>CM077152.1:123424655-123941178 GCA_039583875.1 Platanthera guangdongensis | reverse complement strand
AGCCCCGCATTTTTGTTGGGAGAGATCTACCATTTTTCGATCGCACTTGGGTTGATCTCTTTGGTACAACTTTCGCTCGGTCGGACACAATATTGGTCCTTTTAGCTTGAGAGAATGTCGGCCTATAGCCGTACATTTGACCTTCCCGCGGAGGGCTACCGTACGTTGGTGAACTGTGATAAAACGTTTGCGAGTGCGCTGCGGTAAATCTAGTGCGTGTAAGATTGTGGATTGAGTGTGGCGTCCGTTTCTGTCCCGTAACCCATATAGTATCCGCTGTTAGAGGCCTACATCACTACTCACATGATATATATATATTCTCCACCTGTTTGTACTACTGCTTATATACTTATATTGTACCCTTGTTCTTTTCTCTGTCCGGTGACTAAGAGTCATCGAGGAGCGGATGTGATAGCCACTTAGTCTTTATAACTAACCGTTGCTACGTCTTCCCTTTTAGGAGGAAACCCCGCAGACAGAGCAGCATCATGTTTGCAAAGGGCCCAGCCAGGGAGACAGAGCTTAAGTGATGTACCATCGCTTCGTCAGTGATTGAAGTGAGTTGTTGAGCGACTCATTTGTAGCTATTTGCCTTATGTACTCTGATATTAGGAAGCTTGGTTGATTCTATTATTTGTTGTACTTGTGAAATTTATACTAGTGTGTAATTTTGACTTCTCTTTACGTTCTTTATATTGGGTTGACATGGATGATATGTTTACCGGCAGATAGACGTCTTGTAATACATGTTGGATCGTGTGCTAACGCTACCGCAAGACGGCTATTCTGTGATAGACTCTCCTCGGCGTGTTTTATTTTCGCGAGGGGGGTCTTACAAGCTGCATCTTAGTTGGTAATAGTCCCTGTTAGGAAAAGGGATTTATCAAGTGAGCTGTGTTCGAAACTCTGCCTCAACATCCCGCCGAGCTTGAGAGTAGTTCGGGACATTAGTGAGTGTTGGAGTTACCATGATATCTGGAAGTGGTCATCTGGAAGTGTCAAACATGTAATCTCACTGCCAACGCAATATGAGCCTGCAGGGTCGCACATAAGAGATGTGGAGAAGTTGGATGACTGACTGTGTTGGTAAAGGTTACCAATCACCGACCTGAATAGGGTTATGGGCAAAGTGTTGCCTTATAGGATCATCGGGTTGGGCAAATGTTGCCTTAAGGGCTGGTTAGGTTCGTCATCCGAGGGTCAAAGACATTAGTCGAGAATGGTCTTCTGATTCCGCCGATCGACGAGAATCACCTTGCTGATTCTCGCCGATCGACGAGAATCGTCGAGAATCAATTGTTGATTCTCGACGATCGACTACCTTGACAATTGTCGTCGACCGCGGCTCGACGATCGTCGAGTATCATTGTGAATCGTCGAGCGAAGCTCGACGATCGACGAGAATCGTCGAGTATGGTACTCTGATTCTCGCCGATCCTGCATGATACTCGCCGAATGATTCTCACCGAACCTGCTCAGTGATTCTCGCCGATTGTCGCCGATTCTCACCGATTCATTCTCGCCGATTCTGAACCCTAGTTCTGGGTGGTCTGCGGATAGCGATTTTCCTGAGTTTATTTTATACTTTAGGTATAAATATAACACCTAGGGTTTCGGGTATGTATGTGATCTATCCCCTCTGTGCGAATCGAACCCGACGGAAGAGTTCCGCTCGTTCGCTCCGCCGATCCCGATCCCGCCGCCGGAAGTGTTCCGCCGCCGCGTTTGCTCCGTCGACCACCTTCCTTCCGGCGATCGTCGCTGGCGCTGCAATCCCTGGCGCGGACCTAGCAGTCCGTGGGAAAGCAAAGGTGCGGTCTTCTCCTTCCCGATCTTCCGTGCGACGGAAAGCTCGGCGTTCTCCCGCTCGTGTGGACTTCTGCAGATACGTGGATACTATTCCACGTAGAACTCGCCACCAGCAACCAGACAAAGTTTGGAGCTTCTCCGTTGAGTTGTGACTCAACGCCACCGAGGTAATTTTTGCCTAGTTTTGTTAACTTCTTGATTCAACCGTCATGGCTCGATCCACATCTCTTTGGGTTTTTCTTGATATTTTATTTTTCCGCTGCGCGCACAAACGTTGTGCCAACCCCATGGAGAAAACCCAACAGTGGTATCAGAGCGAGGTTAGGCCATGACTGTTGTTTTGGAAGTTTGTTATTCCAGTGCGTGTAAACCTAGGGATTTAGAAGTGTTCTAAATGTCTAGATTTAGACTTGGTCTCCTCGCCAAGAACATTGGAATTTCGGTGGATTTCTAAGTGTTAGACATTGTTGGCTCCTTAGCAGTAACCATCCCTCGAGTATGTTTTGGATTTAGAATCCAACGTAGAGAGATGAGCTTGTCTACTGCTTAAGTTGAGTTGTCTTTACCTTCTATCCAATGCATGTAAATCTGAGCATTTGGAAATTTCCGGATGTTCAGATTTAGCCCTTCCTTCTATCAAATGTTGATGGTGTCAGGATGTGCACATAAGGGATGCATGGGGTGTAGTATTGTTGTCCTTTGGATGTGCACATTGATCAAATGTTGATCATGGTTAATTGTTAACCTAAAATTGAAATCCCTTCCTTTAATATTAAGTGTTCGGATGCCTTCCGATGGATGACACTCTTCCTGCCTCGATCGATGAAATGTGGGCTTGCCAAAGCAAGGTGCATTAATCTATCTTGGTAAGGGTGCGAGCGGATAATTGTGATATCCCACTGTCGACATCGGGTCCAGCTTAACTAGGTGACCTCAAAGGTTGAGTGCCTAGAGGCATAGGGTTGGCATGCACCATATGATGGATGCGAATAAGGAGTTATTCACCAACCATACAAGAATTGCATGAGGATGCAATTGGCAAGCGTTGCCTACCTAAATAACCGCATCGTGAGAGGAACGCCAAAGCGGACTCATTGTGTTGGTGAAATACGGATCTTGTCCACTAAGAGAGTAGCTCGCATGAACTCTCCGAATTGTTAGTGAGGGCTATCATTTCGAATAAAATAGTGGGAGTATTTTAATTGAAGTCCTAATTAGAATAGATTGTAATTGAAATTTAGGTACTGATTTTATTCTGCATAAATTCTTGTAGAATTCCATGGCAAGCGTTTCACACTCCACGCTGTCTCTGAGAGCCATCCTTGAGAAGGATAAGCTCAGCGGGACAAACTATATGGACTGGTATAGGAACCTGAGAATTGTTCTCAGGCAAGAGCGAAAGCTCTATGTCTTAGAAGAAGAAGCCCCCGAGGTGCCGACCGGGAACTCTTCCCGTGCTGAGAAGGATACTTATAAGAAGTATATTGATGATGCTTTGGATGTCGAGTGCCTTATGCTTGCCACCATGAACTCTGAGCTTCAGAAGCAACATGAGAACATGGGGTGCAAGGAGATTGACGAGCATCTCAAGAAAATGTTTCAGGGGCAGGCTCGTCAAGAGAGGTTCGACATCACGAAAGCGTTATTTCAGTGCAAGATGGGAGTTCGAGACTCAGTAGGGACTCACGTACTCAAGATGATTGGGTATATCGAGAACCTTGAAAGGCTGGGTTTTCCTCTTGGTCAAGAGTTGGCCACGGATCTGATCCTGCAATCGTTGCCGGACAGTTATGAGCAGTTTGTCTTGAACTACAATATGAATGAGATAGACAAGACACTGCCCGAACTCCTAGGCATGTTAAGAACTGCCGAGATCAACATGAAGAAGGTCAAGCCTGCCAGCCCCATACTGATGGTGCATAAGGGCAAGGGCAAAGCTAAAGGCTCCAAGAAGACAAAGGTGGGACCTAAGTCATATCTTGAGCCCAAGTCTTCAGCACTGATCAAGAAGAAGAGCACGGTGAAGGAAGGGAAATGCCACCACTGTGGCAAGGCTGGTCATTGGCGGAGGAACTGTCCTTCGTATATTGAGGGTCTGCAGAAATTGAGGGGAGGTATGACTTCCGCTTCAAATATTTACGTTATAGAGATAAACCTTTCTGCTCCTTCATCTTGGGTATTGGATACCGGATGTGGTTCTCACATTTGTACAAATGTGCAGGAACTGGGAAGGAGAAGATTGCTGAGTAAAGGGGAGGTGGACCTCCGCGTCGGCAATGGAGCAAGAGTTGCTGCTGTAGCCGTAGGAGTTTACCGTCTTTCTTTGCCCAGTGGGCTTGTAATAGAATTAGATAACTGTTATTTTGTTCCGGCAATAACTAGAAACATTATATCTATTTCATGTTTGGACATGATTGGATTTTCTTTTATAATTAAGAACAATTGTTGTTCTATATTTAAGAATGATGTTTGTTATGCTGTAGCCCAATTGTTTAATGGTCTTTACGTTTTGAACTTGGACCATCTGATCTATAATGTAGAAAATAATAAAAGACTAAGAACAAATGACTCGAACCCTACGTTTCTCTGGCATTGTCGTTTGGGCCATATCAACGAGAAGCGCATATCCAAGCTCCATAGAGATGGACTTTTGGACTCATTTGATTATGAATCATTTGAGCGATGCGAATCTTGTTTGTTAGGCAAGATGACTAAAGCTCCTTTCACTGGTTATACTGAGAGGGCTGTGGATCTCTTGGGTGTTGTACATAGTGATGTATGCGGACCCATGAGTTCCATGGCTAGAGGAGGGTATTTCTACTTTGTTACATTTACTAATGATTTCAGTAGATACGGATATGTGTATCTTATGAAGTGCAAATCCGAGACCTTTGAAAAGTTCAAAGAGTTCAAGAATGAAGTAGAAAACCAGTTGGGTAAAAGGGTTAAAGCACTCCGATCTGATCGAGGTGGCGAATACCTGAGTCATGAGTTCCGTGATCATCTGAAAGAGTGTGGTATTGTATCACAGCTCACTCCACCTAGAACACCACAACATAATGGTGTGTCTGAGAGGAGAAATCGTACTCTGTTAGACATGGTACGTTCGATGATGAGTCTTGCAGACTTGCCTGTTTCCTTTTGGGGTTTTGCTTTAGAGACTGCTGCAATGACATTGAATCGCGTTCCTACGAAAACGGTTCTGAAGACACCATATGAGATATGGACTGGGAAGCGTCCTAGTATGTCGTTCATTAAAATTTGGGGCTGTGAGGCATACGTAAGACGTCAAATGCCTGACAAGCTGGAACCCAAATCGGATAAATGTTATCTGGTGGGATATCCTAAGGAAACGAAAGGGTATTACTTTTACCTACCGTCTGAGGGCAAAGTGTTTGTCGCAAGGACTGGTGTCTTCTTGGAGAAAGAGTTCTTGTCAAGAAAGACTGAAAAGGTAGAGCTTGAAGAAGTTCAAGAACCACATGTAGTGAATGAACCGGAATTGGATTCTGAGACAGGACTACAAGATGTTGTAGCTAGAGAACCTGCTCAGGGAACACAAGTCCTACGTAGATCTGGTAGACCGAGGTTTGAGCCTGAGAGATATGGATTTCTCGTGTCTCAAATAGGTAATGTGTTGCTCATGGATCATGATGATGAACCAGCAACCTACCAAGAGGCTATGAATGGACCGGACTCCGACAAATGGCTTGAGGCTATGAAATCCGAAATGGACTCCATGTATGCAAACCAAGTTTGGAACTTGGTGGAACCACCTGAAGGGGTACGACCCATAGGGTGCAAGTGGGTCTTCAAGAAGAAGACCGACATGGATGGGAATGTACAGACATTCAAAGGGCGACTGGTGGCTAAAGGTTTCAAGCAAATTCATGGTATTGACTATGATGAAACTTTTTCCCCTGTTGCCATGGTAAAGTCCATTAGGATATTGCTTGCTATTGCTGCGTATTATGACTACGAGATCTGGCAGATGGATGTCAAAACGGCTTTCCTTAATGGAAACCTCCTTGAGGAAGTGTATATGACACAACCCGAGGGTTTTGTATCCCCAGATGAAGCCACTAAAATATGCAAGCTGAATAAGTCCATTTATGGACTGAAACAGGCCTCTCGAAGTTGGAATCTTCGTTTTGATGAGAAAATCAAAGAGTTTGGTTTCATCAAGAATGAAGATGAGCCTTGTGTTTACAAGCGAATCAGTGGGAGCATTGTTGTCTTCCTGATATTGTATGTAGATGACATACTGTTGATCGGGAATGACATTCCTACCCTGAAAGTTGTTAAGAACAACCTAGGGAACTGCTTTTCAATGAAGGATTTGGGTGAAGCGACTTATATACTGGGTATTAAGATCTATAGAGATAGATCGAAGAAGTTGCTGGGTTTGACCCAGAGTACGTACATCGAAAAGGTGTTGAAGCGGTTCAACATGCTTGAGTCCAAGAAAGGATTTTTGCCCATGTCTCATGGTGTGAATCTCTCGAAGGACCAGTGTCCAAAGTCTTGTGAAGATAAGGACCGCATGAAGTTGATTCCATATGCTTCGGCAATTGGATCAATCATGTACGCGATGTTATGTACTCGACCCGATGTCTCCTTTGCTTTGAGCATGACTAGCAGGTATCAGTCAGACCCCGGTGAATGTCACTGGATTGCAGTCAAGAATATCCTGAAGTACTTGAGAAGGACTAAGGACGTGTTCTTGGTGTATGGTGGAGAGGAAGAGCTCGTTGTAAGTGGTTACACGGATGCTAGCTTCCAAACTGATAGAGACGACTCCAAGTCTCAGTCAGGTTTTGTGTTTTGCCTGAATGGAGGAGCTGTAAGCTGGAAGAGTTCCAAGCAAGAGACAGTTGCTGATTCTACAACAGAGGCCGAGTATATCGCAGCAGCTAATGCAGCGAAGGAGGCTGTATGGATTAGGAAATTCATCGGCGAGCTTGATGTAGTTCCTAGCATTGTTGGTCCCGTAGTTCTCTACTGTGATAACAATGGTGCAATTGCACAATCTAAGGAACCTAGATCTCATCAGCGCTCCAAGCACATACTCCGGCGGTTTCATCTTATTCGTGAGATTGTCGAACGAGGAGATGTAAACATTTGCAGAGTGCCGACTGAAGAAAATATTGCGGATCCGCTGACAAAGCCTCTCGCGCAGAGAAAGCATGATGGTCATACTAGATCAATGGGTATACGATATCTAAATGATCAACTCTAGCGAGAATCTTGTGGGTTGCATGTTATCTTGTATTTTGTTGGCTGTTTGTTCATATGATGAACTGTGTACCTAGTTTTTCTTTTATAATTAATGGCAAATTCTTTTATTATGAGTTTTTCTATATATGATAGTTAAATGTTAACATAATAGATACCCTTAGAATGTTTGCTTCCATGGGACATCAAGTACGTGACTTGAATGTGAGATCCCATGATTTATTTGAAGCTTCATTCTTAAAGGTCCCTGGTCAAGTATCATCATAGATACTAAGGGTGATGATGATACATGAAGGCTAGCACGTGTGTTGACTGATGACTGGTTCTCACAGGTCATGATATTGTGATATCAAGTCATCACGTGGGTACTTGTTAGTGAACAAGTTGTACTGGACAGACCCAACCTGAGACTACTCTGTGGATTGTCATCCAATAGTGTCACGAGTAGGTCTCAAGTGACAATGGTGTTGCAGTCCTTTGACCTGAAGTCACAGCATTCATCAAGTGAGGAAGAGCGTGCTTTGATGCCATCTAAAGTCTTCCTTGAGAAAGGTTGATGATAAGGGTGGTTGTTGGGCATGTTACGAATCATTTGGGTGTTTGTGTGTGAGCAGATATGGGATTTGTCTTCCTGTATGACAGGAGTTGCATCCATGGGCCCCTTGATGGAACTGGACTGAGAAATGCATGGCCATGCTTGGTTGACTCAATATGTGATATTGGACTCACCATTCTCTGGAAGTCCATCCTGGATCAAGAAAACTTGGATTGAGCTATTACGAGGGTGACACGGTCCATGCCTCTAGTTCTTTCCGGATGTAAGGGACAAAGGGACAAAGACAACGCTGATACATTGGTCATAAAGGCTTGTGAGTTATTAACTCTTATTGCTTGGGGAGCAATGATGCATTGCTAGATGCCGCTCATTGTTTGTGAGGTTTTTGGTTTGATACTTTCGAGATCAAGTGGGAGTCTGTTGGAGTTACCATGATGATCTGGAAGTGGTCAAACATCTAATCTCACTGCCAACGCAATATGAGCCTGCAGGGTCGCACATAAGAGATGTGCAGAAGTTGGATGACTGACTGTGTTGGTAAAGGTTACCAATCACCGACCTGAATAGGGTTATGGGCAAAGTGTTGCCTTATAGGATCATCGGGTTAGGCAAAGGTTGCCTTGAAGGGCTGGTTAGGTTCGTCGTCCGAGGGTCAAAGACATTAGTCGAGAATGGTCTTCTGATTCCCGCCGATCGACGAGAATCACCTTGCTGATTCTCGCCGATCGACGAGAATCGTCGAGAATCAATTGTTGATTCTCGACGATCGACTACCTTGATAATTGTCGTCGACCGCGGCTCGACGATCGTCGAGTATCATTGTGAATCGTCGAGCGAAGCTCGACGATCGGCGAGAATCGTCGAGTATGGTACTCTGATTCTCGCCGATCCTGCATGATACTCGCCGAATGATTCTCACCGAACCTGCTCAGTGATTCTCGCCGATTCTCACCGATTCATTCTCGCCGATTCTGAACCCTAGTTCTGGGTGGTCTGCGGATAGCGATTTTCCTGAGTTTATTTTATACTTTAGGTATAAATATAACACCTAGGGTTTCGGGTATGTATGCGATCTATCCCCTCTGTGCGAATCGAACCCGACGGAAGAGTTCCGCTCGTTCGCTCCGCCGATCCCGATCCCGCCGCCGGAAGTGTTCCGCCGCCGTGTTTGCTCCGTCGACCACCTTCCTTCCGGCGATCGTCGCTGGCGCTGCAATCCCTGGTGCGGACCTAGCAGTCCGTGGGAAAGCAAAGGTGCGGTCTTCTCCTTCCCGATCTTCCGTGCGACGGAAAGCTCGGCGTTCTCCCGCTCGTGTGGACTTCTGCAGATACGTGGATACTATTCCACGTAGAACTCGCCACCAGCAACCAGACAAAGTTTGGAGCTTCTCCGTTGAGTTGTGACTCAACGCCACCGAGGTAATTTTTGCCTAGTTTTGTTAAACTTCTTGATTCAACCGTCATGGCTCGATCCACATCTCTTTGGGTTTTTCTTGATATTTTATTTTTCCGCTGCGCGCACAAACGTTGTGCCAACCCCATGGAGAAAACCCAACATGAGGTGCTTGTGTTGCAGCCCGGTAAGATCCTTTCCCATGGCTCTCCTCTATCCAACACACATAATCTCAACAAATTTTCCAATATCCGGATGGTCCTTTCAGATTTCCCTTCCGTCTGAGCATGAAACATGGTGCTGAAGGTAAGGCGCGAGCCCAAATATGCCTGTAACGCCTTCCAGTCCCTTGAGGTAGAACGACCATCCCGGTCCGAAACGATTGTCTTAGGCATGCCATGATAACATATGAATTGCTCCACAAAGAGCGTACTAAGACATCCACATGAGCTTCTTTCTTCATTGGGATAAACCGGGCTACTTTCGTCAGGCGATCAACTATCACCCGCACCGAATCATTTCCTGAGCGTGAGCGAGGTAATCCATGGACAAAGTCCATGGAGATATCCTCAAACTTCCACTCGGGGATGAGCAATGATTGTAGCAAACCACCGGGACTCTTGCATTCCGCCTTCACCCTTTAACAAGCTTCGTAATGTGTAACAAAATATCGTACATCCTTTTTCATTCCCGGCCAACACATGGTCTTCCGTAAGCCGGCATACATCTTAGCAATGCTCGTGTGTACTAAATATTGAGAGCATGGGACTCTCTCAAGATATACTCCCAGATTTTACCGCCCTTGGGAATGTAGAGCCAGCCACAAAAGTAAACGAGGCCGTCTTTTAGCGTATACTCATCCATAGTCCCATCTTCGATTGACTTGATTGTCTGGGCCAGAGCCGCATCCATTCCTTGCTCCACTCTGATTCAGTCCCGGATATCACAAACTATGCTTATGTTTGCCAAGTACTCCGTATACTTTGCCGAAGGAGCCTTAAATATCAACGTAATATCCATTTTCTCAATCATCCGAGCCAACTCCATACTCATCAACCGAGACTCTGGACTAGAACCTGGCAACTTTCTACTTAATGCATCGGCCACCGAGTTCGCCTTTTCGGGGTGGTAGTTCATGGTGAACTCATAGTCCAATAGAAATTCTAACCACCGCCGTTGTCTCAAGTTCAACTCTTTCTGAGTATGAACGTACTTCAAGTTTTTGTGATCTGAAAAGAAATCGCAGTGGACGCCGTATAGATAATTCCTCCAAACCTTCAAGGCGAACACCACTGCTTTCGCTAAGTCAGTTTGTCCGCAAACTGACTAATCGAACGGGGGTGGGACCATTGTTGAATGACTTCTTTAGTTGAGGATCGTGGCAAACTGATACCATTTGTAAGACCCCCCCTCCCGGATCCCAAAACACTGCATGAAGGTGGGGTGGGGGTCTTATGCCCGGACCAGCCGCCTTGCGGTAGCATTAGCACAAGGGCTAACCTGTACCACAAGACGCCTATTCCGCTAGCTACAACAAATATCAGTACACATATACCAACGCAACCAAAATATAACAAGAAGTCAATTCCACACCAAGTATATAGTCCAAATACATCAAATTAGGGAGAAGCTAAAACATGTTTCCACAAATATCAGGGTACAGCTAGTAATTGCCCCAACGGGCTACATCAAAGTCTCACGTCACTCACATCCGTAACCGACGGTAGCGATGACACCGTCATATTAGGCCTTGTCGTCCTGGCCTGACTGTCTTGCTGCAAAGCCTGCGGCTGCTCTACCTGCGGGGTGACCTCCTAAAAAGGAAGACGTAGCAACCGTTAGTCGAAAGACTAAGTGGCTTCACATCCGCTCCCCCGACGACTCCTCGGCACCGTGCGGAGAAAGGAACAAGGGTACAAGTATTATAAGCAGTAAACATGTACAAACAGGTGGTAATGGTACAATAAGATTAATAGCATTATAATCTAGGAGCTCTTAACAAAAATTAGTAAATCAACAAGTACAAGTATTAGTAAATCAACAAGTATTAGTAACTACAGCAGGAAAGTAACTTAACTCATAAGAGTGCCCATACTAACCGTGAATCATACAAAACCGTGTTCAGCACCTGTTTTAAATAAAATTAGACTTAAGCACAAAATAGTATGCACACATAAGTAAACAAAACTCAGCTGCAACACAGAAATAGTCTCAGGTACAACAAGACATAGACCATATATGTCTGGCATCACAAATCAACAGAGAGCTAGAAAGTCCAAACAAACAGTGCATAAAGAAGAACTAAACATTGCTCTGAACAGAAGTAGCAAAAGATAAACTAATAATACTCTAAAACTCATCATCCAAAAAATCATCCTGATCTGGATCCCAGGCAACCAGTGCTCCTCCTATCCCAACAACCCCTGCAATTTCAGCAAGAATTTCATTTTAGAATGAATTATATCCCTTGCAAATTTGCAAACATCCAGTTCTATTAAAAGAACTTTGTATTAATTATTTTAATTTGGTTGGGATGACACATTCATAGAGTATTATAGTTTTAACTCAGAACCTGATATCTGTTTCAACCAAAACGATTTCAGACTTCTGGACACTGCAGCTATATCTGTGATTCTATATGGAATGTCACAGTTACTGCGCTTCTAAATTTAATTGGAACTCATCAAGTTTGGAATGGAGCTAATCTCCAGAATAATAGACAAGACCAAGTCAAATTATGTTATCAAGTTTTGAAAAACACTCTCCTCCAAGGTAAAAGTCGAATACCGGTGACTTTGTTAGCATCAAGTTTGGAATAAAACAACTTACCAGATCCGAACTCAGCAACCGAGAGCATCAACGAAACACAACATGCTTGGTTTGACAAAGGAAATCAGAATAATCAAAACGTTTGGACAAAGGCTGAACTAAATCGACTTTAGTCTCATTTCCCCCACTGTTTGATTGGTCAGTCTTTGCGCATTCCTTTCGTCAATGGATCAGCTAGGTTATCCTTTGAACGTATATCGATCAAAGTGATAATTTCTTGTTCTTTTAAATAATTCAATAAGGCATGTCTCAGTTGTACATGTCTCCTCTTAGTATTAGAAAGGACATTCTTAACAACTTGAACTGCTGCTTGATTATCACAATACAAGCTCAACGAGTTGACTTGTAACTTAAACATGGGAATGTCTAAATCAAGTTCCTGATCCTATCTGCCTCTTCACTAGTCGAAGCTAAGCAAACAACTCAGTTTTCATAGATGACAAATCTATACAGGTCTGTCTTTTGGATTTCCAAGTGATAGCAGCTCCACCCAAAGTGAATATATATCCACTGGTAGACTTGTTGTTCCCAACTTCTGAACAACACGACGCATCAAAATGTCCCTCCAAAGAAGGTGGGTAACCAGTATATCACAGAGCATATTCTTTAGTACCTTTCAGATATCTCAACATCCTATCTAGGGCTTTCCAATGCTTTTTGTTTGGATTATTGGTAAAACGATTCAACATGCTAACTGAAAAATCAATGTCTGATCTAGTACAACTTGTGGCATACATGAGACTACCAATTATCTTGGAATACCAAACTTGATTAATGCTGGTCTCTACATTAGGACTCAACTTAACATTATGATCAAATGACGTCTCAATCGGCATACAGTTATCATATCACGGGTAGAAAGAATTTGCTTAATATAATGAGTCTGGCTAAGAGTAACTCGACCCTTATCAACTCTAACCTTCATACATAACAGGGTATCTACAGGACCAAGGACCTTCTTGTAAAAGACTTCTGTCAGAGTGGATTTATTATCCCTAACTACAGGAAGATCTGAACTCAGAATCAATAAATCATCCACAAATAAACATATGATGACTATACGATTCGACAATGAGCGGTGATAAAGTCATTTGTCTGAAAGACTGGACTGAAATTCGAGGCTCTTTACCACCTAATAAACTTCATGTGCAACATCTTAGGCGCTTGTTTAAGCCCATAAATTGATTTATCAAGTTTGTACACTTTATCTTTTTGATCTTTCTGCACATAACATTTATGCTGTGTCATGTAGATCTCTTCATCAGGCTATCAATTTAAGAAGGCTGTCTTTACATCCATCTGATGAACTATAATGTTCTCGATAAGCGCTAAGGCCAGAAGAATTCTGATAGTCGATAGACGACACACAGGTGAATAAACATCAAAATTATTTATCCCCCTGTTGTTTATAACCTTTTAGCTACGAGACGCGATTTATACATGGCTATAGACCCATCACTATGTAGTTTCGTTTTTAACACCCACTTGCATCCTATGATTTTAGCACCTTTCGGCAAGCCAACTAGATGCCAAGTAATGCTATATAATAGCGAGTCCATCTAATCATCAGTGGCTTCTGCCCACATCAACGAATCTCTAGATCACATTGCCTCTTGATAGGAGAATGGATCATCCTCTACGTGGTAGGTGACGAAAATTCTCACCAAAGTTCTTAGGGATTCTCACTGTTATAAATGTTCTAACTGGAAAAGTTTCCACCTCTATTGGTCGGGGAGCAGTGCCAGAAGGGCCAGCTACAGGTTCTACGATAGATTCTGAAATCATACCATTAGACCCGAAAATAGGCAAACCATGATTCTTGACAAATATATCTTCAAAGAATATGGTATCTCTAGACTCTATCACGATATTCGTGGATAGATCGAGAAATCTATTGACTGCACTATCTTCTACAATACCTAGATATACGCATGTTATCATCCTAAGTCCCACCTTAGGCCTCTTAAGATCTTATATATGAACATAGGTAATATAGACCCAAGTCTTTAGGGTATCGTATCTACAAGGATGATCGTGCTACAGCTCGTACGGGGTAGCGGTGAGCTGAGAATGAGGCACTCTATTTAGAATATGATTTGCAGCATGAATTGCTTCCCCCCAAAAGAAATTAGGCATGTCAGTTGTTAGGAGCATAGAGTTTAACATCTTTGTCAAAGTTCGATTCTAACGCTCGGCAACACCATTGGATTGGGGTGAGTAAGGAGTTGTGATTTCAAGAATTATTCCTCAGAGCCACAGAATTTCTTGAACCCAATAGTAGTATATTCTCTTTCTTGATCACTTCTAAATCTCTTAATTTTATGGTTTAACTGATTTTTCACACGATACTTGAAGGTCTTAAATGTCTCAAAAGTTGTCATTCGATTTTAACAAATACACATGATAATATCTAGAAAAATCATCTATGAATGTAATCAGATACTTCCTTCCCCCTCTAGTGACGCGACTATGAAAATCACAGAGATCTGAATGTATCAATTTAAGAAGTTTCGTGCTTCTAGAAATCGATTTGAAAGGCTTTCTAGTGATTTTAGTTTGATCACACACCTCGTACTTGTCAAATCGAATCTCCAGATCTAAGAGGATGTTATGATTCTTAGCTAGATCTAGCATTTTCCTATAGTTCACATGTCCAAGTCTGTTATGTAACGACTTAGGATCAATAAGATTCAATCTTATTTGGTTAATGTTATCATTGTTTAAGCTAAGTCTATACATTCCTTTGATCAGGTACGCACACCTAAAATAATGTAAATTGACCGTTAAGGTCATTCTACCGTTTTGAGTTGTGAAGAAAATCCCAGCCTTATCTAGCAGACTCATTGAAATCATATTTTTAGTTAAAGAAGGCACTACTTTAACATTATTCGGAAAATGAATTTTACTTGATGAGAGGACCAGCTCGGATGTCCCAGCATGGGTCACCTCGGTCTCACCTCCATTATAGTTCTCCACCTTCTCCTGTACCGCTTTGACCCCAGCGCGTAAACCTCTGTCATTCGTCATATGACAGGTAGCACCGCTGTCTAGTGATGAATACTTTTAGTCATCATTTTTGGCTTAGTTTAGCATAAGAATTTCTTAGGTTTTATAATATTTCTATGTATTTTTATGCTTGCTATGTTTCATTTTATGTTTAATAATTACTTGTGTTTTGTTTAGAATTTAACTAATATTATTTTTTGTCTCATGTTTTGTTTTTCTTTGTAGGATCAAAGCCTTTGGTGCAGCCCGCCATGCAGCCCCTCTACACCCTACAAAGTTATGATGTTGGTGCAGCTCAAGTCCAGCCCCTCCTTGACACAACTCTACCATGCAGCCCTCTTCAAGTGTGGCTCGGCCAGCCCACATGCAAGCAACCAATCCACTTTAATGGTGAACCCGAGCCATGCAACTAGCCCATGGTGCAACCCAAGCCTCCTCCAAGTGCAGCCATGCAGCCCACTCTCTCCATACTTTGGCCCATTTGAGGCCCATGCATGGCCGGCCACTCCTCATGCATCCCCTCATTCATTCCCTCTCTCTCCCCTTTATTATTTTCTCTTCTTTATTCCTCATTCATGTCCCCACTCACCCCTTCTCTCTTATTTATTTCTCATTCACCCATATTTCCCTTTCTCTCATTCTCATTTAAACCCATCCATCCCTCCATCTTTTATTTATTTTGTTCTTTTACATTTTCCAAAATGCATATGCATGCATGTAGCCTCTTCTCTCTCTCCCTCATTAAATATCATGCATGAACATCTCCTCCCATGCATGGCCAGACCCCCTTTTCCTCCCTTCATTTCCACCACTTTCTAGAATCTTCCTCCTCTCCTATAAAAGGAACCCATGTCTCATGTTTTGGAATGTTGGATTGGAGAGAGAGCAGGTGAGATAGCTAGATCAAGTGCAAGTTTTCTTCTTTCTTTGTTGTTAAGTAGATTTTTTTTTCATTATTGTAATAGTCCTTTTATTAGTACAATCTTCTCTTATGTTTATTATTGTGTACCTATTTTTAACAATTAATGAAAATGAATTTTCATCTTATTTTTGTTTCCTTTTCAACCATGCGTAGCTAATTTTCCATTATCGTTCGATCATGAGGATCCATGAAATGAGATGAGTTTTCCTTTTACTTCTTAGTTTTATTTTTTGTCAAATTTATTCTCGATCCTTCTTTGTTTTATCTCGTGTCGACTCCGTATTTCCGGTATATGGTAGTAGGCAATTTGATCTCATTTCATAATAGTCGAGAGGCTCGTTGATTTTAAAGATCACTCAAAGAAGGAAGGAGTTGATTGTGTTGGGTACATTGGAAAATGTGTACCAGATTTGGAAAAGCCTCACCTAACTCAATGATATGCATCAAGTTGTATTTGATGTTCTGTTGAGTTATCATGTGCATGTTAAGTAAATGGAAGAAAAATTTTCTAAGTACAAGTGTCGACACTTGGGAATGGCTGTGTCGACAATAAGGGCCAGATTGTGTCGACACCTAGAATTTGTGTCGACACACAGAAAATCTGTCGACAACGCTGTGTCGACACCAAGGGCCAGATTGTGTCGACACCCAGAATTTGTGTCGACACACAGAAAATCTGTCGACAATGTTGTGTCGACACCAAGGGCCAGATTGTGTCGACACCCAGAATTTATGTCGACACACAGATAAGCTGTCGACACATTCCAGAATTCTGTCGGCAACGACTGTGTCGACAAATAGAACTTGTGTCAACACGCACTAGAATTCTGTCGACACCAAATTTATCAAAACAAGGAGTATTTGTGTCGACACACAGGACTTGTGTCGACACATTCCACAGAAGCTGTGTCGAGAAGTAAAAGTGAAGCTGTGTCGACATCATCAAGACTTGTGTCGACACATGGACTATGTGTGTCGACACATGTGAAATATTCACTTGACATTCTCTGCTGCTGAGTCAAAGTCCAATGAAGGTTGAAGTAATATAACTGGAGACTTGACAGCTGTCATTACTGACATTGCTGACACATCTGTCAGAGGTGTCAGAAGACCGTTCGGAACCGGAACAGCCGGTAACCATGGATGAAGCCTATATATAGATATGCTCTCTCAACAATAAATCAAATCAATCATTAATTCTGAAGAAGTGATCGTGAACACGATCGGTGAACAAAGAATAATCTCTGAAGGATTGAGAATCCAGAAGAAGAGAAAGAAGAAACAGTCAACATATTGTAGAGAGAGAAAAATAAGAAGGAGAGAAGTCCTCATCCAGTGAAGGTAGATCCTGAACAGTCTGCCAGAAGAATTCAGATCAATTTTGAAGAAGAATTCAGATTAATTTTTGAATAAGAAGGAAGCTGATTGAAGATCAACTCCAACACCAAGAAGATCAACCTTACTTTGTTCTGATTCAAGAAGCTTTGAAGAAGCTAAGACAGGTTGATCCTTAAGTAATCAGTTCTATCAAGAACTGATCAAGAGGCCTTCAACCAATTCTCTCTCCATCTGGTTGAAGATATTATTATCTTTTCATCAATAACTTTTGTAGAATCTGTAATAGATCTGAGTGTAGGAGATTTATTTCTCTGAGTTGTAGGCCTAAATTATAAAGGCTGAGGTAGGGCTGAGTGCCTGAGGTAGTGGAATCTATTCCCTGAGTTGTAGGCCTGTGAAAGATGCTGAGGTAGGGCTTTTGCCTGAGTTGTAGGAGTGGGATGTCACTCTGAGTTATAGGCCTGTGAAAGAGGCTGAGGTAGGGCTTGTGCCTGAGTTGTAGGAGTGTGGATTCACTCTGAGTTGTAGGAACCATTCTTTGTTATGAGCTGTTAGATCTGCGAATCTGAGAAGAAAGAAGGAAGTTAGGCCGAATCTAGTACACTGCTAGATAGGCTAAGGGGGAAAGTGGATGTACCCATCATTTGGGGAACCACTATAAATCTGGTGTGCAATCTATGGAATGCTGTGTGTATGTGAATGCTGTGCTGTAATATCTGCTGAATAAATTGCTAAACTAGATAGATTTGTCTGCTTAAGTTAGAAAAAGAATTGAACCTATTCACCCCGTCTAGGTGTTTAAGACATCTTGAAACCAATTCTTTCAAGTGGTATCAGAGCGAGGTTACTCAAAGAATATACTTAACAGTCTGAGTAGTTCTCCAAGGGAAATATCTATTAGGCAAAATGGGTTCCATTGAGAATCATAAGGAGTTTGGTTCCATGAAGTTACGTATATGCAGGAAAATGATTTTTGGCATATGGAAAGAAAGAGTTAGACTGTTTATGGAAGCTTCAGATCCAAGAATCTATATGACAGTCAAAGAAGGGTCATTCATCCCAATGAAAGTCTCAGTTCTTGATGCAAATCTCAGGACACCAAAGGATTATTCTGAAAGGACAAAGGATGAGATCATCATGTCTACTATGGATAAGAGAGCACAGAAAATAATAGTTAGTGTTATAGATGATTCAACATTCCAAAATTTGATTCACTGCAAGACCTCCAAAGAAATGTGGGACACCCTGATTGTCTACATGGAGGGATCAGAAGAAGTGAGAGAAGACAGAAAATCTATGATGAATCAGGAGTATAAAAGTTTTAGACAATCTAAAACAGACAGCATAACTGAATGTTACAAGAAGTTCTTCAGAATAGTTAATGAATTGATGTCATATAGAAGAGTATTCAGCACATATGAGTTAAATGATAAGTTTTTGAGATCATTAACTAAGGACTGAGACACCAAGATATGTGATATTAGGGAAGTGACCAGACTAGCAGAAATCTCACCTCCTACATTATTTGGCAAACTGCTTTCATATGAGATGCAGCTGATAGCTAGAAAGGAGGAGGAGAAAAGTAATAAAGTTGATTACAAAGATAAGTCAGTGTCTTTCAAGACTGAAGCCATAAGAAAAGACAGGAGGATGTCTCCATCTCCTCCTAGGAAAGCTGCAGAAGTAGTTTCAAAAAGTTCTAACAGTCACACATCAGATAGTCCAAATTCTGATGAAGACTTAGCTGCTTTCTCAAGACAATTTCAAAGGTTCTTGAAGAAGAAACAGTGGATGATTACTATCAGAAAAAGAAATCCTCTAGGAAGGCAGGTATTGCTCTAAACCTAGTAAATTATCTTCAACTAAGATTGTTTGCTATTATTGCAACAGGACTGGACATGTGGTAGCTGATTGTCCTGACAAAAGGAAAGAATCTAATGACAAGAAGAAACCCAAAAACAAGGGCAAGAAGGAGAAATCCTTTGTTGCAAAGAAGCAAGAAAGCTGGTCAGATTCTTCATCATCAGATTTTGAGGCTGAAGCTGAAGCTGAAGCATACATAGGACTATTGACAACTGAAGAGGATGCAAAAGAGGATGAGTTCTTGAAATTGTTGGACTCAGTAAATGGAATTGAAGAACATTGTTGTAAAGGGCTGATGACCTTGACAGAAGAAGATCAGTGCCAGGATCAGCCTGGTTCTAGTAAGGTAAACAATTCTTCAATAATTTCTGATTACTATACTGGATCAGAATCAGAAGTATCTGCATCAAGATATGTGGATGAATCTGAATCTGAAGGGGATGTTCATCAACTTATTGATGAATATGGTGATCTGCTGCAAACACTTAAGAAAAGCAGATTCCTTAACAAAGCACAGGCCAAGGAAATTGTTGCTCTTAAGCTAGCTGCATTAGATTCAGAAAAAATGCTGGATATAAAGATGAATGAAGTAGACAAACTGAAAAACATAACTGTTATTCAGATGGGTACTATTACATTCAAGAATGATCAAATCAAAAGTCTGGAAGTCAAACTTCAGAGAGAAAAAGGATCTTGTGGCTAAATTCTCTAAGCCAAAATCAGTCTTACCTTTAATTGATGACTTTATTCCCAAAAAGGGTAAGACAAGATTCGGCTTTAAGGGAAATGCAAGGGCTGCCAATTCCAAAGAAAAGGCGAAGCCCCAGTACAGCCATTAGCCTTCAAACCCCTCATTTCCTTCAGAAAAGTGTGGCGGCTGTTAGAAAGTAGAGACAAGAAGCGAAAAGTAGAGAACAAGCGAATAAACTTTTGAATAATTGAAATTTTATTATCCAAAAAAGATATCTATTACAAAGGTATGCCCTCCTTTATATAGAATGGAGGAGAGATGAGAGAATACAAATAAGAGATGTGGGACTATAATTTACAGGACAAGCGGACTATACAAAACAAACCGCACAAGCCGCGCGGTTAGACAGCAGGGCTAACCGCACGGCTACCACCAGAGAGGAAGAGAGACTGCCAGGGTAGACCGCCAGACCGCCCGGTCTCCAAGCCGACTGAGACAAACCGCCAAACCGCGCGGTCTTCAACCCGCCAAGACAAACCGCCAGACCGCCCAGTCACCAACTTCAACACTCCCCCTCAAGCTGGAGCATATATATCGATCATGCCCAGCTTGTCACAGATGTGGAAAAAGGAAGCGGACACTGGCTTGGTGAAGACGTCTGCCAACTCGTTGTCGGACGTGACAAATGGAGTGCAAATCTGTTTCTTCAATATTTCTTCTCAAATAAAATGACAGTCGACTTCTATGTGTTTTGTTCTCTCATGAAAGACCGGATTTTTGGAAATGTGTATCGCGGCCTTATTGTCACAGAACATAGGAAGAGGATAGTTGTAAACCTCTCCTAAGTCAAGCATGAGAGCCCGCAACCACTTCAACTCACATGTAGTCGATGCCATGCTACGATATTCAGCCTCTGCACTAGACCTGGAAACGACAGACTGTTTCTTGCTCTTCCAACTCACAAGATTGCCTCCAACAAATGTGCAGAAACCTGAAGTCGATTTGCGGTCCCCTTTGTCATCCGCATAGCTTGAATCAGAGTAAGCTTCAACCCTTAGGTGACCATTCTTCTGAAATAGGAGTCCTTTCCCTGGAGCAGCTTTAATATACTCTAATATCCTCAGAGCAGATTGTAGATGACACTCCCTCGGAGCTTGCATGAACTGGCTCACCTTGCCAACAGCATAGAAGATGTCGGGTCTGGTTACCGTGAGATATATGAGCTTGCCCACCAGACGCCGGTATCTCGTAAGATCAGAGAGAAGAGGTGAGTCATCTGTCCAAGTTTTGTCTTCTCCAGCAGCCATAGGACAACGTGCAGGTTTAGCACCAGTGAGTCCTGCATCCTTTAAAAGATCAAGAGCATACTTCCGTTGTGAAAGGACCATGGAGTTGGGCTTTCTAGAGATTTCAATCCCCAGAAAGTATTTCGGGGAGCCCATATCCTTTGTAACCAGATGTTGACGAAGGTGTTTCTTGGTCATCAGTATCCCATCCTGGTCATCGCCAGTAAGAAGAATGTCATCAACATAAACCGCAAGAACAACAAGACTAGAGGCGGTTTTCCGAACAAACAAGGAGTGATCTGCTGAGCTTCGTGTAAAACCAATGGCCGCAACAATGCCACTGAACTTGTCAAACCAGGCACGAGGACTCTGCTTGAGGCCATAGATAGCCTTCTTTAGCCGGCATACCCGTGTCTCCCCCTGAGCAACATACCCAGGAGGTTGCTCCATGTAAACAGCTTCCTGCAGATCTCCATAGAGGAAGGCATTCTTAACATCTAGATGCGAGATGGGCCAATCCCTGTTGACAGCGATAGAGAGAAGAACCCGAATAGTGCTGAGGCGAGCCACAGGCGAGAAAGTGTCAAAGTAATCAACCCCATAAGTTTGGGTAAAACCCTTGGCAACCAGACGAGCCTTATAACGATCCACACTACCATCCGGGAGAAACTTCACCACGAAGACCCAGCGACAACCAACAACATCGGTGCCGAAAGGAGGCGGAACAAGGGTCCAGGTACCCCGTTCAGTGAAAGTAGCAATCTCCTCATCCATGGCAACTTTCCAGTGAGGAATAGTAAGGGCCTCCTGGTAGGAACGGGGGGTGGTAGTGGCCGAGATAGCCAGGGCAAAGGCTCGGCGAGCAGGGGTAAGGCGATCGTAGGAAACAACCGCAGCAAGAGGATGGTGGGTACAAGCCCGAACCCCTTTGCGAAGAGCAATCGGGAGATCCAGGTCAGCAGGAGCCTCAGTTTCCGGAGTAGCCGTGGTGGAGAGAGCTGGCCCGGGATTAGAGAGAGATGGCAGCGGAGTGGAGGAGAAAGCGGAGTAGAGGGTGGAGATGAGGAGGATGGGGAAGGCGGTGGAGTGGGTGGAGAGGACGGAACCTCAGTGGGAGCAGAGGGAAGGGATGGGTTGGTACGAGAAGGAGGAGCAGGAGGAGGAGAAGAGGAAGCGGGAGAGAAGTAAGATGCATTGGCAAAGAAGGTGACATCCGCAGAGACAAATTGCTTGCGGGTAACAGGGTCAAAGCAACAATAGCCTTTCTGAGTGGGAGAGTAGCCCAGAAAGACACATTTGGTGGCACGGGGTGAGAGTTTATCACGAGTGGCAGGGGAGAGTGCACAAAAGCGGTGCACCCAAAGATGTGTAGAGGAAGAGGAAAGGGATCCTTGTCCGGATAAAGAATGGAGAAGGGGGTAGCACCGTGGAGAACGGTGGAGGGAAGGCGATTGATGAGATAGCAGGAGAGAAGGACAGCATAGCCCCAATAGGAGCGAGGAACATGCATTTGATTCATCATAGTGCGAGCGACATCAAGGAGGTGACGGTTTTTGCGTTCCGGCACCCCATTTTGTTGGGAAGTGTAGACACAGCTGGTTTGACGAATAACACCATGGTGAGTGCAAAAGGAGGAGAAGTCGTGGCTAAGATACTCCTTAGCATTGTCAGAACGAAGGATTTTAATAGACGTAGCAAACTGAGTTTAACCATCGAATAAAAGGAGGTCCAAACAGAGAACAACTCGGAGCGATCTTTAAGAAGATAGACCCACGTAGACCGAGAGAAATCATCAATGAAGGTGACAAAATAGGAACTGCCCCGACCGATGGTGAGGGTAGGAGCGGGACCCATATGTCAGAGTGAACGAGGTCGAACGGATGGGAAGAGCCCCGACTTTGCGTTGGTGGGAAGGAGGAGCGGTGATGTTTGCCAAGTTGACATGCATCACAGTTTAGAGGAGGATGATGAGGAGGGAGGTGCGGCAGGAGCTGACGTAGAATGCGGGGAGGAGCATGTCCAAGGCGAAGATGCCATTGGAGAAGATCTGTAGAGGAGGAGGAGAAGACGGATAGAGCAGAAACGTTGTTGAGGAAGTAGAGGCCACCACGCTCAGTCCCGGTAGCAATCGTCCGTTGGGAGTCCGGATCCTGAAAAACACAAGAGGTAGGGGTGAATGTGACAGAACACCGTAGTTGCTTGCATAAAGAAGTAACCGATAATAAATTGCACGGAAACTTGGGCACATAGAGGGTATCAGCCAAGCAGAGAGATGGAGTGACTTGAACCATGCCCGTCCCATGGACCGGGGAGGGTGATCCATCAGCGACAATGACCGGGGGCAACTGAGCCTGTGTGTCAAGAAGAGAGAAACATTGAGGTTGCCGGTCATATGACTTGTTACACCAGAGTCGATGAGCCATCTTCCGCGAGTCACAACATGAGCACTACCAGAAGAGGTGACCACGGAGGCGGACAGGCTGAAGGAGAGGAAAGCCATGGAAGCAAGAGAGTAGCAAACCGCGACGAGAAGAACAAGCCGCGAGAAGAGAGTAGAGCACCAAGCCGGGCGACCAGAAAATAGGTCGGGCAGCTAGAAAGGCCGCTTCCAAGAAGCCGAGCAAATCAGAGGGAAAGAAGTCGCACGACCTGAAAAAGTCGGGCGAACAGAGGAGAACAAGTCGCACGGCCAAAGATGAGACCGAGGCGACTAGCAAGCAGGAGCGGGTAGAAGGCAACAAGAAGAAAGCGGCGAAAAAGCAGGCAAAGTCCAGCGGGGAAGAGGTCGCGCGGACTGAGAAGACCGAGCGAACAGAAGAGAAGAGAAGAGCAGGTGACCGCGACCAAGATGCGGGTGAAAAAGGAACAACCCGCACGGTCAGGCAGATCACAGCAGCAAACCGCGAGTATAGAGACAAGACACGCGGACAGAGACAGACCGCAACGACTAGGAAGTCGGAGAGGCAAGAAAGAACAAGGAGCGCGGCGACAACGAAACAGGTCGCTGCGACAAAGAGTAGTAGGAGAAGAGAACCAAGAAGAAGCAAGCCGCGCGAACTGGGCGGCGGACAGAAACAAGCCGCGCGGATAGAAACAAGCCGCGCGGATAGAAGAGAGGGCAAGCCGCGAATCAAGTCGCAGAACGCGGAAAACAGGTCGCGAACAACAGAGGGCGCACAGAATCAGGAGGAAATGACCGTGTCCTCTGATACCATGTTAGAAAGTAGAGACAAGAAGCGAAAAGTAGAGTACAAGCGAATAAACTTTTGAATAATTGAAATTTTATTATCCAAAAAAGATATCTATTACAAAGGTATGCCCTCCTTTATATAGAATGGAGGAGAGATGAGAGAATACAAATAAGAGATGTGGGACTATAATTTACAGGACAAGCGGACTATACAAAACAAACCGCACAAGCCGCGCGGTTAGACAGCAGGGCTAACCACACGGCTACCACCAGAGAGGAAGAGAGACTGCCAGGGTAGACCGCCAGACCGCCCGGTCTCCAAGCCGACTGAGACAAACCGCCAGACCGCGCGGTCTTCAACCCGCCAAGACAAACCGCCAGACCGCCCGGTCACCAACTTCAACAGCGGCCAAGTAATAAATATGATCATGATATCATACAAGGTTATGGTAAGCCTGATATTCTGAATGACAAGGGTGTAGCTCCAGCACTCAAGCAAAAAACCACTGTACCAATAGTGTTAAGAACAACTGACAATAATGCTGTTACAACTGTACCTAAAAAGAGGTATAATAGATATGAGTGTTGGTGTTGTGGTAAGATAGGGCATTATGGCAAGGATTGCTGGCACAACACCAGTGTCAGGAAGAATACCAGCTTACCTGTGAGGAAGGCTGCTGGTAAGAATATCAAGTTTCAATCTAACTTGAACCTAGAACCCAATAAACATTGGGGTTCTAAGGTAAATTAAGTTTATTTGCTGCAGGTGGGTCCAAGTTGCCATACCTCTATACGGTACTTGGACAGTGGATGTTCCAGGCATATGACTGGAACAAGAAGAATGTTAAAGGACTATACTCCCATAGAGAGTGGACCCAAAGTGATCTTTGGTAGATCAGAAAAAGGGGTCATAAAAGGGTTTGGTAACATTTTTACTAGTTCTATAACAATCACTCAAGTGTCTTATGTAAAAGGTTTGAAACATAACGTGATAAGCATAAGTCAGCTGAGTGATCTTGGGTATGACACTTCATTTATTAAGAATGAGTGTCAGATTAAAAGGACAAGTGATCAGAAGGTGATCTTGTCTGGTTATAGAAAAGGGAATGTTTATTGTTTAAATTTTGATTATGAAAACATGAACTCTCTTGTATGTTTAGTTGTAGATGAGAAAGCATCTCAGTATGTCCAATGGCACAAGGGGCTAGCTCATCTGAACTATAAGACTATAGGCCAACTCTATAATTTAGAGTTAGTGAGGAATGGTCCTCAGTTTAAGTGCAAAAAAGAGGGTATATGTTCAGCTTGTCAAAAAGACAAGCAGACCAAATCCTCTTTTCATAGTCTTGATACCAAAGATTATGTGAGGTGTTTGTACCTCTTGCATATGGATCTATTTGGTCCTATGCCAGTTCATAGTCTAGGTAGGAAAGTCTATACTTTTGTGGTAGCAGATGACTATTCTAGATTTACATGAGTTTTCTTTTTGAGGCAGAAATCTGAAACCCATACTGTATTTCATAACTTTGTTAAACAAATTCAGAATGAACTTAACAATTCAGTGGTCAAAATCAGAAGTGACCATGGAACTGAATTTCAGTCTGAATGTATGACAAGGTTTTGTGAAGAACTAGGGATTCATCAGGAATTCTCCTCACCTAGAACACCTTAGCAAAATGGAATTGCTGAAAGAAAGAATATGACTCTTATTGAGGCTGGTAGAACTCTACTAAGTGACACATCTCTCCCAAAATATTTCTAGGCTGAGGCAGTAAATACTGCTTGTCATGTTCTCAATAGAGCATCTATAACTAAGAGCCACAAAAAGACACCCTATGAGATTATGAAGGGAAGAAAACCAAACATATCATACTTTAGGATCTTTGGTAGCAGGTATTATGTGCTTAACACTGGCAAGTCTCACCTAACTAAGTTTCCTACCAAATCCCAAGATGGGATATTTGTTGGGTACATCAATAACAGTAAGGCATATAGGGTCTACAACTTGACTACACGAGTTGTAGAAGAATCTGTTCATGTAGTGTTTGATGAATATGAGCTAATTAACTATGAGTTGTCTAGCAATTCTTGTAGCTCAACAGGTTTAAAAGAAAAGTTGGACATGCTGACCATTAATGAAGACTAAACTACAAGGCATGATGAGGAAAATGATGGTTGCTATCCAAGGGGAGTACAAGATCCATAAGCTAACATTGAAGACAATGAAGTTCAGCATGGTGGAGAAATTGAAGAAGTTCAAATTGCTGATAGAATGCCTCCAGCAATAAGGAATCTAATGGATCATCCAGCACACCAAATTATTGGTGATCCAAGATATGGTGTGCAAACCAGAAGCAAACACATGAACACAGTGCTTTGCTCAAGTTTCCTATCACAGATGGAACTAAAGAGATTTGAAGAAGCCATACAAGACTCCAACTGGATTGATGCAATGTAGGAGGAGCTGAATCAATTCAAAAGGTGTAAAGTATGGGAGCTGGTTCCAAAACCCAAGGATCATAATGTTATTGAGACTAAGTGGATCTACAAGAACAAACTAGATGAAAATGGCATCATAGTGAAGAATAAAGCAAGACTGGTTGCTAAAGGTTATAGACAGGAAGAGGGCATTGACTTTGATCAGACATTTGCCCTAGTGGCAAGGTTGGAAGCAATAAGGCTATTCCTTGCCTTTGCTGCTTTCCAAGGGTTCAAAGTATACCAAATGGATGTCAAGTCAGCATTCCTAAATGGTAATTTGAAAGAAGAAGTCTATGTTGAGCAGCCCTCAGGTTTTGTTGATCCACTTTATCCTGATTATGTTTATAGGCTTAAGAAAGGCTTATATGGTTTGAAACAAGCCCCTAGGGCTTGGTATGAAACATTGTCTATCTTCCTCATTGAGAATAAATTTTCAAGGGGGAAGATAGTCAAGACTCTATTCCTTAGGGAGTCAAAGGGCAAGATGATCTTAGTCCAAATTTATGTTGATGACATAATCTTTGGATCTACAGAAAACAACCTTTGTAGGAAGTTTGCAAAACTTATGCAAGGGAAGTTTGAGATGAGCAGTATGGGTGAGCTCAAATTCTTCTTGGGACTCCAAGTAAGATAGACTGATGATGGCTTGTCCATATCACAGTCTAAGTTCACCAAGGAGTTAATTAAGAAATATAGTATGGAGTCATCCACAACCATGAGAACTCCAATGTGGACAAGTATGCCTTTAGGCAAAGGTGATGCAGGAAAACCTGTAGATGAGTCTTTATATAGAGGGATAATTGGCTCCCTTCTATACTTAACTGCCAGTAGACCAGACATTATGTATGCTACATGTGTCTGTGCTAGGTACCAAGCAAGCCCCTAGGTACCAAGCAAGCCCTAAAGAATCTCATTATACTGCAGTTAAAAGAATTTTGAGATATCTTAAGGGCACACCTAATCTTGGTCTTTGGTACCCTAAGAATAGAGACTTTTTGCTGACTGGTTTTTCAGATGCAGACTTTGCAGGTTGCAAGGAAGATAGAAAGAGCACCACTGACACATGTCAGTTTCTAGGTGGTAGATTGGTGTCATGGAGCAGTAAGAAGCAGACAAGTGTGGCAATTTCCATTGCAGAGTCTGAGTATGTTACTGTAGGCAGCTGTTGTGCTCAGCTTTTATTGATTCAACATTAACTTGAAGACTATGGTCTCAAGGTAAGTAGAACTCCACTATTTTGTGATTCTACAAGTGCTATTTCTATTGCTAAAAATACTGTATCACATAGCAGAACAAAGCATATAGAAATTAGATTTCACTTTATTAGAGAACATGTTGAAAAAGAAGATATCTGTTTGGAATTTGTCACCACAAATAATCAAATTGCTGACATATTTACTAAACCACTAGAAGAAACTAAATTCAATTATTTAAAATTTAATTAGGCATGTTAAATCTAGAGTAACTTAGTAAATCTGACAAAGTAATTCAATGTCGACACGAAAGGAAATCTGTGTCGACATATAGTAGTTGATGTCGACACAAAAGGAAATCAGTGTCGACATATAGTAGTTTGTGTCGACATATAAGGAAAGTTGTGTCGACACAACAAAATAGTGGTGAGTTAGTGGTGTCGACACTCAGAGTTTTGTGTCGACACATAGAAGTTCTATTATTTAGATAGTTGTGTCGACACATACAGTCATCTATGTCGACACGCAGATATTATAGTCGACTATTAAGAAGTCTGTGTCAACACATCGCAAACTGTATTGAAACATAGTGTTGTCTGACTCTGTCGAGACATTAGAAGTCTGTGTCGACACAATCTCTATAGTGTCGACACATTAAGTATTTATTACCCCGCCTTTTGACCTTCTGTGTTGACAAACATATAAATAGGTCACAGAACAACTTTGTCGACTACGCTCTCAACATTTTCGAGACCAAATCTTTGAGTCAACAAACTTTCATCTCTCTTCTCCTCAAATTTCTCGTCACGAATGGCGCCAAAATTGGAGAACAACACCAACGAAGGCTATGAATTGGCTTGCAATGCTTTTGAGAGTGCTGCGCCTGAGATCGGAGATGTGATAACCCTAATCATAGAAAGTGGTTTAGAATATCTAGTTTCAGAACCTACCAAGATCTGGAAGATGGAGGTTCTTGAATTCTATACCACAATAACCCTAGATTCAACTGGATTGAAGATTAGGTCATCAATTTAAGGAAGTAAGGTGAAACTTACCTAGAAGCGTCTGAGGAAGACACTACAGTTGCCCAGGACTCAGGAAGATGATGAAGTCACATCTTCAATGACAAAAGAAGCTCTTCAATGGTGTGGACTAGATCCCACCACTAAGATTGAATCATCAATGCAGAGGAAGGGGATGAACTCCCAAGGAAAGTTTCTTTCAGAGATTATGGTAAAAGTAATTCCCTGCAAACCAGGAGGACATGATAGGATCTCAGCCTATATGTTCAGCTTAATGACCAGAGTTATTTTCAGAGTAACAACTAATTGGTCTGCAGTGATCTTTGAAAAGATCAAGGAAAGTTTGAAGAAACCTAATATAGGAAGAATACTGAGTCTGTATCTGGCAATGAATATTCCTGAAGTGATGAACCACTCAACAGGATCAAGGATAAACCACATGAGAAGGATGGATATGAAAATACTATCCAGGTGGGAAAGAGTTTTGACAAAGGATGCTTCTACACCACAAAAACAACCACAACTGAAAACCCCAAGAAACCTGAATCTTCTAGTGATTCAGAAGAACAAGTGACCTTCAGTTCAGATGATGAACAACAAGAATCTGCAAGGAAATCACCTTCCCTAAGAGTGTAGATGATAGTCAGATGCAGGGGCAGCAGATTCCAGACAGCACCATCCAATTGGATCAAGTTCAGGAATTGCCTCATCTAGTGGGAGCAAATGAGCTTTCTCCAGCTCAACAAGAGGCCTTGCCTCCAGAAGTTACTTATGAGAAAGATCAAGCTGCATTGGAGAGTGAAACAACACTCAAACTATTCTTGAGGTAATAGATGATATTAATCAAACTACACTAGATACTGAGCCAGATACACTAACTGTGCATCTAACTAATGTTGAACAAACACACCATGACAACATCCCTGCACAGGATATAATAATGCATGATACATCTGCATTAGATGATACTCCATTAACTGTACAAGATATAGATGTTCCTCCAGTTCAACAGCAACAAGAATTCACTCTTGAGGAATTGTTTCCTAACTTACAAGAAGTAAGGACTGAGGAAGAGGTGCCAAGGACTGAGTGGCAGGAGCCAGGGACTGAGAGGGATTTGCCAAAGACCGACAAGGAGCTGCCCTCTAGTCCAAAAGACACAGTGAACCTTGAAAGTTCTTCTGAATCTGATGATGGAGAAGCACTCAGAGAAAAGAAGAGAAAACTGATGGTTTACAGGAAGAAAAGCTCAAGCTATAAGAAATCTTTACAGACTGCCTCACAACCCTCAGCTCCAGCAGTTGACTACAGTTCACTGTTGGTTGCTCTGCAAGTCAAAATGGATGAGCATAGACAAGCTCTTGAAAAATATGTGGATGAAAGACATAAGGAACTCCAGTTCACCTTCGCTCATGACATTAAATCAATAAGATTTGAAGTCAATCAGTATAAGAAGGAGATGACAGATTGCTTCCATAAAGGAGGTAAAGCTGTAGTTTATCTGGCCAAGCAACAACAAGAGGCCAGGAATCAAATTGATGACATAGTAGTTAAGTAATGATATGTTCTTGAAAATTAGCTCAGGATGAATGATAATCTTACTGAATCACAAAATGTGATTGTTACTGAGTTAAAGAATACTGCAACTGCATTAACTGAGGAAAAGGCTAAAGAGAAGTCTGAGTTTGATCAACAACTTCAAGAGCAATTGGCTGTTGTTCAAACAGCTATACAAGCCTCACAGAAACTCCTTTCTGATCAGTTACAGAAATTAAGATCTTTTTATAAGGAAGGCACTAATTATCTGGCTGAACAAGTAAGATTTCAGAAAGATGACTTAAGAGATCATGTTGAAAGAGAAGTCATAAAGGGGGAGAGGGTGTTAGGCAATACTAGCTCAGAGCATGATAAATGGATAACAAATGCTGTTAGAGCAACTCTGGGATATCCTCCCTTGTGTGATGATGATAATACAGCTGAGTCAGGCATTCAAGCTGCAGGAATTGAAGGGGGTCAGCAGGAGATAGCTTAAATCATATACCCCCTTCTAACTTTGAGGGAATTCAACAACTGGTTCACCAGATGTATAGCCCTCTAGAGGCTACTAAGAATGTTATAATTAAAAAAGTGGAAATGTCAGAGGCGACATTGAATAAAGAGCAAGAAGCTCAACTCTCAAAGAAAAGGTTTAGAGAGCAGGCTGAACTGAAGCCTGATTTTGAGAGATGGAGTCCCACCTCCAGAAATATAATACTCACTACCTGGCAAGCTGTCAAAGACAAAATGCATGATAGAGGCAAGTGGTATTCTGAACTTGAGTGGAACAAATATCTGCAGAGACAAGATGTTATACATTAGTTCAGAAGGGATCATAAGGCTGGGAAAATACCTGCTACAGCTGTGGAGCCCAATAAATACTTTCCCAAGCCTTATCACTATTTTGAAAGGCAAAAAGTTAAGGATGAAGAACTTAAGAAGAAGGATCTCAAAGGCAAGAAGCCAGCTGAAGATACTTAAGCTCCAATATAAGCAAGGGTCCAGTCTGGCAAGTGCATAGTGATCAAGGAGCCTGATCTGCCTTAGGATAGATTGACTAGATTTTAGAACATTGTAATATTCAGTTTTAAGATCTATGTAATCTGTTGTTAACAAATCTTTTTTGATGTTTAAACAAAATAATGATTCATGCTTATTATGTTTGTATCATATTCTGTGATGATATAATATACTTGTTTTGTTTATATGTTACCCTGTCATTGAATGCTTTTATACATCATATTTTTATTTTATTATAAGTGATGTATATCATTGACTAAGGATTATGACTTCTCCAAATAGGGGAGATTGTTGAGTACATTGGAAAATGTGTACCAGATTGGAGAAGTCTCACCTAACTCAATGATATTCATCAAGTTGTATTTGATGTTGTGTTGAGTTATCATGTGCAGGTTAAGTAAATGGAAGAAAAATTTTCTAAGTACAAGTGTTGACACTTAGGAATGGCTGTGTCGACACCAAGGGCCAGATTGTGTCGACACCCAGAATTTGTGTCAACACATAGAAAATCTGTCGACAACGTTGTGTCGACACCAAGGGCCAGATTGTGTCGACACCCAGAATTTGTATCGACATACAAAAAATCTGTCAACAACGTTGTGTCGACACCAAGGGCCAGATTGTGTCGACACCCAGAATTTGTGTCGACACACAGAGAAGCTGTCGACACATTCCAGAATTCTGTCGACAATGACTGTGTCGATACACAGAACTTGTGTCAACACACACCAGAATTCTGTCAACACCAACTTTGTCAAGGCAAGGAGTGTTTGTGTCGATACACAGGACTTCTGTCGACACATTCCACAGAAGCTGTGTCAAGAAGTAAAAGTGAAGCTGTGTCGACATCATTAAGAATTGTGTCGACACATGGACTATGTGTGTCGACACATGTGAAGTATTCACTCGACATTCTCTGCTGCTTAGTCAAAGTCCAATGAAGGTTGAAGTAATACAACTGGAGACTTGACAGTTGTCATTACTAACATTACTATCACATCTGTCAGAGGTGTTAGAAGACCGTTTGGAACCGGAACAGCCGGTAACCATGAATGAAGCCTATATATAGATATGATCTCTCAACAATAAATCGAATCAATCATCAATTGTGAAGAAGTGATCGTGAACACGATCAGTGAATAAAGAATAATCTCTGAAGGATTGAGAATCCAGATGAAGAGAAAGAAGAAACAGTCAACAGATTGTAGAGAGAGAAAAACAAGAAAGAGAGAAGTCTTCATCCAGTGAAGGCAGATCCTGAACAGTTTGCCAGAAGAATTCAGAGCAATTTTAAAGAAGAATTCGGATTAATTTCTGAATAAGAAGGAAGCTGATTGAAGATCAACTCCAACACCAAGAAGATCAACCTTACTTTGTTCAGATTGAATAAGCTTTGAAGAACCTAAGATAGGTTGATCCTTAAGTAATTAGTTCTATCATGAACTGATCAAGAAGCCTTCAACTAATTCTCTCTCCATCTGGTTGAAGATATTATTATCTTTTCATCAATAACTTTTGTTGGATCTGTAATAGATCTAAGTGTAGGAGATTTATTTCTCTGAGTTGTAGGCCTAAATTATAAAGGCTGAGGTAGGGCTGAGTGCCTGAGGTAGGGGAATATGTTCCCTGAGTTGTAAGCCTGTGAAAGAGGCTGAGGTCGGGCTTTTGCCTGAGTTGTAGGAGTGGGGTGTCACTCTGAGTTGTAGGCCTGTGAAATAGCCTGAGGTAAGGCTTGTGCCTGAGTTATAGGAGTTTGGATTCACTCTGAGTTGTAGTAACCATTCTTGGTTCTGAGCTGTAAGATCTGCGGATCTGAGAAGAAAGAAGGAAGTTAGGCCGAATCTAGTAAACTGCTAGATACGCGAATGGGGAAAGTTGATGTACCCATCATTTGTGGAACCACTATAAATCTGGTGTGTAATCTGTGGAATGCTGTGTGTATGTGAATGATGTGCTGTAATATCTGCTGAATAAATTACTAAACTAGATAGATTTGTCTGCCTAAATTAGAAAAAGAATTGAACCTATTCACCCCCCTCCCTCTAGGTATTTAGGACATCTTGAAATCAATTCTTTCAGATTGCAACCCTAGAGATAGGATGACGTAAATCCTCCGGATTGGAGTCAAATCCAATAGTGCGGGTCACTTCGGTAATGCGACTTTAGGCCATTTTGACTTGTAAAGAGATTTCGGTCAAAACGTTTATAAGTTAGGGGATTTAATGCTCTAGCGAGATTACTTCCTAATATCAGATCCGTCACGGTCGAGGTTAATTTGCAAATTTAAATCTATATTTTTACTTCTCGTCTCATTTCATGGTGAATCATTGACCGAATGCTAGCTTTTTATCATAAGATTTTGTTTCAAAAATTATCTTTAGTTTTAATTTAAAAATCCTCAAAAACACCATAATCTTTCGGTAGGATTATAGTAGAGGCGTGAGTAGCAATACTTGACAGCCCTGAGTTTAAATACGACCTTGGTACTATAATTCGATAGGTACACTTGCCTTTTCGGTTTGATAGTGAATTCAATTCACCAAGTTTTGGCACCGTTGCCGGGGAGGCTTTTTTCGTCAATATTAGGAAAACGCTTACGCTATTACTTCTGAAAAAAAAACAAAAAAATTTAATTACCTTTCTCTCTATTTTCTTCTTCAAGTTTCTATTTTTGTTCTTCTCTTTTTCTTTCCTCCATTCTCCTTTTATTTTTTTAGTGCATGACCCGCACGAATCCGTCGCTACTTGTTGACTTGGACCCAGAAATCGAACGCTCCTTTTGGATACAACTACGATTCAGGGTTTCCACTTCTCAAACATCGGTTGAGGATTCCGACGGTGATTGTAATTTTTCTAGAATGGGAGATCCCAACCCAGGAATGGCTGAGCAAAGGACAATGTCCGATTATGCTCGACCCAACCTGGGGGGACTGAAACAAGTATTGTTCGACCTGCAATTACGAATAATAATTTTGAGCTTAAGCCTAGCATCATACAAATGGTGCAGCAATATGTACAGTTCGATGGATTACAAGATGAAGATCTAAACTTACATATTGCCAGTTTTCTTGAGATCTGTGACACCTTCAAAATAAATGGTGTCTCAGACGATGTTATTAGGCTAAGACTCTTCCCTTTTCCTTAAGGACAAAAGCCAAACAGTGGTTGAGTTCTCTTCCAAGAGGATCAATCACTACTTGGAACATTTTAGTTGATAAATTTCTTGCTAGATATTTCCCTCCCGCTAAAATTGTTAAATTAAGAAATGATATAACTTCTTATTCTCAAATTGCTTCTGAGACCCTCTATGACACTTGGGAGTGGTTGTCCATTCTTGTTTTGTCATGACCTAGTCAGGTATAACTTCAACTCCTAGGGATGTTACATACTTTCACTTCAGTAGAAATTCCGTAGGCTTAACCTTAATTTCGGGGACAAAATTTTTATTTTTATATATTGGGATTTGTAACATCACTCAAACAACTAGACTCTTAGGAGTGGTTTTGTCATGACTAGGTCATGACAAAACCATAAGAAGCTCAAAGGACCAAGTGAACAAGGGCTAAGGTGAAAATCACCTTGGTCTACCAATAGCACAATCTCACCACCAGACTTAGGGTTTGACTTTAGGGCTCCAACTTGACCCCATGAACCTACCACAACACCCTAAACCACCTTGGGTGGTCTATATGGTCACTAAGGACCCAATGCGGACAGACAAAGTCGCCAAGTTGCCTTAAGTCCACCCTAACCCTAAATGGGTCAAACTGACCTACTTAGGGTCAGTTGACCCTTCCTTAGCCAAGTGGACCCCACACATGCCCTACTAACCCTAAAATGAGGTCAATGGGTCACCAGGGACCCATTGGGGTCAACACAAAAGGCTAAGTTGACCCAAGTCAACTATAGCCCTAAAATGGTCAAAATGCCCTAACTAAGGGGCAGGTGACCTACAAGGTACCAAGACAACACTATCCAACCCTACATAGACCCTAGGGGAGGCTAATGGGTCACCAAGGACCCATTTTGGTTCACCCAAAGGGTCATTTTGACCAAGGTCAACTCCACCCTTGAAATGGGTCAAACTAGCCTAAATGACTAGCTAAAGCCCAATCCACTTAGGCTAAACCCAGTTAAGGTGGCTCATTGGTTTATGGGGGTTGAAAAATATCAGATTAGCAATCTAATTCCTGTAAATGTTGACTAGGAGAGAGAAGCTTCATATTTCCCTTTAATGGAGGAGAGAGAAATGGGAGGAAGACCATTCATGGCCAAGAAAGACTAAGATGCCCTCCCTCCACCTCCAAGGGGGCTGGTTCAACTCCCCATTCAATCTGGGGAAGTTCAGGGGCCATTTTGGTGGCTGTTCATGGCCAGAACAGTGAATCCAGCCACAGCCGAGCCAAGCTTTCAATGGACATTAATGGCCATTGATGGCTTGGCCTCTCCCCTACCCAACCGGTGTTTTAAACACCATCAGTGGCATGAGAGGAGTCCTTCCCACCATTTACCAGAAGATTTCGAGCCACTTGATTGTACTGTTGCAGAACTCTGGCGACACCTCCACCACAAATGGCAACCCTGCGATCGACTTGACTCCAGACCACCAATAAGGTCCTCCCCTTCCCCTTCTTCCATGGGTAGATCTTAGGGCTAATTAGGGACAAGGATCAAGCTTAATTGAGCCCGATCAAGGGATCATTTTTCCTGGTTTTGTTGAGAAAATGAGAGTGTCGTGATCACCAAAAACGGACCTCCGGCGGCCGTGCCGCCACCCAGCGATGGCCACCACCTCGACGGAGGTGGTGGTGGAGGTGGCCGGTCAGGGAGGTGGCCGGTTGGCCGACTGTGGCGGATGGAACCTGCTCCAGGCCGGGTAAATCCTACCCATTGGCTGGAGGTAGAAGATGAGCAAGCGCCGTCGAATTCCATCAAGATCTGTGCAAGATCTAGATGTATATATTATATTAAATGTATTTTCTGCCCTTATAAATCAGTCATATTAGGAATTATTTTAAAAATAACTAGGTGCAGTTTCAGAGAACATAATTAGCACCTAAATTGTGGCTCTGTGGGTCTACTTTATTTTAAAATTGATTTCAACCAATTTGGGAAAGTGGTTTGACCACAACACTCATTTTGGTGAGGTCTATTCCTAGGGCTAGTCAGAGATTTAAATGTGTGCCCCCACTTCACCACAAGTCCAAATGACCTGAAATTTGGACAGGGAGTCATTATAATATATGCCTAGGTCATGCCCAAAAATGGGAAGTTGTGGAGATAAGTTTTCTATAGTTTTTGAAATTATTTAATAATCCTATGGTAATTTAATTAGGGGAACTAATCGCCTCCAAACCCTACCAAATTTGGTGAGTGGTCCTCAGGGTCATCATAAGGCGCTATAAAACTTTTCACCCAATTTTGATATGATTTAGGTTAGAAATAAGTAAACCCTAGCCTTGCCCTAAAAGGGGAATTTAGGTCAAAGTGCCCCTTGTGGGTTTGAGTGGCCAAACCACCTCAATAGAGGTTGAAATTTTGGCCACTAGTTTGACATGACATTTAACACCATCATATGGATTATGGAGTGGGTTAGGGTCGATTTGCCCAAGGACCCTAGTTCTAACCCTAAGGCTGAACCTTGGAGGGGCTTATGAAGGACATAAGGGGTTATGTTCTTGGATGGACTTGGGGATTAGTCCATCAGATCCTCGGGTGGTGAAATGCCCTAGGAAGGGATATGGTGGTATTTAGACACATGCACCCCACAAAAACCACATAATAAGTATTTAGGACTTTAAACCCTAGAAATAATCTTATGGGACAAATGATCGTGAATCTTGATGATATTTTGGTATGCGTAATTTCATAGTATTATTAACCTCTAGTAATAATCCTATGATGTTTAGAGATCAGTAGATCATCCTTGTAGTAGTAACTTCCATATTGCCCTTTTTTATGTTAATGATGAAAATATGATGTATAGGTGGTAGAATGGTTTGAAATTCTGGAATAAATAATCAAATGACATTAGGTTGCACTAATAGTTTATTTGGAGGGTTGAATCTTTTTTTGTAGTATCTCCTTTGTAAAGTAAATTAGTGCACCTTACCTTGATATATAAGAAATAAATATCATAGCTTGTTGGAAAATTATGATACTTAGTCAAGGAACATATTAGGGCATATAGAAGCATGCAAAAATTATTAAATGTTGTTTAATTGAGATTACAAGCGTGTGTCTTCATAAAGTGCCTTATGATGGTTTTCCTTAGGATAATCTTTTACCTGGTTTACTGACTTGGGAATTTCATGAAACTTAGGAAGTGAAGTTTTATGATCATAATGTAGCACTGCTAATTTTTGAGGAATTTTTGGACTAGTATTTTTGGTACTTCCTTCAATACCCCTATTTATATGAATTATTTTGAAATAAATATTTAGAGGTTAAATGTTTTATGAAAGTTTATGATATTTAGTATTCATTGATATCATGTTATCCAACAGTGTTCATAATTTTTGAATGGCCATACCCTAAGTAAATCAAGTATTTCATGTTCAAATCACCATGGATTAATTTTAGGAAACATTAATTAAATATCAAATTTAATTAGAAAATTATAAATTTCTGGATTTAGGATAATCATGTCATGATCGACCCCCATTATTTATCTTAAGGCTTTTAGATGAAAATTTGAAGTACCTCCTATCATGTACATCATATAGCCTAGGATGGTCTACACATAGTGAAACTGCAAAATTAACTCAGAGAGTTGGGATATTAGGCTATTGGCTGAGGTCAGGTACTAAAGAGTTCGTCATTGGGAATAATGTTGTGTTAAATAGAGTAGGTGGTGCTCGGGATCGATGAAAGATCGTCTTTCCAGTGGAGAGGAAGAGTCTTAATACACTAGGATTAGATCCAGTATAATATAAAAGTAATCGGGTAATGTGTAATAACCAATAATAGTAAATGCCTTACGAAAGGAAATGATGGGCTTCAGCTACCATGATAGTTCCTAGTGCCCTTTGCGAACCCTTCACCGAGTATGCCGGGGGCAGTCCTGGGCTAACCTAAATTGTAAGAATAAATTTAAAAGAGCAATTAGTATAACTAGGGATTCACAATTCACACACCCCGGTAGCTCGGGAGGTTGGTTAGGTTAGTTTGATTAGTCATCTGAACGGTAGGTTCAGAAGGTAGATGTAACGGACAGGATAGTCCGGGGAGCCGATGGCTCGGAAGGATTTGGATACATAAATAAGATGATGGGTCTTCGATATTGGACGGTCGTTCACACCGACGTCGATACATTGACTCGGTGGGTGTGGTTGACACTTAGCCAAATAAAGTCTGGTGGATATGGCCAGCATTAGTACATGGTGACTGTAGGTTTTGTCTTTCTAGAGGCATACGTAAGGGCTAGGCCTGATAGTGTGGATAGTCGCATAGGAGTGGGGGCCCGACCCACTGTCTCCGTTTGCCACTACGTAGGTTCCTGAGAGTGAAGGTAGCAAACTGAATGGGGGGGGGGACTAAAGGTCTATGCACATAAAGTCGTGTGTGTGAGTTGCATTTGCATGAATCATAGCATAACATAGCACTACACTCATACTTGCTTTTAAACCTGACATCCCATCGTATAAATCAGTATGAGACTTTTTATACGATGAGAGCCTTGTAGAAGACCCCTTAACTTATAAATTTGTATGAACATTCATATAAGTAAAGGTTACTTACTTCTTAGTTTGTCTTTCTTACATATGCTGCTTATTCTACTTATTTACCTTACTGCATGCTATTATAGAACTTCTAACTTGCACCTTCCTCCCTTAGATGTATATACATTATAAATAACTGCTAGATTAGTTCCACTATCACCTGCTTGTTTTATTCTCCACCTTCATAGCTTCCCTTTCCTCCTCCCCGCTCAGTGCTTAGGAGCCATGGGGGAGGGGTAGGGGATGAAAGGACTTAGTATTTCTGACTAACAGTTTTTAGACCGTAACATTCCAGGGACTACGGATGGGAGACAAGGAGCTGCAACAGGGATACAACAACAACGGAGTATGGTGCACATGGAGGTAGGCTAGTCTAACACAGGAGCACCGACTACTGGATCCGTGAGTGATTAGTTTACTTAGCTTCCACGAGAGTTTGTAGTGAGGAATGATGTTTCGGGCTTCATCCCGTTTATGTTTCTTTATACTGTTTTATTTAAGTACTTTTATTATATGTGGACTTGATGTGATTTCCTTTACATATATTACATGTGATTTTGGACTTAGATTTATCCATACTATGTGTACACTTCTCTTTCTCTTTGGTGATCATAAAGGCCGGGAGGATCAGTGTTTTGTAGTATTGACCTTCCTGAGTGTCGGTGTCACCGCAAAACGACAGTTCTGGGTATAAGACCCCGGTGGTTTTAAAAGGAAAAAAGGTGTCTTACACTAAGGGCAAGTCATATGGTGTGCAGAGTGAGGCAGTGATTGAGGGACTGCAGTAGAGCAATGAGGCTCTGTCTAGGCAGTTGGTGGAGATGCAGTCACAAATCCAGGCGGTGTTGTCTGTCATTTGTAGACAACAACCGAGAGTGTAAGACCCTGCTATGGCCCAAGCTGTTCCCGTTCCTCCCGCTCCTTTGGTTCCTCTAGTCCCATTGCCACCAGAGATGAACTTTATCTCGCATTTTCAGCGACTAGGACATCCTACCTATGATGGTAGAGCCGTCTTCATGGCGTTGGATGATTGGATTATCGTAATCGAGGAGATGTTTTCATACTCAGGGATTTCTATAAACTAGAGAGTTATGGTTGCCGCATATCAGCTTAATGGCCTTACAAAGAGCTGGAGGTTGAGAGAGAAGGAGAACCTCACAGACGGATGCTCATGAGAATGATTTAGGGAGTTATTGTTGAAGAAATTTCTATAGTTGGTCGAGCAGGACCGCTTGATGGTCAACTTCCTTCATCTGAAGTAGAGACAACTCACGGTCAGCGAGTGTGAGATTGAGTTCAGCAAGTTGTGCCAATTTGCCCCGGATTTTGATGCTTCTGAAGCTAGCAGAGTTAAACAATTTCTAGGTGGTCTTGGGAGTGACATCCCGCAGCTGGCTAGCGCTTATGGATCTAAGAACTATATCGAGGCAGTTGAAGCTGCTCTTAAGGTTGAAGCTATTGATAATGCCAAGAATTGAGGCATGCATATGAGAAAGGACAAGAGGAAGTCTAATGATGGTTAACTCTCGGGAGTATGGATCCACTTCGAAGAAAATAAGGAAAGTGGTGTGCGTTTTCTATGGCCGGCCAGGCCATCCGTTCGATAAATGTTTCAAGAGGTTGGGAGCTCAAAAGTAGTAGCAAGTGCATGTGATTCAGAGCACTCTCAAAGGAGATCTAGTTTGTGCTGCATGCGAGCGGAAGGGGCATGATGCTGCCCATTGTTGGGGTAAGGAGAAGACCTGCATCTAGTGTGGACAGAAAGGATATTTTAAGTCAAAGTGCCCGCAGTCTCAGCCCCTGCTGTAGCCAGTTCCAATTCAAAGATTGCCGCCATCGCAGCTCTTGGATAAAGGAATGGGCAACTTATATGTGATGACTATGGAGGAAGCACAGACGTCCACCCAAGTGATCGCAGGTTAGATTCTAATCTAGTTTTAGCTCTTAGCTTTAATTCGATGTTTGTTCGTCTAGTTACGAATGCGACTTTATAGGGAAATTTAAGGTAATGAAACAATGGGCACGCGCAATTTTCAATTCTGGTGCTACCCACTCATTCGTGGCTAGGACTTTCATAGAGCGTCATAGTCTTACTCTCGAACTAGTTGGTGATTCGTTGCGCGTTAAGTTTCCTTTCAGTGATTCAGTGGTGTCAGACCAAGATATTCAGAATTGTCCGATCCTTTTAGGAGATTTCCTAGCTTTTGCTGATTTGAAGGTATTAGACCTAGAGGACTTTGATGTGATCTTGGGCATGTATTGGTTGTCCAGATATGATGCAGTTATCCAATACAAGGTTAAGCATTTGTACTTCAAGATGGACAATGGCTACCCTAGGAGTATTTTTGGTTTTCCACGCCAGGATTCCCAGATTATTTTTGTGGTACGTGCTCAGAAACTTTTGAATTCCTGTTATTTTGCTTGTTTGGTTTCTATTTTGGAAACTGTTGGTAGTTTGTCGTGCATCGAGGATGTTCCATTGGTGCGAGAGTTTTCGAATGTCTTCCCAAATAGTATTCCTGGTCTTCCGCCTGTGAGAGATGTGAAGTTTGTTATTGATTTGGAGTCGGGTACTCGCCCTATTGCTAAGGAACCGTACCATATGGCCCCACGTGAGTTGGAAGAGTTGCGTACCTAACTGGATGAGTTATTACAGTGTAGATTTATTAGGCCAAGTACTTCGCCTTGGTGTGCTCCCGTGTTGTTTGTAAAGAAGAAGGATCGGTCTATGAGGTTGTGCATCGATTATAGGGAATTGAACAAGGTAACTAACAAGAACAAATATCCCTTACCGCGAATAGATGACTTGTTTGATCAGTTGCATTGTAGTACAGTGTTTTCAAAGATTGACCTTCGTTCAGGCTACCATCAGTTGAGAATCCATGAGTTAGATGTTCTATAGACCACATTTCGTTCTCGGCATGGGCATTTTGAGTTCTTTGTGATGTCGTTTGGATTGACGAATTCACCCTCAGCCTTCATGGACATAATGAACCGAGTGTTCAAGGATTTTCTGGACTATTTTGTGGTGGTATTTATAGATGATCTTTTGGTTTATTCCCCCAGTGCTAAGGAGCATGTCGAGCACTTGCTGTTAGTTCTATCCGCTTTGAGGGATCATAGGTTGTATGATAAGTTGAGTAAGTGCGAGTATTGGTTACCTCAGGTTTCCTTTTTTTGTCATGTGGTGAATAAGGAAGGAATTTTCGTTGACCCAGAACAGATAACTCTCGTAATGGATTGGAAAAGTCCTGCCACACCCAAAGAGATAAGAAGCATCCTAGGATTGGCAGGCTATTATCAAAAGTTTGTGGAAGGATTTTCTATGTTGTCTGCCCCGCTGACTAAGCTTACGCAGAAGAACACAATGTTTGTGTGGAGTGATAAGTGTGACGAAGCTTTTCAGAAATTGAAAAAATATTGTGCACAGCTCCAGTGTTGACTTTGCCTAACGATGGATTATAGTATGTCGTTTATGTAGATGCATCGCATGTCGGGCTTGGATCCGTTTTAATGCAAGAAGGAAAGGTAATTCCGTATGGGTCAAGGAATTTAAAGATACATGAAAGGAACTTCCCTACTCATGACTTAGAGTTTGCGACAGTAATTTATGCCCTGAAGTTGTGGAGACATCTTTTATATAGCGCACTGTACAAGATTTACACGGACCATAAGAGTTTGAAGTATGTCTTCACTCAGAAGGAATTAAATTTGCGCCACCATAGATGGTTAGAATATGTCGCGGATTACGATGTCGAGATCAAATATCATCCGAGCAAAGCTAATGTGGTAGTCGATGCCTTGAGTGGAAAGATTGCGCAGATCTTTGGACTTTCGGTGGAGTCCTTGGTGGAAGATTTTCTGTTGATGGGTATCTTGGTCAGAAGTAGCTACTCTCCAAGAAGCTTGGAAGTAGCAGAGCCATCATGGATTATGCTTACAAGGCTACATCAAAAGGATTGTAACATCCCATGTTACTTCTAGGCCCATTTCACTTAGATTGGGTTAGGCATGGGTGGATGATAGGGGATTATAGTTAGGCTTGACCCTAGGTAGTGGATTGTAGCCATATGGGGCCCAATAAGGCCAAAGTCAAACTAGGTCAAACTAGCCTAAATAGGAACCCTAACCACATCATGACCCCACCACATTGCCCTAACCCTAAAACAATCTAAATGGATCCTAGGGCATGCCATTAGGTCAACCCTTTGACCCTGTTTGACCAAAGTCAACAATGACCTTAATTTGGTCAAACCTATACCTATTGGCCCAATTATCCCAAGTGGGGCATCACCTTGGCCCAACCCAAGTTGGGTGGTGCCACTAGACCCATGACCACCAAGTGGGGTCAGCCCACTCACCTTGGTTGACCAAGTCAACTCGAGTCAACCAAGTCAACCCATTTAGCCTAAAAGATAAAATGAAGGCCAAGCCCATTCCCATTGGGCTAAGCCCATCCAAATCAGCCCAAGGCCAACCCAAATGGTCAAAGACAACTCCTAACCCCCAAAATCAAGAAAGAGAATACATGCAAAAGGGTATAAAAGGAATTTGGAGAGGAAGAGGAGAGAGAAATGGGGATGAAGAGGAAGGGTGGCCACATGGCACTCCTTCAGGTGCAATTCACTGCCTTAGCATGCTGGCCGGCCTCCTCTGATTATTACAGAGGAATTTGGAGCATGGTGGCCACATGGCACCATGGGTAAAGCCTCCAAACCCCCAAACCGAGCTCACTTTGGAGTTAACTCCACATATAGTCCACCTCAGCCAAATCACCCCCACCATGAGCTTCAGAGAGAGAGAGGAGTGGAAATCGACTACTGGATCGAAGCAAACGGTGGAGAATCGTGTTTTTGAGCAGGAGATCACCGGAGCTGTACAACCATGGCCACCCGCCGCCAAACTCACCGTCGCGCCGCCATATAGGTCCGTTTCACCTCACCTCTACCCGTACTAGAATCCTAGATCAACTAGGGGAGATATCGGGCTCAATTGAGCCCGATGCCATGGGAGAAATGTGAGATTTTACAAGCTTCTCCTTATCGCTCGGGATCGCCGCCGCCGCCGTCTACCGCCGCCCCATCACCGGCAAGGGATAGCCACCACCACCGTGAAGGTGATGGCACCTTTGGCCGGGGGTGGCGCCGCCTCTGGTGGCCGGAAATGGCCCCGCAATATTCCCCAGGTCGGCTCGATCTCAGCCATTGGAAGGGTGGGGAAGATAAACGAATGCCGTCAATTTATGCTTTAAGATTCGTGCGGGCGTTTGATTTAAATCAAATTAGAAACTATAGTATTAATTAAATAACTGTCACATAAACTCAGTCATTTTGCAAGCAAGATTTAGGCCTCTTAGATAATTTTCAGATCTGACACTCAATGTGCAAATTGTATCTGACTGTCGTACCTTTAATTTGCCACCCTAAACTTGTGATTTGGTGTAGTATACACTCCTGTAGGGCAGTTTACCTAGGACTGGTTCTAGACAAGGGCAGAACTTCATTTTGATGCCCAAGTCAAACCAGTAATCAACATGGCCCCAAATTTTTGGTACATGCATGATTATGGCATATGTAGCCCCTACCAAAAATTGAGAATTTGTGGGAAAAATGTCCTATAGGTTTTGCTTAATCATCAAAAAGTAAATAAATGAAATAAATTGAGTTGTAAGGCTCCAAATGACCCCAACTTTTGGTGGCATATCCTTAGGGGCATTATCAGTGTATGTTTAGAATTTCAGCCAATTTGGACCAAAGCAAGTTAGGTAAATCCACTTGCATGTGTTGGCTTGATATAGGCTTGGGGTGCATTTAGCCTAAAATGAAATATTGTGTATTCAGCCATCTTGGAATACTCAAAAATCCTGATTTTATTTCTAGAGACACATTAAGGTGTAATACACCCCGCATAGTAATAATGAGATTTTGGAAGCAAAAATCCCATTATTTGGAATTTTTGAAGAATTGGACTTTTTGATAAATAAATTTTAGAATAGGCTTATCCATGAGATAAAATACCCAAATTTTGTCAAGGCCAATATCATGTTAGACTTAACTCCTAAAAAGTTTTATTTCTGTGTTTGATGAATTTTAAGTGGAGTTATGTAGAAATTACAATTTTGCCATTACAACATTTATTTAGAAAATTGATGGAATATTTAGTAGAAAATTATGAAAACTTTTCTAGGTTTGTGTTTGTGAATAAATAACCTTGGATATTTTTCTCAGCATTTCTGGATGAATAAGTAAATTTTTAAAGCTTATAGTGGCATTTTGGTAAATTGTAAAGAATTGAATTTGGTAGGTAATTACACAATAGAAGTTGATGAAACTCTGCCATTAGCCTTAAAATAATGATATATAAGCTCTGTAACGTTCCTAGAATTTTCAGTATTGTATTCCTCTTACTTCGTTTGGAAAATGACAATTGTATGAATTTTGTATTAATTAAGTAATAAATAGAAATAATAAAAGGAAAATTATAAATTTTGGTAGACAGCAATATGGCACCAAGATACATCTCATGAAAAATTTCTTAGGTCATTGGATTTAAATTTGTGATACTTCATGTATTAAATGACCTAGGGGATTAAATTAATAATTTAATTAAAACCCTTAATGACTTAGGAAAATTTTGGAAATTTATCCTAGTCACCATGTAGGTCCATACCATCCTAGTATAAATGATTTGAGGCATATGGATAGAGGAATTGGAAGTTCCATTTCGGGGTGGTATTAGGTCATGGGCTGCGTATAGCATAAATGAGTTAGAGTATAAGGACCGCCAGGGGATAGATCGACGTCGAGCTAGAGATTGAAGTTGGTGAATAACCCTGGTGGGTAGTATTGTTAGTGACGAGAATAAAAGTGCAAGTCCTTAGGTAGTAACTGGAGTGGAGGCCGACGGAAGACCGTTAGTTTCCCGGTAATATCTTAAGTCATTAGGATTATTCCAGAGCAACAATGAGAGCTGGAGTGAATTATGGGTAGTCATTAACTAAAGTAAATATCCTTGCAAAAGGGAACTTTGGGCGTAATCCCATCGTAGTTCCTAGTGCCCCCGAGAACCCTTCACCGGGTATACCCTGACCAGTCTTGGGATTAACCTTAAATCACTAAGTATAATAACCCGTAGATAAGAGTGGTCTAATAGGTTAAGACATTTGTATTACATTCTCACCTGTGTAGGGTTGGAGAAATTCATGATATATGCTCACCCGTGTAAGGTTTGAGGGAATTGGAATAAAGGCACTATTGTGCGTTCTCACCCGTGTTGGGTTTGAGGGATTTAGGACAGGTTGGTCCTGCGAGCTATAGGCTCGGGATGAAATACTTGCATGTGCATAAATATAGTGGCGGGGCATGCGGTACTGGCCGTTCGTCACACCGATGGCAGTACGGTGCATCAGGCGGTTGTGAGGGTTAGAGGGGCCAGTGGGTTTGAAAGATATGGTACCTAAACACCTAGAGGGGGGGGGGTGAATAGGTGACCTAATCCTTTTTAAACTTAAATGGCAGCAAACAGTTTTATCACAAAATCTACTTTACTTTTGCACAGCAATAACACAGCATACACAGTCACAGCACAATCACAGCACAGCATACACAAGGTTTTATAGTGGTTCCCCAATCTTTGGGTACATCCACTTTCCCCCTTCACTTATCTAGCAGTGTACTAGATTCGTCCAAACTTCTCCACTGTCTCAGAACCCAAATTGGTTCCTACACCTCAGGCCCAAAGCCTTACAACTCAGCTTTTCCCAAAGCTTACACTCAGCCACAAAGGCCTACACTCAGCCACAAAGGCCTACACTCAGCCACCCAGGCCTACACTCAGTCAATCAAGGCCTACACTCAGAGATAACAATCTCCTACACTCAGGCCCTCAAGCCCTACCCTCAGCCTTTATAATTATAGGCTTACAATTCACTCAGATCCAATGGATCCTACAAGATAAAAATGATTATTGAAATAATAACTCAACAACTCAAATACAAGAGAGGGGAGTTGAGAGTTTCTTGATGAGTTCTTGGAAGAACTCAGCTGGATTCAATCTGACTAAGCTTTCTTCAAAGCTTCTTGAGTAGAACTGAATAAGATTGTCTCCTTCTACAGTTGTTCCTTGACCTCTGCCACTTAGAATTCAGAATAGATCTGAACCCTTCTTCTCAGCCTAGTTCCAACGGCTGATTTCTTGGATGGAGCCCTCTCTCTCCACCTTCTTAGATCTGCACTTGGACTGCAAGATCTTCTTGTCTTGATACTTTTTGTACCACTTCAATAACTTGTTCAACAATAATCTGAACCAGTTGTTAATCACTGATCATCATTTTCTGTAGACAGCATAGGCCTATTTATAGGCCTTCTTCATGGTAACCGGCTGTTCCGGTTCATAACTATCTTCTGACATCTCTGATAGGTGTTGTAGACCGGCCGGAACGGCAGCTGTCATGTCATCCAGTCAGTTCTTGAAAATCTCTAACTGTCTGATAGTGTCGAGACTTTCTGTCTTTAAGTGTCGACACTTATAGACCAAGTGTCGACACAAGTTGTGTAAGTGTCGACACAAGTCTACAAGGTGTCGACACAACTTCTTGTATATCTCGACACAGATTCTTCTGCATGTGTCGATACTGAAATTGAGTGTCGACACAAGTACTTGTTCTTCTAGCTTTTGCTGAATTCTTCTAAGTGTCGACACATCTCCTTTGTGTCGACACAACTTCTTGTGTTGAATCTGTTAAGTGTCGACACTGCTTCTTGGTGTCGACACATAGTCTTCTATGTTGATACTTGCTGAGTGTCGACACAGCTCCTTGTGTCGACACACCTTCTTTTTGTTGAGACTTCAGCTGAGTGTCGACACATTTCCTTAGTGTCGACACTTGTACTTAGAATAATTTTGTTGATCTTTCTGATCTTTGCTAAGTGTCGACACAGCTCCTTGTGTCGACACTTTCTTCAAGTGTAGAGTCTTTAGCTAAGTGTCGACACATTGTGCTGGGTGTCGACACTTACTTCATGTGTTGACTCTTCTGGTTGTGTGTCGACACATTGTTCTGAGTGTCGACACTTTAACTTAGTCTCTGCAGACTTTTGCTGAGTGTCGACACAGCTCCAAGTGTCGACACTTTCTGGTGTAGACACAGCTTCACTGGGTGTCGACACAGCTCCTTGTGTCGACACTTTCTGTCTGCACTTTTCTTCACTGAGTGTCGACACAGCTCCAAGTGTCGACACTTTCTGTCTGGTGTCGACTCTACATCCCAGGTGTCGACACAATGACTCCAAGTGTTGACACTGCTTGTCTGGGTGTCGACACAAGCTTTCTTAAGTGTCGACACTTTCCCTCTGGGTGTCGACACATGGACTTAGAAACTTTTTGCTTCAGTCCAGTGAATACTTAACCTGCACAAGTAACTCAAAAACACATCAAATACATTTTGATGTATATCATTGAGTTGGGTGAGGCTTCTTCAAATCAGGTACATTTAACCAATGTACCAAACAATCTCCCCCTATTTGGAGAAGTCATAACCCTTAGTCAATGATATACACCATTCATAATTAAAAATTACAAAATGATGTAAAGCAGGATAAAGTACAGCAGGGTAAACATAAACATGTATAAATTCACACATGTGTGCACATATATCATTACAGAACAAATAAGAAATAGACACATTCACAGAACAACCATGAAATATATTGATCATATATTGTTCTAACATTTGTCTTATACATTTTCAGTAGTTTACAAAAATGTTTTACATTTAAAAGATTACAACAATCTTCAAGTTAATTCTTAATCTATTTCTGATCTGGTTCCTTGATAACTATTCCCTTGCCAGCTTGAACTTGAGCTTTGACAGGGGCATCAGCAGTTTCAGCATCAGCAGGCTTCTTGCCTTTTAGATCTTTCTTTTTGAGTTCTTCTGCCTTGATCTTCTGTCTCTCAAAATAGTGATATGGCTTTGGAAAGTACTTGCTAGGCTCCACTGCAGTAGGAGGTAGCTTTCCCATCTTTGCCTTCCTTCTATACTGAACTATTGCTTCCTGTCTGATCTCATGTTTCCTCCATTCTGCTTCAGAGAACCACTTGTTCCTGTCATGAGTGTTATCCTTGGCAGCTTTCCAGGCAGTTAATATTATATTCCTAGAGGCAGGGCTCCACTTTTCAAAGTCTGGCCTTTGTTCTGCTTGTTCCCTAAACCTCTTCTTAGACAGCCTTGTCTCTTCTTCTTTTTGTAGAGCTTCTTCTTCTTTTTGAAGAGCTGCTTGTGTAGCTTCAATCATAGGCTGAACCACTTTATCCAGAATAACATTAGACTTCCCTTCAGTTGGGCTATACATTGTGCTCACATCTGCTTGAATCATTTCAAAGTCTGGAGGTGGATAAATGACCTGAGCTACTTCTGGTTGCTCACCTCCAAAATAGGCAGGATTTATTCCAGATTCAGCAACCTCATTGTCATCACACAGAGGAGGATATCCAAGTGTAGCTCTGATGGAATTTGATATCCACTTAGCATGTTCAGAGCTTGCCTTGACTAGTACTCTCTCCCCCTTTATGACTTCTCTAGCCATATGATCTCTGACATCATCCTTCTGAAATCTAATTTGACTATCCAAGTATCTGATTCCATCTTTAAAGTAAGGTTTGAGCTTTTGCAGTTGATCAGATATAGCTTTCTGGGAGGCTTCGATAGCAGTCTTTACAGCAGTAATTTCTTCTTGAAAGACTTTATCAAATTCAGCTTTAGCAGCAGTAGAAGTAGAAGGTTCAGCAGCCTTGTTCTTTAACTCAGTGACAATAGCATTATGTGAAACAGTCAAGTTGTCATTCATCCTTAACTGATTTTCAAGAACATATCTTTGTTTCAATGCTATGTCATCCACTTGTTCTTTGATCTTCTCTTGGTGTGTTGCCAAATACACCACTGCATTTCCACCTTTGTGGAAGCATTCATTCATCTCTTTCTTGTTAAGGTTCATTTCAAACCTTATATACTTTATATCTTGGGCCAGATCAAACTGCAAAGTTTTGTGCCCTTCATCTACATAAGCCTCTATAGCTTTTCTCTGTTCATCCAGTTTTATCTGCATTGCAATCATTAATGCACTATAATCAACAGTTGGAGCTTGTTGAACTATAGGCTGTGGGGCTATAGATTGCAGAGCTTTCTTATAACTCTGACTTCTCCTTTTAAAGACATACAATTTCTTCTTCTTTGCCCTAGCACTCTCCTCATCTTCAGAGGTAGAAGTGCTGGCTATGTCAACCCTATCCTTAGGGCTTTGAGGTCTGTCAGCTTGCACATCAGGTGCCTTCTTAGTTTCTGGCCTTAAAGGCTCTTCCATAACTTGTACTTGGTCCCCCTCAGCAGCAGCATTCTCTCCTTCAGCAGCATCAATTTCCTTGTCAAAATCTGCTTGATCCAGATTGAGGAATAAATCTTCCATGGTGTATTCTGGTGGTGAAGAAGCTGGAGAAGTTCTTGGTTCTTCAACCACAGGATCAGGAATTACTTCAACAGCAGATGTGTCTTCTATAACAACATCTGGAGCTTGACTAGGCAGCTGATTTTGCTGAGGAACATCAGACAAATCAGCATCTTCTATAAGATATTGTAAAGTTTTTAGGTCAGTGAGTACCTCTTGTATGATGGTGGTGGCTTGCTCACTTTCCAGTGTAGTTGGTGCTACTACAACTAGAGGCTCCCCCTGGCTTTGATCCCTGTGGATGGGGCTAGCTTGTGGTAGCTCCCCCTGGATTTCAGCAATCTCTTGAGCAGCAGGAGATTTCACTGCAGGCTCTTCCTCATGGTCATCTAGAGTGAAAACAACTTGTTCTTCACTTTCAGAACTGCTGGAGGACTCTTGTGCCACTGGAGCAGTTTTTCTCTTTTTCTTTGGAGGAATCTCCATCTCAGTAACAGTCTTCTCTGGGGTTGGCATTTCCTTGGACAACACCCTGTCCCATCTTGAAAAGATCCTTAGATCCATCTTCCTCATATGATTTATCTTGCTTCCTGCAGCAGTACTCATTACCTCTGGTATCACACCAGCTAGGTATAGACTAATGATTCTGCCCAGGTTGGGCTTCTTCAAGCTCTCCTTAATCTTGTCAAACACTATAACTGACCAATCAGTTCTTATAGTGAAGATAATTCTTGTCATTATACTGAACATGGAGGCAGACACTATGTCATGCCCTCCTGGCTTACTGAGTAAGACTTTTCCCACAATCTCAGACATGAACTTTCCTTGATTATTCATGCCTTTCCTGTTAAATACAGATCATATCTTCATCTTTGGATCAAGTCCACACCAGGTTAGAGCTTCCCTGGTCTTGGATGCAGTAATTTCTTCTTCATCTTGAGTTTTTGGTAGCTGGAGCACCTTCCTCAGATTTTTAGGTGAAACCTTGACCTTAGTTCCATGAACTCTGGATTTGATTCTGTATCCAGATTCATCTACTGCAGCTCCATTAAGGAATTCAAGCACCTCCTTCTTCCATATCTTAGTGGTTCTGAAACTAAGTACTCTAACCCAGAATCGGCGACTAGGGTTACTACGGCCTTGATTTCTTGATCAACATCGTCGAAGGCGCCGCGCACTAGCTCATATCCTTCGTTAACGTTCTCCTCAAGCTTAGGTGCCATTAGGGTTTGTAGAATTTGTCTTTAGAAAAGAGAGGTGTCGACACAGTAGTTTTGGTCTCGAAACTTTGAAAGCGTGTCGACAAACAAAGACAGAACCCTATTTATACCTTTCTGATTTCGAAGATGAACAGGCGGGACAGCTAACTTAATATGTGTCGACACTGGCAATAAGTGTCGACACTGACTTATAATGTCTCGACACATATGTGTCGACACAAGTTTAGTCAACAGATTTTATGTGTCGACACTTGGTTATGTGTCGACACAACATATCTCGACACATTGTCGAGACTTTACTTAGAAAATTCTGAGTAAATACTTAAGTGTCGACACCATATTGGATGTGTCGACACCTACTTGACATGTGTCGACACTAACATTCTGAAGTGTCGACACCACATTCCTAGATGTGTCGACACCTTTTTCCTGAAGTGTCGACACCACTATTCTGTGTCGACATAGACTTGTCTATGTGTCGACACCTTTTTACTTAGTCATTTTCAAATCTGTAAACTTACACTAAGTTTATCATTCCTAGTTCAATTTTGAATCTATTGAACTTAGCTTCTTCTAGGGGCTTAGTAAACATATCAGCTACTTGATTATCAGTTTTAACATATTCTAATGAAATATCTTCTCTTTCTACATGCTCCCTAAGAAAATGATATTTAATTTCAATATATTTTGTCCTACTATGAGATACAGGGTTATTAGCTATTGAAATAGCACTTGTAGAATCACAGAAAAGTGGAGTTCTACTTACCTGAAATCCATAGTCCTCTAGCTGATGTTGAATCCACAGAAGTTGAGCACAGCAACTTCCTGCAGCCACATACTCTGACTCTGCTGTGGAGATAGCCACACTGGTTTGTTTCTTGCTACTCCATGAAATTAGTCTCCCACCTAGGAATTGACAGGTTCCAGTAGTGCTCTTTCTATCCTCTTTGCATCCTGCAAATTCTGCATCTGAATAACCTGTTAGATCAAAATCTCCATTCCATAGGGTACCAGAGGCCTAGATAGGGAGTGCCCTTTAGATATCTCAATATTTTCTTGACTGCTGTCAAATGAGACTCTTTAGGGCAGGCTTGATACCTTGCACAAACACATGTAGCATACATGATGTCTAGTCTACTAGCAGTCAAGTATAATAGGGAGCCAACTATCCCTCTATACAAGGTTTCATCTACAGGTTTCCCTGCATCATCCTTGCTAAGAGACATACTTGACCCCATAGGAGTCTTCATGGTGCTGGATGAATCCATACCATACTTCCGTATGAGTTCTAGGGTGAACTTGGACTGACATATGGATAAACCACTTTCAGTCTGTTTAACTTGGAGACCCAAGAAAAACTTCAGCTCTCCCATACTACTCATCTCAAACTGACCTTGCATAAGTTTTGCAAACTTTTTGCAAAGGCTGCTTTCAGTAGACCCAAATATAATGTCATCTACATATATTTGGACAAGTATAACTTTGCCTCTAGATTCCCTAAGGAATAGAGTCTTATCTATTTTCCCCCTTGAGAACTTGTTCTCAATGAGGAAACTAGATAGGGTTTTATACCAAGCCCTAGGGGCTTGCTTTAACCCATATAAAGCTTTCCTAAGTCTATAGACATGATGAGGTAGAGTTGGATCAACAAAACCTGAAGGCTGTTCCACATAGACTTCTTCCTTAAGATTACCATTTCAGGAATGCTGACTTGACATCCATTTGGTAAACCTTGAATCCTTGATAGGTTGCATAGGCTAAGAACATCCTTATGGCTTCCAGTCTGGCTACTGGAGCAAAGGTTTGATCAAAATCAATACCTTCTTCTTGCCTATATCCTTTAGCAACCAGTCTAGCCTTATTCTTAATGATGACCCCTTGTTCATCCATCTTATTCCTGTAGATCCACTTAGTTCCTATTATATTGTGGTCTTTAGGTTTAGGAACAAGTTCCCAAACCTTGCACCTCTTGAACTGATTAAGCTCTTCTTGCATTGCTTCAGTCCATTGTGGATCTTGTATTGCTTCTTCAAATTTCTTAGGTTCAACTTGAGACAGAAAGCTGGAGTAGATTGCTGCATTCATGTATCTGCTCCTGGTTTGTACTCCTTGTCTTGGATCTCCAATAATCTGCTCTACTGGATGATCTCTTAGATGCCTGTTGGCTGGAGGCATCCTTACTTCTGGTTGAACCACTTCAGCATCTCCATCATGCTGTTCTCCTTGTATTTCTTCAGCAATTGGCACATGTAGTTCTCCCCCTGGACAACAGCTACTCTCCTCTACTTGCTGTCTTGCAGCAGGCACTTCTTCTATAGTAAGCTTGTCCATTTTCTTTGTTAACCTGTGGGGCTGCATACACTACTAGACAACTCATTGTTAATAAGTTTAGTCTCATCAAAAACTACATGCACAGATTCTTCTACAACTTGTGTAGTCAAGTTGTAGACTCTATAAGCCTTACTATTATTGCTGTACCCAACAAAAATTCCCTCTTGGGACTTGGCAGCAAACTTAGTTAAGTAAGACTTCCCATTGTTAAGTATGAAGCATTTGCAACCAAAGATCCTGAAATAGGATAGGTTTGGTTTCCTGCCTTTCACAACTTCATAGGGGGTCTTGTTGAGCCTTTAGTGATGGTAGCCCTATTTATAACATGGCATGCAGTGTTAACTGCTTCAGCCCAGAAATACTCTGGCAGTGATGTATCACTTAGTAGGGTCCTACCAGCCTCTATCAAGGTCCTATTTTCCTCTCAGCAATGCCATTTTGCTGAGGTGTTCTAGGTGAAGAGAATTCTTGAAATATCCCAAAGTCTTCACATAGTTTTGTCATGCTTCAGACTGAAATTCAGTACCATGGTCACTTCTAATCTTGACCACTGTACTATTTAGTTCATTCTGAATTTGCTTGACAAAGCTATAGAAGACACTAGGTGTTTCAGATTTCTGTCTTAAGAAGAACACCCAGGAAAACCTTGAGTAGTCATCTACAACTACAAGGGTATAGACCTTCCTACCTAAGCTGTGAACTGGCATTGGACCAAAGAGATCCATATGCAAGAGGTATAAACACCTCACAGCATCTTTGTTTTCTATGCTTCTAAAGGTGGATTTAGTCTGCTTGCCCTTTTGACAAGCTGAGCAAATACCATCTTTAACACACTTAACTTGAGGACCATTCCTCACTAACTCTTTGCTAAAGAGTTTGCTAATAGTCTTGTAGTTAAGATGGGCAAGCCTCTTGTGCCATTTGACACAATGAGAGACTGTCTCATCAGCTACAAGACAAACTGGAGAACCATTGTTCTCAACCATAATGTCTAGGCAGTAGACATTCCTCTTTCTATAACCTGTCAAAATGATCTCTTGATCACTTGACCTCTTGATATGACAACCATTTTTAACAAATGAGATGTCATACCCTACATCACTTAATTGACTTATACTTATTAGGTTGTGTTTCAACCCTTTAACATAAGCCACTTGAGTAATGGTAACCAAGTTGTAGAAATGTTACCAAACCCTTTGATGATTCCTTTTTCAGAACCACCAAAGGTAACTTTTGGACCATCTTTTATTGGAATGTAGTCCTTTAGTAGTCCCCTTAGTTCCAGTCATATGTCTGGAACATCCACTGTCCAAGTACCATGTTGGGGTATGGCCACTTGGACTCACCTGCAAAACAGATTAATGAACCTTAGAACCCAAAGAATTCTTGGGTCCTTGGTACTTGTTAGTCTGCAATCTGACAAAGCTACCTACTGGCTTTCCAACAGGTAGTTTGGTACTCACTTTGGCACTAGCATTGTGCCAACAGTCCACTGCAAATGGCCAACTTTGCCACAGCACCAACATTCAAACTTATTGTACCTTTGCTTAGGTACTGCCTTGGCTGTCTTGTCTACAGCAGCTTGTTGAATGTTGGGGCTTTGCCCTTGGACTTAGACTTGGACTGCTCAGTCCCTGCAGGTCTAATAAAGCCCAGTCCAGCCTTGCCTTTATGATGAACAAATTCATCAATTAAAGGTAGCACTGACTTAGGTTTAGAAAACCTAGCAACAAGCTCTCTCTCTTTCTGAAGATTGATCTCCAGACTCTTGATTTGATCATTCTTAAAGGTGATAGTACCCATCTGAATCACTGTTATGTGTTTCAGCCTGGCTATTTCATTAAGCTTTTGATCAAATTGCTTCTCAAAATCTGTTGCAGCAGCTTTAAGATCAGCAATTTCCTTTGCCTGACTTTTGGCTAGGGTCTTGCTTTTCTTGTAAGCTTGCAACAGCACTTTATATTCATCTATAAGCTGATGAATATCATCCTCAGACTCAGATACATTCTCATCACTTGATGAAGAAGAATCTGAATCTGAACTAGAACAAGAAACTGACTTGAACTTGAACTTGTACCTTACTGGGTCCTTATGGCTCCGCTGCTCAGGATTTTGGCACTCTCTGTCAAAGCCATTAGCCCTTGGCAATGACTGTCTTCTTGTTCATAAATAGACTCCAAAATCTGCATGAATTCTTCTTCTTCTTCAGCAAACAGCCCTATGTAGGCTCAGCCTCAGACTCAGTTTCTGAAGAAGAAATATCTGATAGAGTCTTCTCCTTCTTGGCTACAAAAGACTTCTCTTTCTTGCCTTTGAAATGAGTCTTTTTCCTGTCACCAGATTCTTTCTCTTTTCAGGACAATCTGCAATAACATGGCTCTGTCTATTGCAGCAATAGCACACTATCTTTGAACTAGTTGCCTTGCTAGATTTTGTCCTTTCTTGTCATTCTTTGAAGACCTTTTTTCTGATAAGAGTCTTCCTTTCCTTGTGAAGTAGAAGGCCTTGACCTCCACTGTTTCTTTTTCAAAAATTTCTGAAAGTGTCTAGTGAAAGCAGCAAAGTCTTCATCACTTTCACTGCTTTCTAACTTGGTGCTGACTGACTCATCTGACTCTGATTCAACAACCTTTGGAGGTGGAGTTGTGACTTATTCCTGCACTTCCTGGAGGCATCTGTCTTGAAGGCAACAGTTCTTTCCTTGTGCTCAGTCCTTGTTGATTTCTCCTCCTCCTTCCTCACTGTCAATTGCATTTCATATGACAACAACTTGCCAAACAGTGTAGGAGGAGGAATTTCCCTCAACTTAGCCATTTCTCTAATGGCACAGATCTTTGTGTCCCAATCTTTGGTTAGGGACCTTAGGAACTTGTCATTTAGTTCATAGTTACTGAACTCTCTTCCATAAGACATGAGTTCATTAACTATTCTGTAGAACTTCTTGTAGCACTCAGTTATGCTATCACCTTTACCTTGTCCAAAACTCTCATACTCCTGATTTAGCAAGGATTTTCTATCTTGTCTAACTTCTTCAGATCCTTCCATATACACTATAAGAGTGTCCCACATCTCTTTGGCTGTCTTACAGTGTATAAGATTCTGAAAAGTTGCATCATCAATGACACTCACTATAATGTTTTGTGCCCTCTTGTCCATGGTAGCTAGGACAATCTCATCCTTAGTCATCTCAGAGAAATCCTTTGGAGTTCTCTGATTTGCATCTAGAACTGAAATCTTCATGGGCACATAAGGCCCTTCCTTTACTGTGATGTAGATTCTAGGGTCTGAGGCCTCCATAAACAGCCTTACCCTTTCCTTCCAGATCCCAAAGATTTCCTTTCTGCATATGGGCAATTTCATGGAACCCAATTCCTTGTGATTTTCAGAGGAACCCAAATTTCTTGAATCTGTATTTTGCCTTACACTGAATCTGCCAATCAGGATCTCCTCAGACTGTTAGTCCTGTTTTGAGGAACCTCCCTCTGATACCACTTGAAAGATATGGTACCTAAACACCTAGAGGGGGGGGGGGGGTGAATAGGTGACCTAATCCTTTTTAAACTTTAATGGCAGCAAACAGTTCTATCACAAAATCTACTTTACTTTTGCACAACAATAACACAGCATACACAGCAAACACAATCACAGCACAGCATACACAAGGTTTTATAGTGGTTCCCCAAGATTTGGGTACATCCACTTTCCCCCTTCGCCTATCTAGCAGTGTACTAGATTCGGCCAAACTTCTCCACTGTCTCAGAACCCAAATTGGTTCCTACACCTCAGGCCCAAAGCCTTACAACTCAGCTTTTCCCAAAGCCTACACTCAGCCACAAAGGCCTACACTCAGCCAACAAAGGCCTACACTCAGCCACCCAGGCCTACACTCAGCCAATCAAGGCCTACACTCAGAGATAACAATCTCCTACACTCAGGCTCTCAAGCCCTACCCTCAGCCTTTATAATTATAGGCTTACAATTCACTCAGATCCAAGGATCCTACAAGATAAAAATGATTATTGAAATAATAACTCAACAACTCAAAACAAGAGAGGGGAGTTGAGAGTTTCTTGATGAGTTCTTGGAAGAACTCAGCTGGATTCAATCTGACTTAGCTTTCTTCAAAGCTTCTTGAGTAGAACTGAATAAGATTGTCTCCTTCTGCAGTTGTTCCTTGACCTCTGCCACTTAGAATTCAGAATAGAATCTGAACCCTTCTTCTCAGCCTAGTTCCAACGGCTGATTTCTTGGATGGAGCCCTCTCTCTCCAACTTCTTAGATCTGCACTTGGACTGCAAGATCTTCTTGTCTTGATACTTTTTGTACCACTTCAATAACTTGTTCAACAATAATATGAACCACTTGTTAATCACTGATCATCATTTTCTGTAGACAGCATAGGCCTATTTATAGGCCTTCTTCATGGTAACCGGCTGTTCCGGTTCATAACTGTCTTCTGACATCTCTGACAGGTGCTGTAGACCGGCTGGAACGGCATCTGTCAAGTCATCCAGTCATTCTTGAAAATCTCTAACTGTCTGATAGTGTCGAGACTTTCTGTCTTTAAGTGTCGACACTTATAGACCAAGTGTCGACACAAGTTGTGTAAGTGTCGACACAAGTCTACAAGGTGTCGACACAACTTCTTGTATGTCTCGACACAGATTCTTCTGCATGTGTCGACACTGAAATTGAGTGTCGACACAAGTACTTGTTCTTCTAGCTTTTGCTGAATTCTTCTAAGTGTCGACACATCTCCTTTGTGTCGACACAACTTCTTGTGTTGAATCTGTTAAGTGTCGACACTGCTTCTTGGTGTCGACACATAGTCTTCTATGTTGATACTTGCTGAGTGTCGACACAGCTCCTTGTGTCGACACACCTTCTTTTTGTTGAGACTTCAGCTGAGTGTCGACACATTTCCTTAGTGTCGACACTTGTACTTAGAATAATTTTGTTGATCTTTCTGTTCTTTGCTAAGTGTCGACACAGCTCCTTGTGTCGACACTTTCTTCAAGTGTAGAGTCTTTAGCTAGTGTCGACACATTGTGCTGGGTGTCGACACTTACTTCATGTGTTGACTCTTCTGGTTGTGTGTCGACACATTGTTCTGAGTGTCGACACTTTAACTTAGTCTTTGCAGACTTTTGCTGAGTGTCGACACAGCTCCAAGTGTCGACACTTTCTGGTGTAGACACAACTTCACTGGGTGTCGACACAGCTCCTTGTGTCGACACTTTCTTGTCTGCACTTTTCTTCACTGAGTGTCGACACAGCTCCAAGTGTCGACACTTTCTGTCTGGTGTCGACTCTGCATCCCAGGTGTCGACACAATGACTCCAAGTGTGACACTGCTTGTCTGGGTGTCGACACAAGCTTTCTTAAGTGTCGACACTTTCCCTCTGGGTGTCGACACATGGACTTAGAAACTTTTTGCTTCAGTCCAGTGAATACTTAACCTGCACAAGTAACTCAAAACATACATCAAATACATTTTGATGTATATCATTGAGTTGGGTGAGGCTTCTTCAAATCAGGTACATTTAACCAATGTACCCAACATGGTTGTTTTACACTGCGGTCTGGAGGACGATCCCCGATAACGCACATCCGACCCAAACAAGACTGACGGGTTGTCAGCAAAGTATGTACGCAGAGACTCTCTAGAGTGCACCTTGGACGTGTATAGAGGCGTATGAGAGGGGTCTAAGGTTTGGTAGTGTGCATACCAGCCTAGAAGTGGAGACGCCCGCTCCGCTGCTGCCGTATCCACAGCGGTGGTACCCGAGTGTGATGCTAGCTCTCAAAAAGTGGGAACTAAAGGTCTGTGATCATAGAGTCATTGTGTGTGAGTTGCACTTGCCTGTGTATAAAATTTACATCATAACATTCATTCATATTAGGTCATACGCTTCATAGATCCTTATCATATAAATTAGTATGAGCTCTTTATATGATAAGTTAAATTTCTAGAAATCCTAACTTATATATTTGTATGGGCATTATATAAGTTAGGGTACTTTGTGATGGTAGTATAGTGGTAGAATAGTTTTATTTCCATGCTCTTACTTTCTATTCTTTACTTCCTTTACTAGTACTGCACTTTACTTACTTGTACCATATACTTAGAACTGCTAGAGTAGAATGATAATATCCATTATAACTGCTAGTTAGATCTTGTCACCTGTTTCCACCTTTGGTACCCCTTGTTGTCCTCCGCTTCGTCCTCCCGCTCGGTGCCTAGGAGTTGCGGGGCGAGGTGCGGAGGAAATGACTTAGTCTTTTTGACTAATGGTCGGTGACCATACTATTTTTAGGAGCCCGTGGAGATGGAGCACCAGCACGACGAGGAGACAGGGCTTGAGGAGTAGATACCGCTACAGCAGGCTACTACCACTACTGTGCGTCCTCAGGTGGGACGAGTTCTGATGTATTAGTATAGCTTCCGCTTTTATTTGAGAGAGAGAGTTGATATGAGGTATTGGGCATAAGCCCTTATTACTCTTTCATTTTGTACTCATTGTGGACTATGACTCTGTACTTTTCATTTCATATATATGATATGTACTCTATGACTTGTGGACTAGTAGAATTGTTACACTGCTATACTTCTTTTCTCATATTGGCCTATAAGTTATATGTATGATGGTAATAGCTGGCATAATCGGCGTGTTGCGGTGTCGACTAACCCGTGCGTTAGTGCCACCGTAAGACGGCGATTCTGGGCATAAGACCCGGTAGCCCTCCTTGGTAAGGGGGAGGGGGGTCTTACAAACTGGTATCACTTGAACAAACGATCATATGAGAAAGAAGTCCACAACACGGGACCACCCCTGCCGAGCGAGCATTACTTTGCGGACAAACTATGCAGCCGAAGCAGTGGTGTGCACATGTGTAAAAGTCACATAAAATGGTCCACTAAGTACAATGAGTTAGGCCAGTTCTGTTTTTAACCTTACCTTTATGCAACCTCCACAGGTCGTCGCGCCGCAAATGTGGCTCCTCCCCCTCCAGCTGCCACTCCATTCCTACAGACGGAGATGGGGCACACTTTGATGGCAATTCTGGATGCCTTCAAATCCCAGCAGTCCCGGCTCCACAGCCAAATCCGGGGTCGAGCTGGCTAAGTGCCTTCAAGAGCCTGTCCCCACCGATGTACCGTGGGACAAAGGATGCGGTAAAGACGGAGGAATGGCTGGAGGCCATACACGAGATTTTAGCAGGCATCAGCTGCCCGGTCGGTGAGGTAGTACCTCTAGCCACCTCTGCACTAGAGGATCATGCGAAGAGATGGTGGAAATCAGTGCGGGAGTCTACATATGCGGACTGGGAGCTGTCAGACATATCCTGGGAGGAGTTTGGTGATGTATTTTTGGATCACTTCATCTCTGCTATAGACATAGATGACTGGGAGGAGGGGTTTTTGAACCTCAGGCAGGGGACTAGATCGGTGATCGAGTATCAGAGAGAGTTATCTCATTTGGCCAGATTTGCAGGGATTTAGGATACCGATGATAGGAGGTATGCCAAGAGGTTCTACCGGGGCCTCAGGGACGATTTGAGGCAGGCCTTGCTGTTCATCTCTCATGGCACCTCAAGGCAGATCATTGAGATGGCAAAGAAGCTGGAGGTTGACCAGCTGATGGTACAAGGCAGAGGAAAGAGACCGTATGATGGGTCGACATCAGAGAGAGAGCAGTAGGGGCTCTCAGAGAGGCAGGACTATCGGATACAAGAAGGGTGGGGGACGTCGTCGTCCCAACTTCAGGCAGGAGCAAGGGCCTCCTCCAGCATTAGCTCCCCCACCTCTACAGGTGCATGATCTGAGGAGACAGGATGACCATGGCCACGGTAGGTAGTTTGTTATGGATGCCGCCAGCCCGGGCACATTTGGTCCGAGTGCCCGCATCGATTCCATCCTCCTCCTCCTCCACCTCCAGTGGCCCCAGTACAGCAGGGCCGAGGCCGAGGCCGAGGCCGAGGCCGAGGACGAGGCCGAGGCGGGGATATCACGGCAGGGACGCAATCAGGATTAGATATACGCTTTGGATCTCATGGAGCAGAGGAACCCCGAGGAGGTTATCACAGGTACTTAAGGTTAATTATTAAATTCCTTGAGTTTTCAATCATATAGTACCTAGGGTAACACTTAATTTTAACTTAAACAACCTCATTCATAGTTATGATCAGCGGCAAGCCCGCACATACTCTCTTCGACATGGGTGCTTCGCACTCGTTCGTATCTGAGGCCCTCATAGACGGACTCGAAGGTGTGGAAATATTTCCGGGACTAGAGATGAGGGTGTGTCTACCTGATGGGTCAGAACTGCGGACCACTGCCCATTGTGATATGGAGGCCTAGATTCGCGGCAAGGCATTTGAGGCGCCAGCAACTATTCTCGAAGTGATTTTTGGCATGACATGGTTACATCGGAACCATGCTCAGATAGATTGCCCATCAAGGAGGATCACACTAAGGCATGGCGACTCCCATATTATCATCGAAGGTATTCAGCCTATCTACCACCTATTATTATCTTCTGTATAGGCTGTGAAGGCCCATAAGCAGGGAGAAGAAGTTTACCTTATCTGCTTTGAGATGGTGGGGGCAGAGACTTCTATTTTCAGATATTCCGGTGGTCCGGGATTTCTCCGACGTGTTCTCGGAGAAATTGCCTGGGCTACCACCAGCCAGAGACTTGGATTTCAGGATTCAAGTTAGTACCGGGAGCGAGGCCGGTGTCCCGGGCACCTTACAGGATGGCTCCTAGAGAGTTGGCAGAGTTCAGGACTCAACTTCAGGATCTAGTTGAGTCGGGATTTGTGCGGCCCAGTTCATCGCCGTGGGAGCGCCAGTTCTCTTTGTGAAGAAGAAGGACGGGTCGTTGCACCTATGCATAGATTACCGAGAGCTGAACCGGTTAACGGTCCGCAATACCTATTCACTGCCTCAGATAGATGAGCTATTTGACGAGCTGCAGAGAGCCTTCTGGTTCTCTAAGCTAGATTTGCGATCTGGTTACTACCAGCTCCGCATCCGGAAGAGGACATACCGAAGACAACATTCAGTTCATGCTATGGATTATACGAGTTCACGGTGATGCCTTTTGGGCTCACGAATGCCCCTGCCGCATTCATGAGTCTAATGAACCGTGTATTCGAGCCCTTCTTAGACCGCTTCGTGATTGTATTTATCGACGACATTTTGATCTATTCCCGGACTCAAGAGGAGCATACAGAGCATTTGACGCAGGTCTTGCAGAGGCTGAGGGAGTCCTAGATTTATGCAAAGTTTTCAAAGTGCCAGTTCTGGATACAGGAGGTGGCTTTCTCGGGGCACACTATCAGTGGGGCTGGATTAGCAGTGGACCCAGCCAAGATAGAGACAGTGAGGGATTGACCACGACTGAAGACCGCATCCGACATTCGCAGTTTCTTGGGGCTAGCAGGGTATTATCGTAAGTTCGTGGAGGGGTTCTCGAGGATAGCACTCCCCCCCCATGTCCTTGACGAAGAAGGATGCAGATTTTGTTTGGTTAGAGCAGTGCGAGACAGCTTTTCAGGAGCTGAAGGACCGACTCATCTCATCCCCTATTCTTGCGCTTCCATCCGGGAGTGAAGGATTTCAGATCTACACAAATGCCTCTTACCAGGGGATGGGTGCTGTCCTGATGCAGCATGGACATGTTATTGCTTATGCTTCAAGATAGTTGAAGAAGCATGAGCATAACTATCCAGTACATGACTTAGAGCTCGGGGCTGTGGTATTCGCCCTAAAGATGTGGAGACATTACTTATACGGGATTCATTGTGATATTTATTCAGATCACAAGAATCTTAAATATATCGATACACATAAGGACTTAAACCTACGATAGAGGAGATGGCTGGAGTTCCTCTACGACTATGATATAAGATCCACTACCATCCGGGGAAAGCGAACACAGTGGCAGATGCTTTGAGTAGGAGGGCCGGCACTTCTGGACCGGAGCCTCGGTTGATGTCTATAGAGCTGCTACGGATGATGGAAGACATGCACATTACCATGATATCTAAGGCCGAACCAGTGGTATATCGAGAGTATTTGAGCTCAGTGATCAGTGATGATGATATACGGGAGTGCATCCGAACACATCAGAGGCTGGATGCTGCATTACAGCCGATTTTCAGTGCCCTGGAAAGGGGCAAGGTTGAGGACTACATGCTACAGGATGATCTTCTTCGATTTCGTGGACGTATTTACATACCAGCAGGGGGGCAGTATCCGGGATAACATACTCAGGGAGGCTCATTGCTCCAGATATTCAGTGCATCCCGACATCACTAAGATGTGGGCAGATTTGTGGAGGTCTATGTATTGGCCTGGGACGAAGAGGGAGATCACCCATTTTGTGACATTCTGCGAGACTTGTCAGCGCGTGAAGGCGGAATGTAAGAGCCCAGGAGGTTTGCTACAGCCACTGCCAGTCCCAGAGTGGAAGTTCGAGGACATGCTATGGATTTTGTGCACGGACTACCTCGCTCCCACTCTGGGCATGATTTTATATGGGTCATAGTAGACAGACTGACCAAGGTAGTGCACTTTATTCCAGTCCGGAAGGATGCTCCAGTTGCAGTTTTGGTGAGACTATTTGTGGAGCAGTTTGTCAGATACCATGGCATTCCCAGGACGATTGTTTCGGACCGTGATGGTCGGTTCACTTCGAGCGAGTGGAGGGCCATGCATGCTTACTTGGGCTCTCGGCTTACTTTTAGTACCGCCTTCCACCCGCAGACCGACGGACAGACCAAGCAGACCATCTGGACTATGGAGGACCTACTCCGACTGTGCATATTGGATACAGGGAAGCCTTGGGAAAGGCTACTACCACTGATCGAATTCTCCTACAATAACAGCCACCAGGCTAGCATCAGGATGGCTCCTTATGAGGCACTTTATGGGAGGAATTGCCGGACACCGCTGTCATGGGTTCAGGATGTGGATAACAAGGCTCTTGGATCTGATTATATAAAGGATACTAAGGCTCAGGTACATTTGATCAGGGATCGGCTGCTAGATGCCCAGAGCAGACAGGCGAAGTATTATGATGCTCGGCACCGAAAGGTGGAGTTCCAGGTTGGAGACAGGGTTTTCTTGAAGATACGTCCAGTACACGGTGTCTCTCGGGTGCGGAGGCACAAGAAGCTCAGTCCTCGATACATGGGGTCGTACTTGATCCTGGAGCGGATCGGCCCCTTAGCTTACCAACTGCAGCTGCCACCGGAGTTGGGTGCACTACATGACGTTTTCCATGTCTCTTCCTTGCGAAGAGCTCTCCTACGGCCGGAGCAGCATGTTACTACTACAGCCGGTCTGATAGCGCCAGATAGATCCGTTAGATTGGAGCCAATCCGGATTGATGATACAGATGTCTGAGTATTGCGGAAGAAGAAGGTCCCTCTTGTGAAGGTGCTGTGGTCCAACCATGGACGGGAGGAACACACCTGGGAGCCGAGGGATCTAATGCTGGAGTGACACCCGGAGCTGTTCACTTCAGGTATACTTTAGTTTATACGTTTAAAATTTCTTATAATTCTTGCAAGTAGAACCCCGTAAACCCAAACTTAAATTTCGGGGACGAAATTATTTTCTTATTTATTGGGATTTGTAACATCCCATGTTACTTATAGGCCCTTTCACTTAGATTGGGTTAGGCATGGGTGGGTGATAGGGGATTTTAGCTAGGCTTGACCCTAGGTAGTGGATTATAGTCATGTGGGGCCCACTAAGGGCCAAAGTCAAACTAGGCCAACTAGTATAAATAGGAACCATAACAAGACCATGACCCCACCACATTTCCCTAACCCTAAAACAATCTAAATGGACCCTAGGGCATACCATTAGGTCAACCCTTTGACCCTGGTTGACCAAAGTCAACCATGGCCTTAATTTGGTCAAGCCTATACCTATAGGCCCAATTAGCCCAAGTGGGGCATCACCTTGGCCCAACCCAAGTTGGGTGGTGCCACTAGACCCATGACCACCAAGTGGGGTCAGCCCACTCACCTTGGTTGACCAAGTCAACTCGAGTCAACCAAGTCAACCCATTTAGCCTAAAAGAGAAAATGAAGGCCAAGCCCATTCCCATTGGGCTAAGCCCATCCAAATCAGCCCAAGGCCAACCCAAATGGTCAAAGACAACTCCTAACCCCCAAAATCAGGAAAGAGAATACATGCAAAAGGGTAGAAAAGGAATTTGGAGAGGAAGGGGAGAGAGAAATGGGGATGAAGAGGAAGGGTGGCCACATGGCCACTCCTTCAGCTGCAATTCACTGCCTAAGCATTCTAGCCGGCCTCCTATGATTATTACAGAGGAATTTGGAGCATGGTGGCCACATGGAACCATGGGTGAAGCCTCCAAACCCCAAAACCGAGCTCACTTTGAGTTAACTCCACATATAGTCCACCTCAGCCCAAATCACCCCCACCATCAGCTTTAGAGAGAGGAGAGGAGTGGAAATCGACTACTGGATCGAAGCAAATGGTGGAGAATCATGATTTTGAGCAGGAGATCGCCGGAGCTGTACAACCATGGCCACCCGCCGCCAATCTCGCCGTCGCGCCGCCATACAGGTCCGTTTCACCTCACCTCTACCCGTACTAGAATCCTAGATCAACTAGGGGAGATATTGGGCTCAATTGAGCCCGATGCCATCGGAGAAATGTGAGATTTTTCAAGATTCTCCTTACCGCTTGGGATCGCCGCCGCCGCCGTCTTCCGCCGCCCCATCACCGACAAGGGATAGCCACCACCACCGTGAAGGTGATGGCACTGTTGGCCGGGGGTGGCGCCGCCTCTGGTGTCCGGAAATGGCACCGCAATATCCCCCAGGTTGGCTCGATCTCAGCCGTTGGACGGGTGGGGAAGATAAACGGATGCCGTCAATTTATGCCTTATGATTCGTGCGGCCGTTTGATTTAAATCAAATTAGAAACTATAGTATTAATTAAATAACTGTCACATAAAATCAGTCATTTGGCAAGCATGTTTAGGCCTCTTAGAGGCATTTTCAGATGTGACACTCAACATTCAAATTGTAGCTGACTGTCTTAAATTTAATTTGCCACCCTAAACTTGTGATTTGGTATAGTATACAGTCCTGTAGGGCAGGTTTCCTAGTACTGGTCCTAGACAAGGGCAGAACTTCATTTTTGATGCCCAAGTCAAACCAGTAATCAACATGGCCCCAAATTTTAGGTACATGTATGATTGGGGCATATTTAGCGCCTGCCAAATATTGAGAATTTTGGGGATAAATTTCCTATAGTTTTTGCTTAATCACCAAAAAATAAATAAATGAAATTAGTTACGTTGTATGGCTCCAAATGGCCCAAATTTTGGTGGCATACCCGTAGGGGTAGTATCAGTGTATGTTTAAAATTTCAGCCAATTTGGACCAGAGCAAGTTAGGTAAATCCACTTGCATGTGTTGGCTTGATATATGTTTGGTGTGCATTTAGCCTAAAATGAAATATTGTGTATTCAGCTATCTTGGAACACTCAAAAATCCTGATTTTATTTATAGTGACATAATAAGGTGTAATACACCCCTCATAGTAATAATGGTATTTTTGGAAGCAAAAATCCCATTATTTGGATTTTTTGAAGAATTGGACTTTTTGATAAATAAATTTTAGAATTGGCTTATCCATGAGATAAAATACCCAAATATTGTCAAGGCCAATATCATATTAGACGTAACTCCTAAAAATTTTATTTATGTGTTTGATGAATTTTAAGTGGAGTTATGTAGAAATTACAATTTTGCCATTATCACATTTATTTATAAAATTGATGGAATATTCAGTAGACAATTATGAAAAATTTTATAGGGTTGTATTTGTGAATAAATAACCTTGGATATTTATCTCAGCATTTATGGATGAATCAGTAAATTTTTAAGCTTATAGTGGCATTTTGGTAAATTGTAAAGAATTGAATTTGGAAGGCCATTACACTATAGAAGTTGATGAAACTCTGCTATTAGCCTTAAAATAATGATATATAAGTTCTGTAATATTCCTAGAATTTTCAGTAATGTATTCCTCTTACTTCGTTTGGAAAATGACAATTGTATGAATTTTGTATTAATTAAGGAATAAATAGAAATATTCAAAGGCAAATTATAAATTTTGGTAGAAATCAATATGGCACCAAGATACATCTCAGGAAAAATTCCTTAGGTCAGTGGATTTAAATTTGTGATACTTCATGTATTAAATGACCTAGGGGATTAAATTAATAATTTAATTAAAGCTCTTAATTACTTAGGAAAATTATGGAAATTTATCCTAGTCACATGTAGGTCCATACCATCCTAGGATAAATGATTTGAGGCATATGGATAGAGGAATTGGAAGTTCCATTTCGGGGTGGTATTTGGTCATGGGCTGCGTATAGCATAAATGAGTAAGAGTATAAGGACCGCAAGGGGATAGATCGACGTCGAGTAGAGATTGAAGTTGGTGAATAACCCTGGTGGGTAGTATTGTTAGTGACGAGAATAAAAGTGCAAGTCCTTAGGTAGTAACTGGAGTGGAGGCCGACGGAAGACCGTCAGTTTCCCGGTAATATCTTAAGTCATTAGGATTGTTCCAGAGCAACAATGAGAGCTAGGGTGAATTATGGGTAGTCATCAACTAAAGTTAAATATCCTTGCGAAAGGGAACTTTGGGCGTAATCCAATCGTAGTTCCTAGTGCCCCCCGAGAGCCCTTCACCGGGTATACCCTAGGCAGTCCTGGAATTAACCTTAAATCACTAAGTATAATAACCCGTCGACAAGAGTAGTCTAATAGGTTAAGACATTTGTAGTACATTCTCACCCGTGTAGGATTGGAGAGATTCATGATATATGCTCACCCGTGTAGGGTTTGAGGGAATTGGAATAAAGGCACTATTGTGCGTTCTCACCCGTGTTGGGTTTGAGGGATTTAGGACAGGTTGGTCCTGCGAGCTGTAGGCTCGGGATGAAATACTTACATGTGCATAAATATAGTGGTGGGGCATGCGGTATTGGCCGTTCGTCACACCGATGGCAGTACAGTGCACCAGGCAGTTGTGAGGGTTAGAGGGGCCAGTGGGTTGTTTTACACTGCGGTCTCGAGGACGATCCCCGATGTTGGAACACCCTATTACTGATTTGGGCAAGGATCACTATGTCCTTTAGGAAATCTGTTTTGACCTCCTTGTATAGATCTAAAGGTCAATTAGAATTGAGTCTAAGGGTTAGTGTTGAGGTTTGGAAGCTGCCCTCAAGACCCTCAAGACCAGATTTTTCAGTTCAGGAGACTAAGTCATTTCGTCGAGCTCAGCACGACGAATTGTCGAACTCCATTCGACGATCTCTGAGCTCACCTCGACGAATCGTCGAACTCCATTCGACGATCTCTGAGCTCAACTTCAACGCGTCGTCGAACTCCATACGACGATCTTCGAGCTCAGATCGACGTTCTTGTCTCTAGTTTGTTTCCCTATCTCTGAGCTCAGTTCGACGATAGTTGAGCTCAGATCGACGCTTTCTGCTTCATTTAAGTCCAGTCTCTGAGCTTAGTTCAACGATAGTTGAGCTCAGGTCGACGTTTTTCTGAAGAGATCGACGTTTTTCAAGATTCAAATTCAGACAGTTATGGAATTATTCTCAGAATTTATGTCAAGGATCTTGTAGCCGTTTCAATTAATCTGGAGCAAGTTTCAAGGGATTTTCAAAGGAATGTTTTATTAGACTTTCCTCCAGAAGACAAAATGCAGTTAAGGAAGTCATTTATGACAGGCTAACGGCTATCTTGGACAGAGAAATATTCTATTCAGATCTAAGGAATAAAAGATCAATGCTTTAATTCCTGCTGGACATCATCAACATCAACAACAACTATTACAACAAGAACAATAGAAAGAGAAAGAGTTGCAGATATTCTCAGTCTTAGAATTCTTACAAGAACACACATCACAAAAGGAGATCAACATACTGAAATTTTCAGATCTCTTCTGATTCCAGTGTTCAAAGGCCATCATCATTCAAGACTCCAGACAACACACATTTCAGCTGCTGCTGAAATCATCTTTTGCTGGAGATCAAATCTTCTGAAGGCCTATCACCCTGCTGCAAAGCTTCACTTCCTGAACAACTAAAGATCTCAGGTGGAGCTTTGACAACATCCACTATCTTCTCTCTGATTGTTGACAGAGAAGATCATCTCATCCCCCTCTCTCTCTCTGCTGTAAAGGTTTTATCAAACTCCCTTCAAAAGTTTGTGCTGGTTTCTGAGACCTTGTCAAAACTCAGTGGTGGCAAGACACCTGATCAAAAAATCTGGTTTGGTTTTTGAGTATCTTATCAAAAGCTCATTGGTGCCCAGGACACCTGGTCAACTCATCCTGCAGTGGATTCCTACCTAGGGTGGTAGAAGAGTGGATGTACCCATATTGATTGGGGAACCACTATAGCTCCTTGTGTCATCTGGTTGCTTATTTTCTTTTGTTTTGTGGCTGTGGTTTGTGATTGTTCTGTGATTGCTCTGTGTTTAGTTAGTTGTTGTGTTTAATTTATGTTATTTACTTCCTTGTTCACTTAGGTATACAACAACAGTTGTAAAAAGTTTTTAGCAAGCACCATAATCTATTCACGCCCACTCTAGAGTATATCAGATCTAACCTGCACTTTCAATTGATATCAAAGGGAGGTTGGTTAAAAATACCACACCTTAGTGGTTGTATAGGCTAACACCTGAACCCAAAGATCCCTCTTGTTAGATCTGCTTGTTTTAAGTTTATTGTTAGATTTATTTCATCACAGAACATGACCCAAAACAAAGATTATGCTAGCACCAGACCTCCAGTGTGCAATCTATCTAAGTTTGCACTTTGGAAGGCAAGGATTAGATTGTACATAAACTCTATTGATGAAGACATTTTCAATTCTGTTTTGATAGTGTGTCCAAGACCTCCAGAAAATACAAGTACAAGTGCTGTTCCACCTCCTTCAGGAACAGATGTAGAAATAAAGAAATGGAAATTGGCTGATGCAAAAGCTATGAACATTCTAGCCAGACTATGTCTGTTGAAATATTCCAAAGGTAGTTGAATGCAACTCAGCAAAAGACATCTGGGACAAGCTATCTGAGATAGTCTCAGGATCTGCTGATAAGAGAAAAGATAGAAGATCTCATCTCATAACCTAATATTAGAACTTCAAGAAAGGAAAAGCTGAGTCAGTAGTAGATATGTATAATAGACTCAGTCTCATAGTCAATGAGCTGAAATCATTAGACAAAGAGATCTCATTGACTGAGCTCAATGATAAAATCCTAATGTGCTTCCCAAGCACTTGGGACTCAAGGATCTGGCCAATCAAGGATGCCAGAAGCCTGAATGAGATCACAACTGAAGCTCTCTTGGGGAAGCTCAAGTCTTATAGCTGCTCATCAAGAATAGAGAAGAAGAGTAGAAGGTTGCCTCACCAGCTACAAGAAAAGAGAAATCAATAGCTTTCAAAGCCATTGAAGATCAGCCTGAAGACAAGGTCACAGGCAATGAAGAGATGCTAAGCCTACTGGCCAAAAGATTTTACAAAATGGCCAGGAAGGATTTCAGGAAAAGATCACATAAAGAGCATGACAAGTCAAAGGTATGACAAATCAAATAACAAAGAGATTATTTGTTTTTTGGATGCAGGAAACCAGTCCACATTGTGCCTGACTGTCCAAAAAATAAAAACAAGGACAAGAAGGACATGAAAGAAAGGAGAAAAGAAAAGAACTTCAAGAAGAGCAGCAATGACAAACCCTCCTCCAGCAAGAACAAACATACAAGGAAGGGGTTTGTTGCTGAAACTTGGAGTGAGACAGAAGAAGAATCTGAAGCCTTATCCAGCTCAAGTGATGATGAAGATGATGTTGATGAAAAAGAATTCTGTATGATGGCTATCAATGCCTCACAACAAAGTTCTGATGCAGAAGAGTCAGAGTCAGAATCAGAGACTCAATCTGAAGAGGACCAGGTAATAAGTTCTTTTGATTTTAATTCTGAGGACTTCAAGTGTGAGTTTAAAGCACTATGTTTGGATTTATTAAAATCTGAGAAGGAAATAATTTCTCTTAGAAATCAGTTATCTGAACACAGTACTTTAAAATCAGAAAACCTCAAACTCTCTGAGGAGTTGGAATGCTGTAGGGAGCAGATAGCCTCACTGAAAGGTAAGCTATCAGAGGCCAAAAGCTGGAAGAATCCCTCAATGGGAGAAGTATCAAGCTAATGGACATCACAAGCACAGTGAACTCAAGATTCAATAGTACACTGGGTTTGGGTGCTTCATCCAGCCAACCTATAGTATTATCAACCCCAATCAAGTTTATCTCTAATAAAGGTAAGGGAGTTGTAGAGGTAGCTAAGAAGAATTCTGACTTACCCAAGAAAATAAAAGTTCAACAGAAATCGTCGAATGGAGCTAGACGATCGTCGAATGCAGATCAACGATCTCAGGCTAAATCGTCAAACTCAGGTCGACGATCTCTAAACCCTGAACTCTGCCACAGTCAATCTTTGAACGGAGCTCGACGATCTGACCCTAGATCGTCGAACTCAGCTCAGCGATCATCGAGCGGAGATCAGAGTTTTGAAATTTTTTTCAAAGGTAAATCAAATTTCAAACCTAGGGGTCCTTCATCCCAAAGATTTAACACTTATATTGAATGGATAATACCTCCAAGGAGATATCATCCAGAAGGCTATAAGAGTCAACCAGGGATGTCTTTTATTTCTGAATTCAAAGGTTATCAACCTAGGCCCAGGTAAACTGGTCAAAAACAAGTAAATTATTTTATGTGCAGGTGAAGACCTATCCAACATCAAACCAGCAATGGTATCTGGATAGTGGGTGCTTAAAGCACATGACAGGAAACAAGGATAATTTCACATCCTTCAAAGCCAAGCTTGGATCCAAAGTAATTTTTGGGTGATTCAAACTTTGGACTAACAAAAGGATATGGTGCAGTCCTGATTGGCATAGTCACATTCAAGAAGGTAGCCTATGTGGAAGGACTGAAGCACAACTTAATCAACATCAGTCAACTATGTGATGAAGGCTACCAAGTGACTTTCAGCAAATCTTTATACAAGATCAGATCAAAGGACAACACAATTGTGTTGACAGGTAAAAGGAAAGGTAACATCTATCTTGTAGATTTTCTTTCAACCTAGGTAGATATATGTTTGTTCAATTCTATTTGTAGACCTAATGAATTATGACATAAGAGACTATGACATATAAACCATAGAACCATTTCTAGGCTATCCAAGGACAACCTTGTTAGAGGACTATCTTCTGGCCCCTACAAGAAGGAAGGACTTTGCAGGGTTGTCAATTAGGCAAGCAAACAAAAATAGTTTCAAGTCACTTAATAAGAGTGATTCACCTAGGATTTTGTATCTGTTACACATGGATCTCTTTGTACCCATCACAGTACAAAGCTTAGGAGGGAAATCCTATACTTTAGTGGTTGTAGATGACTTCTCTAGATTCACATGAGTGTTCTTTCTGAGAAGAAGTCTGATAACTTTAAGTGTTTGACAGAGTTTCTCAAATGCATACAGAGTGAGTTCAATACTCACATTGCCCTGATCAGAAGTGATCATGGGACAGAGTTTGATTCTCTTCTTATGCAAGAGTTCTGGCAGAGTGAAGGGATCATACACACTTTCTCAGCTCCTAGAATTTCTCAACAAAATGGGGTAGCTGAAAGGAAAAATAGAACCCTTATTGAATCTACTACTACATTGTTGTCAGATGCTCACCTTCCTCTATCCTTTTGGGCAGAGGCAGTGAACACTCCAACTATGTGTTGAATAGAAGTTTAATACATAAACTGAAGGGCAAGACTCCCTATGAATTACTCAAAGGGAAGAAACCTAAAGTAGATTACTTTAAATTTTTGGTTGTATTTGTTACATTCATAATAATGACAAGAAATACTTAGCAAAATTTCAAGCTAAAGCTGATGAAGGAGTGTTTCTGGGATACTCCATGATCAATAAAGCTTATAGGGTATATAATAAATCTACTCTCAAAATTAAAGAATCTGTTCATATATCTTTTGATGAGTTTAACATGTCTTTCAAGGAGAACAATACTTCTACCATAGAACCCTTGCAGGTACACTCTCTTGCAAAAGACTTGGACAGGTTACAAATTATTCAAAAAGATGAATGCAGTGAGGATGAAAAAGACATTCAACATCTTGAAGAGAAACTTCTTGAAGAGCCTGTTGTTGTACCACAAGAGGAAACAACAACACAGGTTGGTGAACAATCAACATCTCCTATTGATTTAGTAACATCAAGAGACCATCCAATCTCCCAAGTGATTGGAGACATCTCAGCTGGTGTGCAAACCAGAAATCAGGTCAACCAAAACCTGATGCACACTTGCTTCTCTCTCAAATTGAACCTTAATCCATTCAAGATGCAGAGCAATATTCACACTGGATCATTGCAATGCAAGAAGAGTTGCATCAATTTGAAAGAAACAAAGTTTGGGAACTAGTACCAAGGCCAAAGGATCACTCCATTGTTGGAACAAAGTGGATGTTCAGAAATAAATTGGATGATCAAGGAGTCATTGTAAGGAACAAGGCAAGGCTAGTTGCTCAAGGGTACTCTCAAGAAGAAGTGATAGATTATGACCAGACCTTTGCATCAGTTGCAAGGTTAGAGGCCATAAGAATCTTCTTAGCATATGCAGCACACAAAGGTTTCAGGGTATACCAGATGGATGTAAAGAGTGCTTTTCTCAATGGAGATATCAAAGAAGAAGTCTATGTCAGACAACCCCCAGGTTTTATTTCTTCAACTCATCCTGATTATGTTTTCAAATTGCATAAAGCATTATATGGTCTAAAGCAAGCTTCTAGAGCATGGTATGAGACCCTAGCATGCTTTCTTCTGAAAAATGAGTTTATAAGGGGTAGAGTAGACCAAACTCTTTTTATAGAACCCATAAGTCTCATACTCTACTAGTACAAATCTATGTAGATGATATTATATTTGGCTCTACTGATTCAAATTTGTTCAGGAGGTTTTCCAACCTAATGCATTCTAAATTGGAAATGAGTAGCATGGGTGAGCTCTCCTTCTTTCTAGGATTGCAAATCAAACAACATGCTGAAGGCATATTTATTTCTCAAACCAAGTATGCAAAAGAATTGGTTAAGAAATTTGGTATGTCTGAAGCATATGTATGAAAACACCTATGCCTACTAATGCTGTATTAGATGCTGATGAACATGGGAAACCTGTTGATCAGACAACATATAGAACAATGATTGACTCTTTATTGTACCTTACAGCTAGTAGACCTGACATAATGTTTGCTATATGCATATGTGCTAGAGTCCAAGTAAGCCCTAGAGAGTCACACTTAACCTTAGTAAAAGGATTCTTAGGTATGTAAAAAGTTGTCCAAATCTAGGTCTCTGGTATCCAAAAGATTCAGCATTTGACTTAACTGGATTTTCAGATGCTGATTATGCTGATGCAGAATAGACAGGAAAAGCACCAGTGGAACTTGTCAGTTTCTTGGTGACAGACTTGTCTCCTGGTTTTGCAAGAAACAAACATCTGTGTCAACTTCAACTGCTGAAGCTGAATATATGGCTGCAGGTAGTTGTTGTTCACAAATCTTGTGGATTCAAAATCAGCTCCTAGACTATGGCTACAACTTAGAGAAGTCAAAAATATTTTGTGATAATACTAGTGCTATTTCTATAGCACAAAATCCAGTCCTCCATAGTAGGACAAAACACATAGAAATTAGGCATCACTTTCTAAGGGATAATGTTGAGAAAAATAAAATTGAACTTCAATATATCCCAACTGATTTGCAAAGGGGAGATATTTTCACCAAACCATTGGATGAAAAGAAACATACATTCTTCCTGAATCAGTTAGGAATGTTAGATGGAGGAAGTCTAAAATAAGATCCAAGATTTTAAAAAATATAAAACTGACCAAGACTAGGCAAATCAATATGTTCTTTTTGTGTATAGAGTATGTTTCTGGTCTCTGAACAGCGCTCGACGATTTTCCCCAAGATCGTCGAACGGAGATCGACGATTTCAGAAATCATCGACCAGAGTTCAGCGCTTCTCAGATAGTGCTAAACTATCTTTCTTCAGCTCAGCGATCGTCGAACGGAGCTCGACGCTCTCCAATATCGTCGAACGGAGATTGACGTTATTGATGACCTTTCAGTTTCCTTTAGAAGCCCAGATCGTCGAACAGAGTTCAACAATCTTTCCTTTTCGGCGTCGAACCCTAATATAAAACTCATTTTTCGGCCGTCGTTCTCCCTTTGCGCTTTCATACTCTCTGCAAAATTTCTCTTTCCCTCCAAACTCTTCTACACTTGGTCATTTGTTTGTTCATTTTTGTAAGAATCAATGGCAGTTTCAGTCACAATCTTGGCCGCAATAAAGTTTGACGCAGGCTTTGATATCGACATGGACTCTTTCAATAACAGCGATCAAATCTTCAAGGACATTCTGGAACTTTTCAAAGACCAACAACTAGTTACCATAATGACTACAATTATCAAATTGGCTGCAGATGAGATAAAGGAATGGGTGTATACTGCCCACAATCTGGATCAGAACACAGTGGTTGAAACCATATCAGGAACTCAGGTATCTCTAACACCTGCTGCTTTGACAGAGGTTTTTCAATTGAGTTCTAGAGAAGATTCTGTTGAGCTTTCTGGAGAGTAATTTTCAAATATGCTTGAAAGGATGGGACATACAGAAGCAAACCCTAGTAAATTGCTTAAGAAAAATCTGTCTATTGAGTACAAATTTCTTGCTGATGTTGTTGGAAATGTGTTGTTGGACAAACATTCAGCTCATGATACCATATCTAGGTATCAGCTCTGTTTGATGGGTGCCCTGGTGGACAAGAAACAACTGAACTGGGGAGAAGACTTTTTTTGATTTAATCAAGAAGAAAATCAACAAGAACTTTGTTAACTTTGGGAGGATCTTAGGGCTGTTTCTTCATAATATATGCCCTGCACTGCTTGTTTCTAGTGGGTTGCAGATCAATGCCTTCAAGAGGCTTACCTGTGCCCTATTTGGGAAATGGGACAGGCAGATTGTAAAGCCCAGCAGGCCCTCTACAATCTCTACTTCAGGCACAAGGACTGCTTCAGTCTCTTCCCCTCAGGTTTCTGCCCCTGTAGAAGACTTGCCTGCTTCTTCTCCTCCTCCTCCACCTATTGTTTCATCTACAACAGTCACCATCACAATTTCATCCCCCATTTCCATCCCATCTCCAACTTCAATCCCTTCTCCAACTACACTATTAACTGAAGAAATCTTCCATCCCCTACATCATTACCCACACCTGGACATTGATTCATCATCTCATATTCCATCCTTCTCTCTTCTAGATGATTCCTATATGGATGATTCTCCTTCTTCCCCTCCTGAGCCACCATGTTCATCCACTTCTTATCAACAACTCCTTCAGGACATCATTGCTCAACCATCATTCACTCCATCCATTTCCATTCCATTATCTTCCATCTCCACAATTCCAATATCTCAACCATCTCTTCCACCATCCACAGGTTCTCCAACAACATCTCCTGCTGCTCCAACTTCCATCCCTACCTCTACTCAAGTCCCTCTTGAGCAAGTAGATCTTCCAGCTCTTGCAGACAGGCTATATGAGCTGATAGCTCCAAGGCTATCACTTTTGCTGGAGACCTCTTTGGCTCCACTTCTAAAAACAGTTCAGGAACTGTCTGCCAGGCTATCCTCTTTTCTTCCTCCTCAGGCAATCCCTACTTCTGGGTGCCTTGATCCAGTTGTCAATGAATCTAGGCAGGGGTAGATGCCTTATGAAGCTGAGAGATTGCCTGCTGTAGTACCTTCAGTCCAAGCTCCAGTAGCTCCAGTTACAGTCATTACAGTGGACCTCAGGTCACTGTTGTCAGTTTTTGATTCTGTGTACTTCAACTGCCTTCCAACCCAGCAAACTGAAGATCTTACTAAGGCCATTGTGCCTATTTCCAGCTGTGACCCAAGCATAATTAGTTCTTTTATAAATTCCTTCAATACTGTTGAAGTTGCTGCTGTTGCTGTTTCAGTGTCTGAGGATATGCATATGACAGAGGCATTTGATTTTGAGCCTGCTGTTCTTATCTCTGAATCTGTTACTTCAGTTACCTCTGAGCTTGCTATTTCTGTTTCTGAAGTTGTTTTTCCAGTTTCATCTGTCCCTACTGCTTCCATTACTACTGCTGTTGCTCATGTTTCTGAAATTACAGTATCTGAGCCTACTACCATAGCTCCTTCTGCCAGTGTTGCTTCTACTCCACTTTTTGTTGTTGCTGCTGCTACTATTGCTGTCTCTGCTATCTCTTCTGCTCAGTCTCAACAACAGGAAGATTATCTCAAAAGGAATGATGCAGTGTATGATAATCCTCAAAGCTCAGACAGTGATCAGTTTAGAACTGACTCTGATGATTCCTCTGCAATAATTGCAAGGAAAAGGAAAGCCAGAAGCAAAGCCATGAAGAGAGTTCCCCCAGAGAAAGTGAAAGATACAAATTATATTCCATATTATATACTGCATGATTGCCCTATTACAAACCATGGATGCAGTACTCCAGGAATCAACTGAAAGCTATGAAGAAGAAAAGAAAGTATGACAAGGGATCATCCCATTTCAATCCTCCTCCTCCTTCACCTGATGCAGGTGCAGGTGGAAGTTCTGCCTTCCAATCTTCTGCTAGAAGCCAAAGCTCATATCAACCTCAAGGAAGATCCCAGTATAGAGGAAATCAATCTAGAGGTTACCAGTCCAGAAGAGGACAGTACAGAGGAAATCAAAGAGAACTCAAAGTGTACTCTAAAGGATATTCCAGGCAACATCCTTATCAAAGGGAAGGACAAGGTCCCTCTAACACTACTTCTGGTCCCTTCTCTTATAAGCTTAAAGATTTAGTCTCTTCCAGAACTCCTCCTGATAATCCTTCAAACAGATATGATCCTCTTGTTCCATTTAAAGATCCAGAAAATAATCCCACCTCATGGACAACAAGAATGAAAGAATTGGCTGCATTGGACCAAATCAAGAAGGCTAGAGAACAAGGAAAAGATGCATCCAATATCACTACTTTATAAGATCAAAGAAAGAAAGAACTTGAGAGATACTCCTCCAGCAAATTCTTTGATTCAGAAAGCTATATGAAGCTGCATCCAGAAGCTGTAGTCCCCAGGCCAAAACATCAAACTTCTCTAGTTGCAGCTGATGATAGAAGATCCAAGAAAGAAGCTCTCAATCCCAATAGAGAAATAGTTCTCATAAAGAGCAAGGAAAAGGAATGATTCTATAAGATGACAGTAAATTTTATTTTCTGAACTATCTGTGATAATGTCTGTGTTTCTGCAATGTTTTGTTTGTTACATTTCTGCTTTGTATGTTGTTATTTTTCCAATGTCTGTAAATAGTAATCCTAACCCAAATAGGGGGAGATTGTTGGAACACCCTATTACCGATTTGGTCAAGGATCACTATATCCTTTAGGAAATCTGTTTTGACCTCCTTGTATAGATCTAAAGGTCAATTAGAACTGAGTCTAAGGGTTAGTGTTTAGGTTTCGAAGCTGCCCTCAAGACCCTCAAGACCATATTTTTCAATTCAGGAGACTGAGTCATTTCGTTGAGCTCAGCACGACGAATCGTCGAACTCCATTCGATGATCTCTGAGCTCACCTCGACGAATCGTCGAACTCCATTCGACGATCTCTGAGCTCAACTTCAATGCGTCGTCGAACTCCATTCGACGATCTTCGAGCTCAGATCGACGTTCCTATCTCTAGTTTGTTTCCCTATCTCTGAGCTCAGTTCGACAATAGTTGAGCTCAGATCGACGCTTTCTACTTCAGTCTAAGTCCAGTCTCTGAGCTCAGTTCAACGATAGTTGAGCTCAAGTCGACGTTTTTTTGAAGAGATCGACGTTTTTCAAGATTCAAATTCAGACAGTTATGAAATTATTCTCAGCATTTATGTCAAGGATCTTGTGGCCGTTTCAATTAATCTGGAGCAAGTTTCAAGGGATTTTCAAAGGAATGTTTTATTGGACTTTCCTCCAGAAGACAAAATGCAGTTAAGGAAGTCATTTATGACAGGCTAACGACTATCTTGGACAGAGAAATATTCTACTCAGATCTCAGGAATAAAAGATCAATGCTTTAATTCCCGCTGGACATCATCAACATCAACAACAACTATTACAAAAAGAATAATAGAAAGAGAAAGAGTTGCAGATATTCTCAGTCTTAGAATTCTTACAAGAACACACATCACAAAAGGAGATCAACATACTGAAATTTTCAGATCTCTTCTGATTCCAGTGTTCAAAGGCCATCATCATTCAAGACTCCAGACAATACAAATTTCAGCTGCTGCTGAAATCATCTTTTGCTGGAGATCAAATCTTCTGAAGGCCTATCACCCTACTGCAAAGCTTCACTTCCTGAACAGCTAAAGATCTCAGGGGGAGCTTTGACAACATCCACTATCTTCTCTCTGATTGTTGATAGAGAAGATCATCTCATCCCTCTCTCTCTCTCTCTCTCTCTCTCTCTCTCTCTCTCTCTCTGTTGTAAAGGGTTTATCAAACTCCCTTCAAAATTTTGTGCTGGTTTCTGAGACCTTGTCAAAACTCAGTGGTGGCAAGACACCTGATCAAAAAATCTGGTTTGATTTTTGAGTACCTTATCAAAAGCTCATTGGTGCCCAGGATACCCGATCAACTCATCCTGCAGTGGATTCCTACCTAGGGTGGTAGAAGAGTGGATGTACGCAGATTGATTAGGGAACCACTATAGCTCCTTGTGTCATCTGGTTACTTATTTTCTTTTATTTTCTGGCTGTGGTTTGTGATTGTTCTGTGATTGCTCTGTGTTTAGTTAGTTGTTATGTTTACTTTATGTTATTTGCTTCCCTATTCACTTAGGTATACAACAACAGTTGTAAAAAGTTTTTAGCAAGCACCATACTCTATTCACCCCCCCCCTTTAGAGTATATCAGATCTAACCTGCACTTTTCCCAATAACGCACATCCGACCCAACAAGACTGATGAGTTGTCAGCAAAGTACGTACGCAGAGACTCTAGAGTGCAACTTGGATGTGTACAGAGGCATATGAGAGGGGTCTAAGGTTTGGTAGTGTGCATACCGGCCTAGAAGTGGAGACGCCCGCTCCGCTGCTGCCGTAGACACATCGTTGTTACCCGAGAGTGATGCTAGCTCTCAAAAAGTGGGAACTAAAGGTCTGTGATCACAGAGTCGTTGTGTGTGAGTTGCACTTGCCTGTACATAAAATTGCATCATAACATTCATTCATATTAGGTCATACGCTTCATAGATCCTTACCATATAAAATTAGGATGGCCTCTTTTATATGATAAGTTAAATTTCCTGGAAATCCTAACTTATATATTTGTATGAGCATTTATATAAGTTAGGGTACTTTGTGATGGTAGTATAGTGGTAGAATAGTTTTATTTCCATGCTCTTACTTTCTGTTCTTTACTTCCTTTACTAGTACTGCACTTTACTTACTTGTACCATATACTTAGAACTGATAGAGTAGAATGATAATAACCATTATAACTGCTAGTTAGATCTTGTCACCTATTTCCACCTTTGTTACCCCTTATTATCCTCCGCTTCGTCCTCCCGCACGGTGCCTAGGAGTTGCGGGGCGAGGTGCGGAGGAAACGACTTAGTCTTTTTGACTAATGGTTGGTGACCATACTATTTTTAGGAGCCCGTGGAGATGGAGCACCAGCACGACGAGGAGACAGGGCTTGAGGAGCAGATACCGCTACAGCAGGCTACTACCACTACTGTGCGTCCTCAGGTGGCACGAGTTCTGATGTATTAGTATAGCTTCCGCTTTTATTTGAGAAAAAGAGTTGATATGATGTACTAGGCATAAGCCCTTATTACTCTTTCATTTTGTACTCATTGTGGACTATGTCTCTGTACTTTTCATTCCATATATATGATATGTACTCTGTGACTTGTGGACTAGTAGAATTGTTACACTGCTATACTTCTGTTCTCATATTGGCCTACAGGTTATGTGTATGATCGTAATAGCCGGCAGAATCGGCGTGTTGTGGTGTCGACTAACCCATGCGTTAATGCCACCATAAGACGGCGGTTCTGGGCATAAGACCCGGTAGCCCTCCTTGGTAAGGGGGAGGGGGGTGGGGGTCTACAAGGATGATCCTGATTTGTAGCACCTTCATAATAGAACTGAGAAAGGGGAGTTACCAGACTTTTCAATTGATGATGCGGGTATCTTGAAGTATCACGGTAGATATTGTATCCCTGTAGTTGAGGATATTCGAGCTAAGTTGTGCAGTGAGGTGCATGGTTCTAGTGTTGCATACCACCCCAATTTTACTAAGATGTATAGATATTTGAAATAGATCATTTGGTGGTATGGAATGAAGAATGATATAGCCAAGTTTGTGTATGAGGGCTTCACCTCCAAGCATGTTAAGGCAGATCATGGACGGCCTGGTGGCAAGATGACGCCTTTGGAGATTCCAAGTTGGAAGTGGGAGAGTATTTTTAAGGATTTTATTATCGATTTGTCGAGATCTCCCCGAGGACATGAATCAGTGTGGGTCATAGTTGACAAACTAACAAAGTGTGCTCACTTCGTGCCATTCAATATTGATTACTCCATGAAGAAAATAACATAGTTATATTTGATGAGGTCATCAGACTATATGTAGTGCCTATTAGTCTTTGTGTCAGATTGAGATTCCAGGTTTACCTCTCATTTTTGGAAGAGTTTACAGGAAGGGTTGGGTACCGACCTCAAATATTCAACCACTTATCATCCACAGACCAATTGTCAGAAGGAGAGAGTAAATCAGATCATGAAAGATATGATAAGATGTTATATCTTGGACCATGGAGGAGCGTGGGACGAGCGGCTGTGATTGATGGAATTCGCTTACAATAATAGTTATCATGAGAGCTTGCAGATGGCCCCATTTGAGGCTTTGTATGGGAGACGTTGCAGACTCCCTTGTTTTCGACCGAAGTTGGTGAAGGACCGTTGTTGGGTCCAGAAGCTTTGGATGAGATGAATACTTCTGTGACGCATATTTGAGAGAAGCTTCGAATAGCTAAGGAGCGTTATGAGAAGGACACTAATCAGAGAAGGATTGATTCGGAATTTGTAGTTTGAGACATGGTGTTTCTCAAGGTTTCTTCGATGTATGGTGCTAAGAGCTTTGAAAGAACCATAAGTTGGATCCAAGTATATGGTACTTTTCCAAGTGGTTGAACGCATATGAGTGTCAGCTTATAGGGTTGATTTGCCCGCAAATTTTCCTTGTGTGCACGATGTGTTTCATGTGAGCCAGTTGCAAAAATGTGTGCTTAGTGACAGGCATGTTCTTGATTTGGTGCCCCAGTTGCAGGCTAAACTTTATTACGTTGAGATGCTTGTTCGCTAGAGCTGGGAGCAGTGCGGTTTGGTGCGGTTTGATCACAAACCGAAACCGCACAGCAGGGGTGTGGTTTTTTTCCAACCAAAATCGCACCGCACCAAAATCGTGCGGTGCGATTTCGTTTCGGTGCGGTTTGCAGTCAGTTTTTGTGGTGCGGTTTTGGGTTTTTACTGTTTTCTTATCCCATTCATTTTTAGGCATTTATTTCATGGTGTCAATGGATGTTGTTAGAGAAGAGCTTCTGCAGGTTTCTAGGGAGACAAACAGGATGAAGAAACTCGAGAAGGACACAGAATTTAGGATCGAGCATCTGAATTCACGGCTAATGAAGTAAATGTCAAAGCTTGAATGGGCAACTTCATTGGAAGAAAGAACCAGGGGAATCATCACCAATCTCAGCAACGCACTTCAGCAACTTTAGACTGAGGTGGACACGACGAAGGATGAGAAGGAGAAGGTCAGGACGGAGACGAGTGGTGTTAAAGAAGAGCTCTTGAAGATTGAAATTGATGTCAAATCGAAACAAAAGAAGCTAGAGGGCATGATATCCGAGCTTGGGGAGGTTAAGGCATCAGAAGCTGCAGCTCTTGTGAAGTTGAAGACCATGATGGCGAAGACATGATGAGCAGGGCCATGAATTCTCATAATTCGACAATGATTTGGGTCTCAAGTTGGGAGTACGAATATTTGACCAAGACAGGAGAGGCAGCACTTACAGTGTCCGATAAGAAGATAACATCCGTTAATGGATGGATTGAAGTCATGAGAAAACAAGAGAAGGAGATGTTGTTGAAGACTGAACACATGGAGAAGGAAATCAAAGAAATGATAGATGTAGAGGAGGAAAAATCTGTGGTTGTTCAGAAAACAATGGAGGAGGAAGACAATGAGCTTGAGGGCATGATCAGTGCCTGAATCTCTGCTACTCCTATAAAGCTGAATGGAGAAAAATCTATGTCAGGGAACCTCACCGCACTTATAAATTATAAAAACGATGCAATGTGGTTTGCACGTTTTTTACAAACTAAAAACCACACCGCACCGATCAACATGTGGTTTTCGGACCCCTAAAACAAAACCACACCGCAATCGATCAGTTCGGTTTGGAATGAGGTGTGGTGCGGCTTTGTGGTTTGGTGTGGTTTTCGGTTTTTCTACACAGGCCTACTATTCGCATTCTGGATACTCAAGATCGGGTGTTGCGAAGGAATACAATACCCATGGTCAAAGTTTTGTGGTGAAACTAAGACGTGGAAAGCGCGACTTGGGAGTTGGAGTCAGCTATGAGGGAGGCTAATCCTCATCTGTTCTCCTAGTTTCTTTTGGGTAAGTGTTCTATTCAATAACCCTTTGGTTATTTTCCTTCTTTAGAGGATTCTTTCGTGTATCAAGTTTCAGGACGAAAATTCCTTTTAGGGGGAGTGGCTGTAACGCCCCTGATTTTTTTTGATGTTTATTTTAATTCTTTTAGTGGCATATTTTTGACGTCAGGGCGTTATGTTGACGTATAATTGACGGATACCATTGTTGGAGCATGAATTTTGCTCATTGGTATCTAAGGTTTTGACCTAGAATATTAGCTTGGCTAATTTATAGTGTGTTTTGAGATTTCCATTGCAAGCCGGGTTTATTTTGGAACTCGATGGAGCCTTTTTAAGATAGTTTGTGTTTTGGGCAACAGGGAGATTTCACCTGAGTTTGGGTTGTCGGATTTCTATTTTGACTTCGCTGTTTGATTCGTAGCGTCTATATTTATCTACGGTGCGATTTTCGTAGGATTTCGAGTTGCTTTGAGTTTCAGGTCGTTTGGACGTTTATTTAGTAATTAATTATAATGCAATATTATTTTACTTGTATAAGTATAAATAGTCTTACGATGTGACGAAAACCCTATTCATAGTCTTCATCCCGAGCCGTCACACTGTTTTTGCGAAAGAGAAGAACAACGAACGTTTATAGGCTTTCGGCAGCCGATTTCAGGAGCTTTGGTGCTCGGAATTGTCAACGGAGAGTAGATTCAGACTGTTCCTGCCGAGACCTACGTGCGTGCGATGAATTTTTCTCATTCTTGAATTTTTGTTTGTTAGGTTGTGCTGTTTTGACCCTCTTTTTCCTTGAAAAGTTTCAGGAAGTGTAGCCCGTGTGTTCTGCGGCCAGATCCGTGAGGAAGAGCACTTATGTGGCTGGATTTCTGGAGTTAGAGTCAAGTGGTGATTTCTTCCCCTTTCCAAGTCCTTTTTTGTGTAATTTCTTGTTGTTTTCTTCATCCATCCCTAACATTTAGGAGTAGTTTAGGGTTCGGACTAGGCCGATCTCCTGTGTAGTACTAGATTTCTGGCTACGGGCCATCCACCGATTAGAGGGTAGTTAGCCTAAGTTAATTTCGTCGAGTATGATTGTTGGTCTTGGTAAATTAGTCGACTTATGGTGGTTAATCTAAGTTCAATTCATCATATATTACAGTCAACCTAAGTCTAAGTTCATCATATAAGAGTGAATAAAATTTATCGAGTGAAGGTTGATTTGGTTCACGTATATTTCGGCGAGTATTAGCTGGAGTAGAGTCAAAATTGTCGAGTATCCTCAAATTTGTCATGTATCAGCCCTTTGCATTGAGTGTCTCTGTATTCATCGAGTATTGGGCATTGAGTTCATCGAGTATTCATTGAAATTTGTCTGGTAATGCTTTGGAGTTGAGTCAAGTCCAATTCATCGAGTGATCTATGAATCTAAGTTAGATTCATCGAGTAATCTCGACGAATTCGTCGAGTATTAGCCTTTGGCGTTGAATGTAGTCTTAGAATTAATTTAGTCTTGAGACCAAGTCAAATTCGTCAAGTATTCACGGCGAAACTGTCGAATGCCAGTGTTGGAGTTGAGTGAATCAGACTTGGCATTGAGAGCGTCGAGTGGTCTTTGAGTCTAAGTCAAAAGTGTCGTGCTAACTTGACGAGTTCGTCGAGTATAGCTGGTTTGCTGCCGAGAGCATCGGGTGAAGGAGTTGAGTGACATAAAATTATGGAGTAAGTCCAGGCGCTGAGTGGACTCGGAAGGCATTAATTATACTCGACCAATTTCTGTGGACATGGTTAATTTTCGTCGATTCATCATGTATCAGTGGTTGTTGGTCGATTTCGTCGGGTCTGACTTAAGTTCATCGAATGTCATTATTGATATTAAATTCTTTTTAACTTCAATTTGTCAAGTTTAACCATCTAATTGAGCCTCATTCGTTGAGTGGACCCCGTGTTCGTCGAGTATTATCGATGAATTTTCGTGTACTTAAAAACTTTTTGACGGGAGACTTTCCAATTCGTCGAGTATGGACTTAGGGTAGTTTTTGGGGTTTTCTTCCTTATTTTCATATGAGTGAAACTGTGTTTTGGTTGAAATTTGTTATCGGTTTTGTGGGGGTTTGGACTATTTGGGGACGTGGATGTTAGTGGAATGTGCCACCGCCACAGTAACCTGTTTTGTGAATCTTTGCCCTGGTGGATTTACCCAGTGTGGGTTTGTGACTATTGGTGTGTTGGGTAGGTTACCACCACTTCAAGTGCTAGTTTTCCACAGTAATGGGTGTGTTAATAAATGAGACCACCTTTCCTTGGGCCCTTGTGAAGTTTTTACTGTTGTTGTGTTGAGTAGGTTCCAACCACCACAGGTGCCAGATTTTGCTTGTGTTTATTCTCGTTTTTGACGAGATTGCGATTCTTTTGTATATTTACCCTTACTTATATAAATGTTTTATAAAGCGTAGATCTTTATTGCACCTCGTGTAGCTTGGGATGTCTAACCCTTGTGAGTTCTCTCTCACTTTTTACCTTATGGTTGAGTGTTGGTATTTTCTTTTCAGCTATTCTTGTTTGGGTTGCTAACCCTTTGATTCTTTTACTTTCATTTGATACTGATCTTTCTTTTCCACTTGTATATTCTTGTTGAGGTATTCTTTTCTTTGGAATGCCTCAAGTTTGGAGCAGTAGCCGATTAAGTGGCTAGGTTGGTGGTTGATGGTTTTTTGCTATTGTTGCAGACATCTTTTCCTAACCAGTATGAGGTAGTATTGTTGTTCTGTTATTTAGTTCAGACATACTTGCTTTTCCTTTTGGCGGGTTCGTGTCAGGTTGTTGACGCCCACCAGAGTTCTTATATTGTTAAGATACCTGCTAGCTGCTTAGTCTTTCTTGATGACTGGTTGGTTTTACATGCTCTCTGGGAAGGTTTTATGCTAGATTTGCATGTTAGTTACTTAAAAAGAATCATTTGAATACCTTATGCATAACACTGCTTTAAACCAGATTCACTATATTTGAACTAACGTAAAAGCTGCTTCTACAATTATATTAAATCTAGAGTTATTCATATCATGAGTTGTCTTGTTTGGATGTTTATGCTCATGTAGGATGTTAAACCATATAAACGAAATATTTTTCGTGCGTATATTCATATTTCTACTTGTGCAGTAGTTGATCCACTGAGCTTAGGGATACAACCATTAAAACTAAACTTAAATTACAATTTACGTCATAATAACTTTAGGATTTCTTATAAAGTGTTAGGTTCGAGTTCTTGCTTGAGTGTCTCCAGTTATCCCCTGCAAGGTGTGGCATCACGACACGTATTTTATCTTACTCTAATATATTAATTAAATGCAGAGAAAATGCGGGTTGTGACATTGAACCCATAACCTAGCTCCGATACCACTTGTAGGATTAGGCACTTACCCAACTATTCCAAAAGCCCAAACTTATGAAAAGGGCGCTACTTTTTTAATTAAAATTGTAGTAAAGCACTACGGGTCAAGTGAATGAATATTGGACCCAACAAAGTGCTTTTAATTATACAAAATAGATTATAATTTTTTAAGATGTGTTTTTACTAATTATTTCTTCTCATAATTATAATCATAGTGAATCCTTGGGTCTAGCGTAAGGAGAAAGTAGATTGATCTCTAAGAAGTGCTTTGATAAAGACTAGCGATCGGGATAACCTCCAAGAAAATCCATCAATTTCGATGACCATATGCTCACCCATTCACAATCTCTCCACGACACTGGTTCGATTCAAAGGGCGGATCAATAAGAATTTCAATTTAGAATGAGAATTGGATTACGGTGGGGTAGACAATAAATAAATTGAGGGCTCGTCACACCTAACCCAAATGAGCGCGAGGAGACATAACTATCTAAGCATGAACAAAATACGTGCACCACACCCCAGACTTAAACATTAAACAATGAGTGTGAGCACCGCCTAATTCCAAATATTCTTCGTAATTTTTTATTTATGTTCAATTTTTTCACTTCACAAAATGTTTCAAATTTTTTCATTTTCTTTTTTCTCTATTTTTCAACAATAATTTTTAGGAATATTTTTTTCAATAGATCACTTCCATAGAGTCAAAAATGAGAACACCACACCAATACCCCAATATATAAATGAATACAACTTAAGCTCGGACTTTGGTGTGTGATTAAGATAGACTTTCTGGCTTTGGTGATATCATGATGGAGCTGAAACAATAGTAGGGATAGACACAAAGGTCTAAGCAAGGATAGAGCATTTAGAATGGTGCAAAGTCTCAACCGAGCCAAAGGGATGGCCTATATCATGCTCGCACTATAGAACTAACATATACTAATGCTTCAAAAATCACCAGGGGCATGTTCTTATCCATCGAGAAAGCAAATCCTTCCTATTAACTCGAGTAATACGACTCTAGCGATTATCTACACATGTCACTTATGTAGTTGTCAGATTCACACCAGATTCACATGTTATCAGTAGAATAAACTATGTTTGCATAAATAGAAAATTATAAAACTGTAAGCATAAAGAAAAGCTAATATTACTCCAATTTCTAAATGAGACGTGAGCATTCGATTTAGAGCACTGCAAGAGTTAGCATTTTGCTCCGTCTCTCAATCTTATGCCAGTAAAAGTTAATTTCCCAATCACACATGAGAGATAAAATTCACCCGTGATGCATCCACAGATAAGTGTGTGCTCAAGTGGGTGTTGTCGTATGGAGGTGTTAGAACTTGTGATATTGGCAGACTGAACTTGGCGGTCTGGCGGTGTGGAGGTCTGGTGGACTGGTAGTTTGAACTTGGTGATTTGGCAGTTTGGTGGTTTGAACTTGGCAGTCTGGTGATTTAGCTGTCTAGTCTCGGCGGTCTGCAGTGTGGTTCTGTTGTCTGACAGTCTATCTTTTGGACAGAAGATCTTGGCAGTTTGATGGTCTTCTAGCAGATTAGTTATGAAGACATAGCGACTACGTTGGTGGTCTGGTTCTGGCAATGTGGCGGTCTGCATCTAGCAGACTAGCCTTATAGTCTAGCTAGCATAAAGATCATTGAGACCACATCCTTGATAGGATAAGGAGGCATGTTCTATTCACAGTTATGGACTGATTGTTAGGAGGTTAAAGCCGTTGCAGAGAGAGGGAGCATCATGGTCTAACAACTATTGAGGTTTATCGGTCAGGTGGTTGGCTGCTGAAGTTTGGCAGATATAAATGACTGACCACTTATGGTGCTTTTGGTGGTCAGTTGCGGTCTCAGGAGTAAAGATCGGCGTATTCTTGATATAAAGTGCATAGCTTGGTTAAATTGTTCAGTTATTGTGGTCTAAAAATGTGAGTCCACCAAGTCAGCATGTTGTAATTTAATCTCACATCGTCTGTTGTATTCTCTCTTTATCTTCTCACTCATATAAATAGGGGCTCATGTCCATGTAAATTAACTTTTTGGTATGTGAAAAATATTTTATTTAGATTTTCTCACATGGTATCAGTTCTAACCTGATCCTTGTGGACTCCAGTTTTCTAACCGCCCTCTTAGCCCTTATACTACTTTTGTGGACTCCAATTTTCTAGCCATACACTGACCTCTTCAACGACCTCTGTGAACTCCAGTTTTCTAACCGCCCACTGATTTTTTTGCTCCCTTTACTTTCTGTCGACTTTGCTGCAGATTCTATCTTGCTGCGTGGTCTTTATTTCTGTTTGCCTTCTTTATGGCGGATACAGAGTGCTTTGCTACCACTTTAGCTGCATCATCTGCTCAAATTGCCAATATTGTTTCCACTCCTTCCGACAGCCTTGGAACTACTTCCAAGCTGACTGGACCAAATTATTCGGACTACAGTGTTTTGTTTGTGTTCTTATTGAGGTCTCAATACAAATGCCATCATCTCACAAATGACCCGCTAGTTTGAGGGTCTACTATCTTTGATGACTGAGATGTCAGTGATTCTTTGGTCAGGGCATGGCTTGATAATAGTCTATCAGATGATTGTCTACCTATCATTCACCATAATGAAACGATTAAGGTTTTTTGGGCTCATCTTGCTGCTCTGTACTCGAAGGGTGCTCAAACTTCACGCATATATATGTTATATGTTGATCTGTTTGCCCATCCTACTTTGGCTCCTGCTGCTGCTTACCAGGAGGTGCAAGCTCTTGGAGCTGAACTTCTATAGCATCGTGCATTTTCCGCTGATCTTGTTGAACAACATAAACACTTCCAGCAACTTCTGCTTGTGTGCTATCTTCTTCGCCTTCCAGAGTCTTATGACATGATAAGGCTATAAATTCTTGGCGAAGTTGACTCTCCCATCCTTGATTTTACTACTGATCATATTTTAATTATTACCACTCTTTTTCAACTCCCTTTGCTTGCCTCCCCACTCCATCTCAACACCTTTTCTCATCCAGTTTGTTCTAGCAATTTTAGTGGTCGTGGTGGTCACTCTGGTGGGCATGGTGTGTTTTGCCATCTCCGCTCTCATTGTGACAAAATAGGACATCATGTTGATCATTTTTTGGCCAAGTATTTTCATCTTCTCCCATTTGTGGGTGACACCAAAGGAAGTCCAATTCTTTGCCTCTTTTGCAAGAAGTGTTAATGTGGTCACTCAGGGTAAGTGGCTTATTGATTTGGAAGCCACTAACCACATAATAGGAAATCATCATTTTTTTTCTCGTGTATGGATATGTATAACCATTCTCCTCTGATTTTTATTGTGGCTGGTAATCCGTCTCCAGTGTACGGGAATGGTATAGTCCATGTCACTTTGAATCTATGGCTTGAGCATTTGCTCTACATCCCATCCTTTCCATTTAATTTATTATCTGTCCTGCACTTTGCAAACAATTAAACTGCATGGTTACCTTTACATCCAATACTTGTTCTTTTCAGGATCATTACTTCATGAAAATGATTGCTACAGGGACTGAATGTAATGGCTCTTCTTCCTAAATAATGTTTTTTCATTCTCTGCTTCTCTTATATAGTGTAATCTTCACCTTGGCCATCTTCCTCCTCACCTCAAATACCAACTCCTGACAGATTTACCTTCAGAGGAATCCTCTCTGAACTATGAGGCCTCTCAACTTGCCAAGCACCATCGCTCTTCCTATCCAAAAAGACATGGGCATAATTCTTCTCATCCCTTTGATCTTGTTTATTCAGATATTTGGGGTCCTTCTCCTACTAGGTTTTTTAGTAGGGGAAGTTTGTATTTTGTTACATCTATTGATGAATTCTCTCAGTGTAATTGGTTATATTTGTTAAAAGAATATTCTGAATTTCTTTGTGTTCACTACGTTTTACAATGAGATACATACACAATTTGATGTTTCCAATAAAATTCTTCATACTGATGATGCTCCAAAATATCTTAGTCAACAATTTTCCGTTTTTTGCATGCATTATAACATAATTCAACAAACTAGTTATCCCTATACTTCTCAACAAAATGGTGTAACTGAATGTAAAAAATCATCCTCTTCAGGATGTTACTCGCACCCTTCTCACACAGATGAATATTCCCCGGTCATATTGGGGTCATGTTGTGCTTCTCTCTTGTTATCACATCAACTGTATTCCCTCATTGGTTCTTCAAGAGAAAACCCCATTCTCCATCCTAAATCCAGGAGCCCATCCATTTCCTTTACCTCTCTATATCTTTGGTTGCAAAATATTTGTGCACTCTCGTTCTCCTGGTCATGATAAACTTTTTCTCGCTCGGTAAAGTGCATCTTTTTGGGCTACTGTCCGACCCAAAAGGGGTATTGGTGCTTCGATCTCCTTCTCAGAAAACAATATGTTTTGTTAATGTAATGTTTTTTGAAAATCTGTCTTATTTCTCTCGAGCTTCTGTGTAACGCCCCAAAACTCAAAGGAGCGACGGGGGACGTTTTGGGCCAGTTTTGGGTTCTGGCTGAAGGCACACGGCCTGGGACACGGGCGTGTCCCAGGGTGTGTCAAGCTTGTGTCGACACTCAGCCGGGAAGTCAACATTTTGATCTCGACATTATGTCGAGACTGGGCACACGGCCTGCGACACGGGCGTGTCGCAGGGCGTGTCGACCCGTGTCGACACTTAGCCCGTGAAGTCGACACTCTGCGTTCGACGAAGTGTCGAGACATGGCACACGGCCTGCGACACGGGCGTGTCGCAGGGCGTGTCGACCCGTGTAGACACTCGTCCCGGGAAGTCGACACTTTGCTCTCGACATTGTGTCGAGACAAGGCACACGGCCTAGGACACGGGCGTGTCCAAGGCCGTGTCGTCAGGTCGACGATCTTCGCTCGACGAAGTGTCGAGTGTCGAGACCGTGCACACGGCCTGGAGCTCAGGCGTGTTGAGGTGACATGGGCAAGGACACGGGCGTGTCCTAGAACCCGTGCAGTGCTCGGGTTGTTTTCGGGGAAAAATGATGGGGGTACACGGCCGGCCACACGGCCGTGTTAGGTGGAACACGGGCGTGTCAGCTCGAATACGGTCGTGTTCGATACCCGTGTGTTGTTCCAGGCGAGCCGATTTTAACGGCGAATGAGGTACACGGCCCGGGACACGGGCGTGTGCCAGGCCGTGTGCGGTCCAGATTGGGCATTTCAGTCCGGAATCAAAGCCGTTCATTTCTTTAATTGATGATCCAACGGCTGGGGGTTGTTCCTGAAGGGATATACCCGGGATTGGACTTAGAAACCCTCACTTTTCATGAGTGGATATCTTTCTAAAACCTTAGAGAGAGAGGAGAGCCAAGGAAGGAATAAGGAGCTAGATCCGGCCCAAAAGGGGTATCGGTGCTTCGATCTCCTTCTCAGAAAACAATATGTTTTGTTAATGTAATGTTTTTGAAAATCTGTCTTATTTCTCTCGAGCTTCTGTGTAACGCCCCAAAATTCAAAGGAGCGACGGGGGACGTTTTGGGCCAGTTTTGGGTTCTGGCTGAAGGCACACGGCCTGGGACACGGGTGTGTCCCAGGGTGTGTCAAGCTTGTGTCGACACTCAGCCGGGAAGTCGACATTTTGATCTCGACATTGTGTCGAGACTGGGCACACAGCCTGCGACACGGGCGTGTCGTAGGGCGTGTTGACCCGTGTCGACACTTAGCCCGTGAAGTCGACACTCTGCGTTCGACGAAGTGTCGAGACATGGCACACGGCCTGCGACACGGGCGTGTCGCGGGGCGTGTCGACCGTGTCGACACTCGTCCCGGGAAGTCGACACTTTGCTCTCGATATTGTGTCGAGACAAGGCACACGCCCTAGGACACGGGCGTGTCCAAGGCCGTGTCGTCAGGTCGACGATCTTCGCTCGACGAAGTGTCGAGTGTCGAGACCGTGTACACGGCCTGGAGCTCAGGCGTGTTGAGGTGACACGGGCAAGGACACGGGCGTGTCCTAGAACCCGTGCAGTGCTCGGGTTGTTTTCGGGGAAAAATGATGGGGGTACACGGCCGGCCACACGGCCGTGTTAGGTGGAACACAGGCGTGTCGGCTCGAATACGGGCGTGTTCGATACCCGTGTGTTGTTCCAGGCGAGCCGATTTTAACGGCAAATGAGGCACACGGCCCGGGACACGGGCGTGTGCCAGGCAGTGTGCGGTCCAGATTGGGCATTTCAGTCCGGAATCAAAGCCGTTCATTTCTTTAATTGATGATCCAATGACTGGGGTTGTTCCTGAAGGGATATACCCGGGATTGGACTTAAAAACCCTCACTTTTCATGAGTGGATATCTTTCTAAAACCTTAGAGAGAGAGGATAGCCAAGGATGGAAGAAGGAGCTAGATCCGGCCATTGGAGGAGTTTCGAAGCTCCAAATCGCGAGCCGACTCCGGATCCACGGAGACAAAGCTAGTGCGGTGCTTTTCATCCGCTTATTTTTCCATGGCACCAAAGAAGAACGCAAGGGTAACGATTCTCTTCTTGAGCATGAGTAGCTCTCCTTCTTTGCATAGGAAGACCGCTCTCGCGAGTTTGCGGTGAGTTGGAGGCGTTCCTTCGGGTAGATATGTGAAGTCCCCGTTGTTTAGAGTTCGTAAGCGAGAACGGACATAGGCTTGATGTGTGAAGCCTACCCGGACGTGTTGGTCTGGATTGGTGATGTTGCATTGCATAACGCCGGAGAAGACTTCGTGCTATTGGTTGTTTTTTGGGTTTTCTACACGGTAGATTGCAATAGGGAGCCTTGGGATTAACCCAAAGGTGCACCCGGAAAACTGGGCGGATGCGTGATCTTGCCAACTTGGTGGCCTGAGAGCCAACTTGGTGGCCTGAGAGCCAACTTGAACATAACCGAGTTATGTGAATTGTGATGGAAACGGAACTCGGGAGAAGTTTGACCTGCGCATATGGTTTAAATTACCGTTGCGGGCGCATATGGTTTAAATTACCATTGCGTTGTGAGCATGGGTTAGATGGAACCGTACCCGTTCTATGTCGTTCGGATTAGAGCCGTTGGCATAGATGAGAGTCTTCGGCGGTTTATGGTTTTAATTACCATGACCCATGCCGGGAAGACAAACTGCTCATTGATTGGCCGTCCAAAGGGATGGTGGTGAGTCGGCAGACTTAGACTGCGTTCACCGAGAATGTGCCCTGAGTGCACGGGGTGTGTGGCCGTATGAGCCTACGCCTGTGATGAAATGAATATTGTTATATTGCTCGCTTATGCTAATGAAATGCAGGGAAGGAGCATCGCCGCCACGATTTGGGGGCGGGATCGTTATAATTTGTTCAGCATTGCTGACCGTTGCCTTGTTTTGCCACTGTGCGGTGGTTTGTTGTTTGCAGGTGCTGCTGGACCAAGCGGTCAATAGCGGGCTAAAGCCCAAGTGCGAAGCCGGCCCTCGAAGGCCTAATTGGAAGTGTTTACTGTTTTATTCATGTATGACCGGCCTGCGTGCCGTGGTTTGTAAATCATGTAATATCAAGTGAAATATTTTGTAAGGCCTTAAGGCTTGTGTTGTTATTTGTATAACATTCCTATTTTGGATTAGTGGACATTCATGCTTTAGTGCTGGGTTCTTATTTGCAACTTTTATAAACTGCTTCCGCTAGAATGCTCTGTGTAGGACATTGTGATTGGTTCGATAGTTTCCATGAGTAACCACCCGGTCTGTCTATGGCATACGGCGTCGGGCCCCGACCGGACCTACTGCTATATGCTATGCGACGGATAGGGGGTGTTACAATTTGGTATCAGACTCCTGGTTTTGGGCGGGCTTAAGATGAATTCGTGGGCGAATTCTTTTTAAGGGGTGGTGAGCACATTGTGTGCGTCATCATTATAACAGTAAAAGAACCCATGAATGTCCACTTAGGAATGAAAATACACGTGTTTGAGGAACCTGCGTGTTCCTATAATTACTGTTTGCAATTTTATTTGGTCGCTTAACGGTGTTTTGTACCACTATAGGTGACCAGAAGTGATGTTGGGCCGTCAGAATGCCGAGTTTCTGAGGCTAGTAGTGCACCAGATGTTGCTCCTGCAACACCTTTATCGGCTGAGAATATACGATTGGTGCTGAAGCAGTGTTGGCAGTGATAAATGCACAACCTGCAAGGCAAACGCAGCAGCCCGCTCCTGTGATGGAGCCGGAACCTCTTCAAGAGGCTGAGCCGAGGAGAGTGTAGCAAGTGGTTGTGGAACCGGTGGTGCCAAGGAGGGCAACCGAGAGACATCTTAAGCGTGTTATGAGCTTTAACCCTCCTGTATTCTCGGGGTTTGGAACCCCATCTCAGGCTGAAGACTGGCTCTCCAGGGTGAAGAGAGTCATGACGGCAACGGAGACGGAGGAGTGGCAAATGACCACCATCGCTACGTTCCTTCTGGACGGTGAAGCGAGAATGTGGTGGGAAGGATTGGAGCTGCACTTACTGAGAGGTAGGCGACTTGGTGATGTCTCGATGGAAGATTTCTCGAGATTGTTCTTGGCTAGATACCTCCCTTCGACGTAGAAGATAGCATTGGAGAATGAATTTCTGAAGTTGGTTCAGGGTGAGAAGAGCGTGGATGAATATCTCCACGAGTTTACTCGTCTGAGTCATTATGCTAGCTCCACCATCGTGGATGAGGAGCGCAAGACTAATCGCTTCTATGAAGGCTTGAGAGATGAGTTGAGATTACTACTCTCGGGGCCGATGACGCAGGGTTTCTTAACCTTGGTCAACACGGCCCGGTCCTTGGAGAAGGACATGAAGAATGTGCAGGCAAAGAAAAGCTTGGGCGAGAAGAAATCTGGGTTCAAAGTGTCGACTACTTCAAAGTCTGGCTATCAAAGATTCTTTAAGAAGCATAGGACTTCGGGTCCAGCTCCTTCTGGTGCTTCTGGGCCGACTACGAGTCGGACCCCGGGAGCGTGTTTTACTTGTGGAAAGACGGGGCATTTTGCCCGTGACTGTTGGAGCGGACGTCCTAAGTCCGAGAGAAGGATGGGAGCTACTTATGAATGAAGGGCAAGGCGGTGGAGTCGACCGCATCCCACTATGCTCCGGCCCAACCAAGGGTGTATAATCTTGGCCAATAGGAGGCCATCAAACAAGTTGATGTGGTGACAGGTACGGTTTAATTTATAGCAAGTAAATTTCCTTAAAATACTTGTTATGCACATGTTACCTTACCACTGCTTGTTTAGGATTTGTATTGATTTGTGAAAATTCGGCACGAGCACTCTTCGATACGGGAGCTTCACACTCCTTCTTTTCCGAAGGATTTATATCACGCATCGGAGTCCCTTCTTCGATGGCGAAGGATAAGTTGGATGTGTTGTTGCCCAATGGGTGTTCGATGCGAGCGGATAGGACCTGTGATGTTAAGATTCATATTGGGGATCAGGAGTTCGACCTGCAGGCGTCTTTACTTCCGTTGGTGGAGTTCGACGTTATATTTAGCATGGACTGACTCTCGGAGCAGCAAGCCTACACTACTAAAAAACAGACTTTTAGCCACGGCAGATTGCCGTGGCTAAAAGTCAAAAACCATGGCTAATACTTTTTAGCCACGGCTTACCCACGGCAAATGGGCGTGGGCAATGCGAGCGTGACTAATAGTATTAGCCACGCTGAATCCGTGGCAAAAAGAGTTTTAGCCACGAATTTTAGCCACGGTTTAGAATCGTGGCTAAAGGGTTTCTTTTCAGCGATTATTAGCCACGGTCACATTGCCGTGGCTAAAGGTCCTTATTTTCCACGGTTGAATTTCCGTGGCTAAAGGGGTTGTAACAAACAAAAAAGATTCCGCCACCGCAGGCGGCCGCTGCGCCGCCGCCGGCCGCCGCCGGCCGCCGGCCGCCGCCACCGCCCACCGCCCGCCACCCGCGAGCCCAGATAATTCAAACATTCATTGCGGAATATGCTATATAAATCCGAAATTTTTATTGAAATTGGCAGTGTGGGACTAAAAATGCCAGGACTTTTTGCCACGGTTCAGGCTTCCGTGGCTAATACTAGCTTATTAGCCACGGAATAGGCAAACCGTGGCAAAAAAGGTTTTTTTGCCACGGTTCAGTCATCCGTGGCTAATACTAACGTATTTGCCACGGTTCAAGTGCTGTGGCTAATACTTATTATTAGCCACGGTTTTTTGCCGTGGCAAAAAAAACCGTGGCTAAAAGTCATTTTTCTAGTAGTGTTATATCGATTGCGGTCAGAAGGAAGTCAAGTTGGGAGCTAGTCGTGAGACGACTTTTACGGGCTTAAAGGGGTCGAGCAAGACGTTGATGTCTGCTCTTCAGGTGGTGAAGGCGATTCGTGCCGGTGCAGAACTGTTCTATACACTAGTGGAGGTTGCAAAGCCGAAGCCCGTGTTGGATTGTATTTCAGTGGTATCAGAATACCCTGATGTGTTCCCCACCGATCTTCCTGGAGCCCCGCCTCAACGGGAGATAGATTTTACGATTGAGCTAGTGCCAGGTGCAAAGCCTGTGTCACGATCTCCTTATCGGCTAGCGCCTAAGGAAATGGCGGAGCTGAAAGTTCAACTACAAGAGTTGTTGGAGCAAGGGTATGTGCGCCCGAGTTCTTCGCCTTGGAGCGCACCGGTCCTCTTTGTTAAGAATAAGGACGGAAGCTTGAGGCTATGTATTGATTATCGGGAGCTCAACAAGTTGACGGAGAAGAACAAGTACCCGATCCCCCGGATTGATGATCTTTTTGATCAGTTGGTAGGGTCGACGGTGTACTCGAAGTTGGATCTCAAGGCTGGGTACTATCAGCTGCGAATAAGGGAGAGGGATATCCCGAAGACAGCATTTAGTACGAGATACGAGCATTATGAGTTTACGGTCATGCCGTTTGGGCTGACTAATGCGTCGTCAGTGTTCATGGATTTGATGAACAGGACTTTCAGGGAGTACTTGGACCATTTCGTGATCATCTTCATCGACGATATTTTGGTGTACTCGCAATGTGAGGAAGATCACTTCAAGCATCTTCATTTGGTTTTGGAGACAATAAGGAGAAATCAGTTGTATGTTAAGTTCTCAAAGTGCGAGTTCTGGCTATCCTCAGTGGCGTTCCTCGGGCATATAGTGAGTGGAGAGGGTATTGTTGTGGATCCGGCGAAGATTGTTGCGATACGGGAGTGGCCTGAGCTTGCTACGGTAGCGGAAGTCCGGAGCTTTCTGGGGATTGCCGGCTATTATAGGCGCTTCGTAGAGAACTTCTCGCGGATAGCGTTACCTCTCACTACTTTGACGAGGAAGGAGCATAAGTTCGTTTGGACGCCGGAGTGCGCGCGAGTTTTTGAGGAGTTAAAGTGTCGGTTGACCACGGTGCCTGTGCTGAGTTCTCCATGTGGGACCGAAGGCTATGAGATTTATAGCGAAGCTTCGGGCAGCGGTTTGGGTTGCGTGCTACTGCAACACGGAAGTGTAATAGCTTATGGCTTGAGACAGCTAAAAGTGCATGAAAGGAACTATCCGGTCCATGACTTGGAGTTAGCGGCCGTGATTTTTGCCTTGAAGCTGTGGAGACACTATTTGTACGGTGTGAAGATTGATATCTACACCGATCACAAGAGCCTGAAGTATCTTATTGATCAGAAGGATCTGAATATGCGACAGCGTAGATGGATGGAGTTCCTGGGGGACTATACATTCAAGATCCACTACGTGTCTGGTAAAGGGAATGCGGTTACGGACGCGTTGAGTCGCCGAGCCCCAGCTCAAGCCAATTGGCTATCGGTGCATGATGAGCAGTTGGTGCAGGAGTTGGAGGTGTTGGAGATTGTTTGTGTGGACAGGCAATCAAGTGCTGAAGCAGTTCTGAATTGGACTGAAGTCCAATATGACATGGCTGATCGTATTCGGCGGGCTTTGGATATGGATGCTCATATGAAGCAGTTCACGGTAGAGGCTCTCGATGGGTCAAATTCCCAATTCGTCATGGAGGACGGTTTACTTTGGAAATACGGTCGTCTGTGCGTCCCAAGTGTGAGTAGTTTGCGGGTGGAGCTGTTGTACGAGGCACACCATACCAAGTACTCGATTCACCCGGGGAGCACAAAGATGTACCGTGATGTGAAGAAACTATTTTGGTGGCCGGGTTTGAAGAAGGATGTGGCGCTATACGTAGCAAAGTGCCAAACTTGCGCCTTGGTGAAGGTGGAGTGCCAAAAGCCGGGAGGATTTCTTAAGTCCTTGACTATTCCGGAGTGGAAATTTGACGACATCTCTATGGACTTTGTGCACAGTTTGCCAAGGTCGCAAAAGGGGAACGACACCATTTGGGTGGTTGTTGATCGGTTAACGAAGGTGTCGCATTTCATTCCGCATAGGAAGGATGATCCGGTGGAGAAGTTGGCAAAGCTTTATGTGGATAACATAGTGCGGCTTCATGGTGTGCCCCGCAGCATCGTGAGTGACCGAGATGGGCGGTTCACGTCCAATGATTGGAGGCTTGTGCAGCAAATGTTGGGAACAAAGCTGAAATTTAGCACAGCCTTCCATCCGCAAACGGATGGACAGACCGAGAGGGTCAATAGAACCATGGAAGACATGCTCCGCATGTGTGTCTTGGATTTTGGAAAGTAGTGGGAAGACCACCTGTATTTGGTGGAGTTCGCATACAACAATAGCTACCAAGCGAGTATTCAGATAGAGCCTTTTGAGGCCCTATATGGTAGAAAATGTTGCACGCCGTTGTCTTGGTTAGAAACGTGTGAGTCAAAGTTGTATAAGCGATCGGAAGTGGAGGATGCTACTTCTTTGGTGAGAACCATTCGGGAGAGGTTGCTTATCGCTCAGGACCGGCAAGATAAGTACTATAATGCCAAGCACAGGAACGCGGAGTTCGCTATGGGCGACTATGTGTACTTAAAGATCAAGCTGTTCAAGGGTGTCTCGCGGGTGCGGCGATTGAAAAAGCTAAGCCCGAGGTAGCTTTGACCGTTTGAGGTGCTGGAGCGAGTTGGTGAAGCGGCCTATTGGTTGAAGCTTTCAGTGGAGCTAGGTGGATTACATGATGTATTCCATATTTCGGTGCTTCGGAAGGCAGTGCAAGAGCCTTCGCAAGTGATCGCGGTTGATCAAGTGCCGGTGGATAGTGGGTTGACGACAAAGGTCAAGCCCGTGTGGATTGAGGACTCGGAGGTCAAGCGGCTACGCAATAAAGAGATCAGGATGGTCAAGGTCCGGTGGGACAATTGCGGTCGTGAGGAGCTCTCTTGGGAGCGAGAGCAGACTATGCTTGACGAGTATCCAGAGTTGTTCCGCTCAGGTACAAATTTTGGTTTTGTACATGTCTTTCCTTTATATAATTTCGAGGACGAAATTCTTTTAAGAGGGGGAGAGTTGTAACGCCCCGAAACTCAAAGGAGCGACGGGGGACGTTTTGGGCCAGTTTTGGGTTCTGGCTGAAGGCACACGGCCTGGGACACGGGCGTGTCCCAGGGCATGTCAAGCTTTTGTCGACACTCAGCCAGGAAGTCGACATTTTGATCTCGACATTGTGTCGAGACTTGGCACACGGCCTGTGACACGGGCGTGTCGTAGGGCGTGTCGACCCGTGTCGACACTTCGCCCGCGAAGTCGACACTCTGCGTTCGACGAAGTGTCGAGACATGGCACACGGCCTGCGACACGGGCGTGTCGCAGGGCGTGTCGACCCATGTCGACACTCATCCCGGGAAGTCGACACTTTGCTCTCGACATTGTGTCGAGACAAGGCACACGGCGTAGGACACGGGCGTGTCCAAGGCCGTGTCGTCAGGTCGACGATCTTCGCTCGACGAAGTGTCGAGTGTCGAGACCGTGTACATGGCCTGGAGCCCAGGCGTGTTAAGGTAACACGGGCAAGGACACGGGCGTGTCCTAGAACCCGTACAGTGCTCGGGTTGTTTTCGGGGAAAAATGATGGGGGTAAACGGCCGGCCGCACGGCCGTGTCAGGTGGAACACGGGCATGTTCGATACCGGTATGTTGTTCCAGGCGAGCCGATTTTAACGGCGAATGAGGCACACGGCCCTGGACACGGGCGTGCGCCAGGCCGTGTGCGGTCCTTATTGGGCATTTTAGTCCCGAATCAAAGCCGTTCATTTCTTTAATTGATTATCCAACGGCTGGGGGTTGTTCCTGAAGGGATATACCCGGGATTGGACTTAGAAACCCTCACTTTTCATGAGTGGATATCTTTCTAAAACCTTAGAGAGAGAGGAGAGCCAAGGAAGGAAGAAGGAGCTAGATCCGGCCATTGGAGGAGTTTCGAAGCTCCAAATCGCGAGCCGACTCCGGATCCACGGAGGCAAAGCTAGTGCGGTGCTTTTCATCAGCTTATTTTTCCATGGCGCCAAAGAAGAACGCAAGGGTAACGATTCTCTTCTTGAGCATGAGTAGCTCTCCTTCTTTGCATAGGAAGCCCGCTCTCGCGAGTTTGCAGTGAGTTGGAGGCATTCCTTCGGGTAGATAAGTGAAGTCCCCGTTGTTTATAGTCTGCAAGCGAGAACGGACATAGGCTTGATGTGTGAAGCCTACCCGGACGTGTTGGTCTGGATCGGTGATGTTGCATTGCATAACGCCGGAGAAGACTTCGTGCTATTGGTTGTTTTTCGGGTTTTCTACACGGTAGATTGCAACAGGGAGCCTTGGGGATTAACCCAAAGGTGCACCCGGAAAACTGGGCGGATGCGTGATCTTGCCAACTTGGTGGCCTGAGAGCCAACTTGAACATAACCGAGTTATGTGAATTGTGATGGAAATGGGACTCGGGAGAAGTTTGACCTGCGCATATGGTTTAAATTACCGTTGCGGGCGCATATGGTTTAAATTACCGTTGCGTTGTGAGCACGGGTTAGATGGAACCGTACCCGTTCTATGTCGTTCGAATTAGAGCCGTTGGCATAGATGAGAGTCTTCGGCGGTCTATGGTTTTAATTACCGTGACCCATGCCGGGAAGACAAATTGCTCATTGATTGGTCGTCCAAAGGGATGGTGGTGAGTCAGCAGACTTAGACTGTGTTCACCGAGAATGTGCCCTGAGTGCACGGGGTGTGTGGCCATATGAGCCTACGCCTGTGATGAAATGAATATTGTTATATTGCTCGCTTATGCTAATGAAATACAGGGAAGGAGCATTGCCGCCCCGAGTTGGGGACGGGATCGTTATAATTTGGTCAGCATTGCTGACCGTTGCCTTGTTTTGCCACCATGCGGTGGTTTGTTGTTTGCAGGTGCTGTTGGACCAAGCGGTCAATAGCGGGCTAAAGCCCCTTTTTGCGAAGCCGGCCCTCGAAGGCCCAATTGGAAGTGTTTACTGCTTTATTCATGTGTGACCGGCCTGCGTGCCGTGGTTTGTAAAACATGTAATATGAAGTGAACAATTTTTGTAAGGCCTTAAGGCTTGTACTGGTGTATTATGTAACATTCCTATTTGGTATTAGTGGACATTCATGTTTTAGTGCTGGGTTCTTATTTGCAACTTTTATAAACTGCTTCCGCTAGAATGCGCTTATTTGCAACTTTTATTGGTTGGATGGTTTCCATGAGTAACCACCCGGTCTGTCTGTGGCATACGGAGTCGGGCCCCTGCTGGTCCTACTGCTATATGCTATGCGACGGATAGGGGGTGTTCCATTCTGCTCTCTCACCACCTGATGAAACTTCTTCTTTACATCTATTTTTTCACCTTCACTTGATCCTACTCCTCCTACGCCTCTTTCTCCTCTTCCTACACCAATTTCTCTGTCTCCACCTCTATCTTCTAGTTCTTCCCTGCCTTTGGAGCCATTGCAGTCTATTTTCGGGCCAGTAATCTCTTTAACAGATAGATCTACTATAGAAGACAAGTCTGCTCTTGATCCTCCTATTGCTCTACAAAAGGGGTTTGAACGTGCACTAAACATTCAATTCGTAATGTTATCTCCTATACTCGTCTTTCAACAACTAGAAGGAGATTTTCTCTAACTCTCTTTAGTAATGTTGTCCTAGCTACCTATCGGGAAGCTCTTGCTATTCCGTATTGAAAAGAAGTCATGAATGAAAAATGAAGACCTTGACCGAAAATGGTACTTAGACACTTGTCACAACTCCTCTAGGTGCTGATATGGTTGGCTATCGGTGGGTCTTTGTGTTGAAACTGATGGTTCACATATCCTTAGTCTGATAATATCAATTCCCATGTTTTATTTGTTCACATCTTGTATTTGGTTGAGTGTGCAGGTTTGTAGGTTCAAGAAAAGCAAAGAAAGTCTCTTCTGGCACCTACCACCGAGCGGTATGAGTTATCGCTAGGTGATAGCCTGACTTAAACCGACAATGAGCTCGGGTTACTAAGGGTCAGCCTTAGGCCTACCTCCCATGCTAACTCGACAATTTATTTTGGACAGGTGCTCCGGATACTACCGCGCAGGCGATAACTTTCTATTGCGCCATGCTAGCGCACTTAATACTTAGCGAGATGGATTTGTCGAAATGACAGGATAAACGTCATGTGATACCTTGATATCAAGCCACAATAGTCCACTCAATGATCATCGAGAAGGATGTGTCGAGACGATAGCTCTACCGCTGGTCGCTACCTTTCTACTGTGCCGCGCTAGCTTGAAAAAGAGGAAAATATTAGCGCGTGAACTTACCACCAGGTGCTAGTCTTACCATCGAGGGTAGCCTATTTCCAAAAAGAAATATAAAAGGCGTCTCATTTTCTATATTCCTAACCACGACAAAAATAGACTTAGATCTATCATTCATAAGGTTCGGCTGCCTATCTGTGGTCTGTTCTGTCGTGCCTGTCAAAAGGAAAAGAAGACCACCTCCCTCCCATTCACGCACGAAGAACTTCGGCGAGCCAAGAATGTCAATGACTATGAAGAGTCGAATGATTGCAAGCACACCATGACTTCAAGCACCAGTCGTAGATCGCTCAACGAGGAAAGCATTTTTGAGGGAGATTCAAACTTAAATCTTTTTATACTCTTTGTTGTAATTTTTCTTCTCTTTGTATCCCTGTGGTGAGGAAAATCGACCGGTGAAGGCCGTCAGATTCTGAGTAGGATTCCATGAGAAATCATCTCGGTGAAGGGGCGTCTAAATCAGGGGGATCTAGAAGGGCTCTAAGACACCTCCTTGCGTAAGGGTGAAGAGCCGGCTCGAATACCTTTCTTAGAGGGAAAGGGAGAGAGCCAACTGGTCCGGGGAGTGGGTCGGTATAGAAAACCTAAAGAATTTATTCATTCACCACCTTCGATCTCTGGCGTCACAAATATCAAGATTTTGTAATTGTTAAGACAGTTGTTCATTTAGTTTGTAATGAAATTCATTTACTGTTCCTTTTTCTTGCATATAATGCTATGATTGTTAGCATGTGCTTTTCTGAAGGGTGTATAAATATCTAAGGAGGAATCTGCCTAGAAAAACGAGTTCTGTGACATGTCGTCGTGCGTTAGCTACCTAACGCCCCGCGGTAGCATCCCGTACTTGTTTTTCAAGCCAAAATAATTTGAATTTCTAATCAATGCAAAAAACTTTATTCACCCCCCCTAAGGTTGGCCACTAGATCCAACAAGTGGTATCAGAGGCAGGTTACTTCAAAAAGGCTTAAGAACCTGAAGTAAGATGACAAATGCAGTTCACGCATTTCCTAAGGGACAAGGTGTGAGTAGACCCCCACTGTTCATAGGGAGTCAATGCAGTCACTGGAGAACGAGAATGAAGATCTTTTTGATGACACAAAGTATGGACATGTGGGCCATGATCGAGATGAAATACACCACACCCACTACCATAGTAGGTGATATCGTCTTAGTCAAACCACTTGATAAATAGGATGATACTGACAAGCTCAGATGTACGAATAATGCCAAGGCTATGAACTCTTTATTTTGCACATTGGATAAAACTGAATTTAATAGAATCTGCAACTATGAAATTGCATATGATATATAACATCTACTTGAGCTTACACACGAAGGTACCTCGGAGGTGAAGGAGTCGAAGCTATTCCGACTCGAATGTAAATACGAACAATTCTGGATGGAGATCGATGAGGAAGTAAATAGCATGTATACATGTTTTACCAAGATTGTCAATTCTTCAAGATCCCTTGGGAAGTGCTACTCAAATGGAGATCTGGTGAAGAAGATCATGCGATCTTTGCCTCCTCGTTTAAACCCGAAGGTGACTGCAATTGTAGAATCACATGATATCAGCACCCTGGAGATAGAGAGCCTCATTGGAAACTTGAAGACACGTGAACTTGAATTAAAGATTCAAGCTGAGGAGTATCCTAGGGAGATAAAGAAGAAGGGGCTGGCACTAAAAGCTGCAAGGGAGAGAAAGGATGCAGAAGAACCTGAGGAAGATGACGAGGAAAGCCTCTATGTTCGAGAGTTTAAGAGGTTCATGAAGGATCCCAAGAGGCAGGGAAAATTTGAGAAATTCCTAAAGAAAGGAGATGAAGAAGCCAGGAGGTGGAACAAACCATCAAAGGAGATGGAGTGCGATGATGAGATGACCCAACATGAGTGATATAACTATCACAAGCCTGGGCACTTAAAGAGGGAATGCCCAAGACTCTAGAAGGAGGAAAAGGGGAAGCAAAGACAGCACAAAGGAAAGAAGAAGGTGGTAAAGACGCTAACTTGGGCGAAGACGGATCTGACAAGCCAAGAACCTCAGACTCGAGTTGTGAAGGCGAGGCAAATATGTGCCTCATGTGGAGAAATCAAGATGAATTTGAAGATGTGTCCAGTATCCAGAGTAATACTGAGGTAACTCCACCCACCTATAATAAATTGCTTGAGATTTACGAAAAATTATGTAATAAGCTAGATAGTGTTATACTAGAGAAAAAGTCCATTGGACTTGAAAACAAGAGGATTAAAAAGGACTTAAAAAATTTAATAGGTGAATTAAAAATGTGGAAAAGAGAAGATCGAGTGCCAAGAGTGTCCTCACTTGATGACAATGATCAAAGAGCTAAAATCAAGTCACTCCAAGTCATTGTTGAAAACGAACAATCTCAAAAATGAAAAGGATGTCTTGGATAAAAGGCTTCAAATGTCTCTTGCCAAAATAGAAGAAGGTGAACAACAGTTCGCCAAAGGGTGTGCAATACTAGTCACTAAAAACACCACCCTAAAGGCAAGGATCCATGATCTTAACTGTGTAATCCACAAATTTGGCCACATTCTGAACCTCCTGTGGAGGACTGTACATCTGTTGAACAACAGCTTGAATTCCTTCAAAGTCAGCAGGTGGATAAATGATTTGAGCCACTTCCTACAGAGCCCCTTCATTTTAAGCAGCTTGAATGCCTGACTCAGCTGTGTTGTCATCATCACACAGGGCTGGATATCCAAGAGTGGCTCTGATAGTATTAGTTATCCATTTGGCATGTTCAGAGCCTGCATTGACTAACAATCTCTCCCTCTTTATGACTTCTCTTTCAACATGGTCTCTGAGATCATCCTTTTGGAACCTTATCTGATTAGCTAGATAATTTGGTCCTGCTTTGTAGAATGACCTAAACTTCAGCAGCTAATCAGAGATTACCTTTTGAGAGTCTTGAATAGTAGTGCTAACAACAGTCAAATTTTCTTGGAGTTGTTTATCAAACTCAGACTTTTCTTTAGCAATGTTTGAAGTGAAAGAATTTGCTGTATTCTTAATTTCTGTGACAATCACATTGTGGGATTCTGTTAGATTGTCATTCATTCTTATTTGATTTTCCAAAACATAGCCTTGTTTGACTGCTATATCATCTATCTGTGTTTTGGCTTCCACTTGTTGTTTGGCTAAATAATCTACATCATTACCTCCCCTTATGGAAGCAATCCGTCATCTCCTTTTTATGCCCATTTACCTCAAATCTGATAGATTTGATATCTTGAACCAAAGTAAATTGCAGTTCTTTATGGCTCTCATCTACATATTTCTCAATTGCTGCTCTTTGCTCATCCATCTTAACTTGCAGTTGCACTAGAAGGGAACTGAAGTCTACTGCATGTGTTGGAGTTTGTGGAACAGCTTGCAAGGCCTTTTTATAGCCAGAGCTCCTCTTCATGAGTTCCACAAGCTTTCTCTTCTTGGCCCTAGAGGCTGCTTCATCTTCTGAAGTTTTTGAGGAACTTGCTATGTCCACAGTGTCTTTGGAAGTAGGGTCAATGATTGGCTGATTCTTCTCAGTGCTTATTAGCTCCCCCTTAGTCCTTGGCAGCTCCCCCTCAGTCCTTTCTTCTTGTATGTCAAGAAACAACTCATCTATAGTGAATTCTTGCTACATTTGAATAGGAGGAATATCTTGCTCTTTTGCAGTAGATAGAGTGTCATCAAATGCAGATGTGCCCTCCATTATAATGTTTTGTGCTGGGACATTGTCTTGGGTAGTCTGTTCAACATCAGTCAGATGCATAATTAGTGTATCTGGATCAGTATCTAGTGTAGCTTGATTAATATCATGTATTACCTCAAGTATAGTTTGAGAGGCTGTTTCACTCTCTAATGCAGCTTGCTCTTTCTCATGAGCAACTTCTAAAGGTAATGCCTCTTATTGAGCTGAAGCTGGAGAAAGCTCATTGGATCCCCCTAGATGAGGCACTTCCTGGACTTGATTCAGTTGGATGGTGCTTTCTGGAATCTGCTCCCCCTGCACCTTACTATCATCTACATTCTTAGGAGCAGGTGATTTCCTAGCAGTGTCTGGTCTTTCTTCATCTGAGCTGAAGAACACCTCTTCTTCTGAATCACTGGAAGATTCAGCTGTCTTGTGGATGGATTTCTTCTTTGGCTGTATTTGTTTTGTTTGTTTCTGGGGTGTAGAAACATCCTTGGTCAAGACCCTTTCCCATCTGGATAATATTCTCAAATTCATTCTTCTCATATGATTGATCTTAGATCTTGCAATCTTATTCATTACTGCAGGAATAGTCTCAGCCAGATATAGGCTTAATATCCTTCCCAGATTTGGTTTCTTGAAGCTTTCCTTGATCTTTTCAAAGATCATAGCAAACCAGTTGGTTTTGACCTTGAAGTTGACTCTAGTCATTAAATTGAACATGTAGGCAGATATCCTTTCATGTCCACCTGGTTTGCACAGAATTACTTTGCCCATAATTTCAGAAAGAAATTTACCATGGGAGTTCATGCCCTTTCTGAACATAGAGGATCCAATCTTGGTGGTGGGATCCAGTCCACACCATTGAAGAGCTTCTCTGGTCATAGAAGATCCTATTTCATCGTCTTCTTGAACCTTTGGCAGGTGTAGTGTCTTCCTCAAACTATTCAGGGTGAGTTTGACTTTGGTTCCTTGAACAGATGACTTAATTTTCATGCCCGTTGAATCCAGTGTTGCTGCCGTGTAGAATTCAAGAACCTCCTTCTTCCAAATCTTGGTAGGTTCTGAGACCAAGTATTCTAACCCATTCTTAGTGACTAGGGTAATCATGGCTTTGATGTCTCTAGATCCACACGCAAATGCATCGCGAACTAGTTCATAGCCTTCGTTGATGTTGTCTTCCAACTTTGGCGCCATGAGCGATGAGAGAGATAGAACAAGAGAGATGAAGGCCCGTCGACACAAGATTTAGGTCTCGAGAATGTTGAGAACGTAGTCGACAGGGGTTTACTTCCACCTATTTATATGTTTCTAAATAAGGAAGGTCAAAAGACGGGTTGAGATAAACCTATTGTGTCGACACAGTTGGGATTGTGTCGACACAGAATACCAAAGTCTCGACAGAGAATTACTATTCTATGTGTCGACACCAATGGCGATGTGTCGACATAAATAATCTTAAGAGCATACACTAAACTCTGCGTGTCGACACAGACGACTGTATGTGTCGACACCAACATTTAAGTGTCAGTAGAGCTATGTGTCGACACCAAATTCTGAGTGTCGACACAATCTTCTGGATATGTCGATAGAATTTTCTTATGTGTCGACACCATCTTCTAAGTGTCGACATCTTTGTATTTAAGTGTCGAAAAACATTTACTTAGTTGAATTTGTCATTCTTATTCTATATTCAGCATGCATAATTCAATTTTAAAATAATTGAATTTTGTTTCATCTAATGGTTTAGGGAACATGTCAGTAATTTGAAAATTAGTATTGACAAATTCTAAACTGATATCTTCCTTTTCAACATGATCTCTAAGGAAATGAAATCTTATTTCTATGTGTTTAGTTCTGCTATGTGAAACAAGATTTCTAGCAATTGAAATGACACTAGTAGAATCACAAAATAATGGTGTTCTACTTACGTGGATTCCATAATCTTCAAGTTGATGTTGAGTCCATAATAGCTGAGCACAGCAGCTGTCTGCAGCAACATATTCTGACTATGCTGTGCAAATAGCCACACTTGTCTGCTTTTTACTGCTCCAGGACACAAATCTTCCACCTAAAAATTGACATGTGCCAGTTGTACTTTTCTTATCTTCTTTGCATCCTGCAAAGTCCGCATCTGAATACCCAGTCAGTAGAAAATCTCTATTCCTAGGGTACCAAAGGCCAAGATTTGTTATTCCCTTAAGATATCTAAAAATTCTTTTGACTGTAGTATAATGAGACTCTTTAGGGCATGCTTGATACCTAGCACAGACATATGTAGCATACATGATATCTGGTCTACTAGCAGTTAAGTATAAAAGGGAGCCAATTATCCCTCTATACAAAGACTCATCTACAGGTTTCCCTGCATCATCTTTGCCTATAGGCATACTTGACCCCATTGGAGTTCTCATGGTGGTGGCTGACTCCATGCCATACTTCTTAATCAACTCCTTGGTGAACTTTGACTGGGATATGGACAAGCCATCATCAGTCTGTCTAACTTGTAGTCCCAAGAAGAATTTAATCTCACCCATACTGATCATCTTAAACTTTCCTTGTATAAGTTTGGCAAACATTCTACAAAGGTTGTTTTCTGTTGATACAAAGATAATGTCATCAACATATATCTGAACTAGGATCATCTTGCCTTTTGATTCCCTAAGGAATAGAGTTTTGTCTATTTTCCCCCTTGAGAATTTGTTCTCAATGAGGAAAGTAGACAGGGTTTCATACCAAGTCCTAGGGGCTTGTTTCAAACCATATAGTGCTTTCTTAAGCCTATAGACATACTTAGGATAGAGAGAATCTACAAAACCTATGGGTTGTTCAACATAGACTTCCTCTTTTAAGTCACCATTTAAAAATGCTGACTTGACATCCATCTGGAATAGCTTGAACCCTTGGTAAGCTGCATAGGCAAGGAATAGCCTTATTGCTTCCAACCTTGTCACGGGAGTAAATGTCTAGTTAAAGTCTATTCCCTCTTCCTGCTTGTAGCCTTTAGCTACCACTCTTGCTTTATTTTTGACTATAATGCCATTTTCATCTAGCTTGTTCCTGTAGATCCATTTAGTCCCTATGACATTATGATCCTTTGGTTTAGGAACCAACTCCCATACTTTACATATTTTGAATTGATTCAGCTCCTCCTGCATTGCATCAATCCAGTTTGGGCCTTGGGTGGCTTCTTCAAATTTCTTGGGTTCCACCTGGGACAGGAAACTTGAGCAAAGAACTGTGTTCATGTTCCTGCTCCTTGTCTGGACACCATGTCTTGGATCACCAATAATTTAGTGTGCTGGATGATCATTTAGATGTCTTATTGCTGGAGGCAATCTATCTACACCTTGATTTTCTCCAATCTCTTCAACATGATGTACTTCATTGTCCTCTTCAATAGCTAGAGGGTCTTGTACTCCCCTTGGACAACACCTATCAATTTCTTCATCCTTCCTTGCAGGTTAGTCTTCATTAATGGAAGCTTGTCCAACATTTCTTTCAAACCTGTAGAGCTATAAGATACACTAGACTGCTCACAGTTGATTAGTTCAGTTTTGTCAAAGACTATATGAACCGATTCTTCTATAACTTGAGTAGTCAAGTTATAGATCTTGTAAGCTCCATTATTGTTACTGTACCCAACAAATATCCATTCTTGGGATTTGGCAGCAAACTTAGTTAAATAAGACTTGTCATTATTAAATACATAACACTTGCTACCAACGATCCTAAAATAGGATATGTTTGGTTTTTTGCCTTTCATAATCTCATAGGGTGTCTTTTTATAACTTTTAGTGATGGATGCTCTATTGAGAACATGACATGCAGTGTTAACTGCCTCAGCCCAGAAATATTCTGGGAGAGAAGTGTCACTTAGTAGTGTTCTACCAGCCTCAATAAGAGTCATATTCTTTCTTTCAGCAATACTATTTTACTGAGGAGTTCTAGGTGAGGAGAACTCTTAATGAATCTCTAGTTCTTCACAAAATCTTGTCATGCATTCATACTGAAATTCAGTCCCATGGTCACTTCTGATTTTGACCACTGAACTATTAAGTTCATTCTGAATTTCCCTAACAAAGTTGTGGAAGACAGTAGGGGTTTCAGATTTCTACCTCAGGAAGAAAACCTAAGTAAATCTAGAATAGTCATCCACAACTACAAGTGTATAGACTTTCCTACCTAGACTATGAACTGACATAGGATCAAATAGATCCATATGCAGTAGGTACAAACACCTCACAGAATCTTTGGTATCACGTCCATGAAAAGTGGTCTTGGTCTGTTTGCCCTTTTGGCGAGCTGAACATACATCCTCTTTTATGCACTTGAACTGAGGACCATTCCTCACTAACTCCATGCTATAGAGTTGGCCTATAGTCTTATAGTTAAGATGTGCTAGCCTTTTGTGCCATTTGACACATTCAGATGCTTTCTCATCTACAACTAAACATATAGGAGAGTTCTTATTCTCACAATCAAAACTGAGACAGTAAACATTCCTCTTTCTATATCCTGACAAGATGACATCTTGATCACTTGTCCTTCTAATCTGACACTCATTCTTAACAAATGAAGTGTCATAACCAAGATCACTCAGTTGGCTTATGCTTATTAGATTGTGTTTCAAACCATTCACATAAGCCACTTCGGTGATTGTAGTTGAGCCATTAGAAATGTTACCAAACCCTTTGATGATCCCCTTTTCAGATCCACCAAAGATCACTTTGGGTCCATTCACTATTGGAGTGTAATCCTTCAAAATCCTTCTTGTTCCAGTCATGTGCCTGAAACAACCACTGTACAAGTACCATATTGGGGTATGGCCACTTGGACTCACCTACATCAAATATAATTACTTAACCTTAGAACCCCAATAAGTATTGGGTTCAAGGTTCAGGTTAGTCTGAAAATTGACTAATTTCCCTGCAGTCTATCTAACAGGTAAGCTGACATTTTTCCTAACACTGGTGTTATGCCAACAATCTATGGCATAATGCCCAACCTTGTCATAGCACCATCACTCATATCTATTATATCTTCTTTTAGATACAGTCTTAACAGCCTTGCTGTCAGTTGTCCGTTTGTTTAGTACTGGGGCTGGTGCATCAAATACCAATGATTCCTGAGGAACATGGTGAGTGTGTACATGGGCTGCCCTATTGACAGTTGTACCCTTGTCATTCAGAATACCAGCCTTACAGTGACCATGTGTAATGTCATGGTCAAATATATTAGTATGCTGCACCACTTTTCTAAAAGCAATAGGGGGTTTGAAGGCTTGTGGCTGAATTGGAGATTTACCTTTTCTTTTAGAATAGGCTTCCCTAGTTCATCTCTTAAAACCTAGACCCGTCTTACCCTTCTAGTGAATGAAGTCATCAATCAATGATAAGACAGACTTTGGCTTTGAGAATTTAGCCACAAGTTCCTTTTCTCTTTGTAGTCTGACTTCCAGACCCTTGATCTGATCATTTTTGAATGTAATTGTTCCCATCTGAATAAAAGTTATATTCTTCAGCTTGGTAACTTCATTCATCTTCTGATCCAACAATTTTTCTGAATCAGGTGCAGCCAACTTAAGAGCAGCAATTTCCTTAGCCTGGTTTTTTTACAAGGTTTCTGCTTCTCTTAAGTGCATGCAATAGATCACCATATTCATCAATAAGTTGATGAACATCCCCTTCAGATTCTGAACCATCCACATCTCTTGATGCAGATGCTTCTAATTCTGATCCAGTATAGTAATCAGAAATGGATGAAAGGTTGTTTACCTTACTGGGACCAGGCTGATCCTGGCATTGATCTTCTTCAGATATAGCCATCAGCCCTTTGCAATGAAAATCAATCCCATTGATAAAATCCAGCATTTACAAGAATTCTGTCTCCTCTGAATCCTCTTCAGTTGTAAACAGTTCAATGTAGGCTTCAGCTTCAGTCTCAGCTTCAGAATCTGATGATGAGGAATCAATCCAGCTTTTCTCCTTCTTTGCAACAAAGGATCTCTCCTTCTTGCCCTCGTTTTGCAGTTTCTTCTTGTCACTTGATTCCTTTCTTTTGTCAAGACAGTCAGCAACTACATGTCCAGGCCTGTTGCAACAATAACAAACAATCTTAGTATAAGTTAATTTACTAGGTTTAGTGACATACTTGTCCTTTCTTGAAGATTTCCTTTTCTGATAATAATCATCCTTAGACTGATAGGAGGATGGCTTGGATCTCCACTGTTTTTTCTTTAAGAATCTTTGAAATTGCCTTGTGAAAGCAGCAAAGTCTTCATCAGAATTAAGGCTGTCTGATGTGTGATTGTCAGAATTTTCTAAGATAACTTCAGCAGCTTTCTTAGGAGGAGATGGAGACATCCTCCTATCCTTCTTTATGGATTCAACCTTAAAGACAACTGACTTCTCGCTGTATTCAGACTTATTGCTTTTCTCTTCCTCCTTTCCAGCAGTGGGTTGCATCTCATAGGATAATAGTTTTCCAAATAGAGTTGGTGGAGGAGTATCTACAAGCCTGGCCACCTCTCTGATGACACATATTTTAGTATCCCAGTCCTGGGTTAAAGATCTAAGAAACTTATCATTGAGATCATATGTACTAAAAACCCTTCAATATGACATTAGCTCATTGACTATTCTGAAAAACTTCTTGTAGTACTCAGTTATGCTATCTGTTTTGGCTTGTCTAAAACTTTCATATTCCTGATTAAGCATAGACTTTCTGTCCTCTCTCACTTCTTCTGATCCCTCCATGTAGACAATCAAGGTGTCCCACATCTCCTTGGAGGTTTTGTAGTGAATCAAGTTTTAGAATGTTGAGTCATCTATAGCAATAACTATTATATTCTATGCTCTTTTATCCATAGTAGCCAAGATGATCTCTTCATTTATCATTTCAGAATAATCTTTTGGAGTCCTGAGATTTGCATCAAGAACTGAGATTTTCATTGGAATGAACGTCCATTCTTTAACTGTAATATAGATTCTTGGGTTAGATGCTTCCATAAATAACCTGACTCTCTCTTTCCAAATACCAAAAATTTCTTTCCTACAGATAGGTAATTTCATGGATCCAAGTTCCTTGTGATTTTTTCCTGAACACATTTTATCTAAATGTTAACAGCCTTACAGATCAACTCAGACTGTTAAGTCTTTTCTTGAGTAACCTGGCTCTGATACCACTTGAAAGAATTGGTTTCAAGATGTCTTAAACACCTAGAGGGGGGGCGGGGTGAATAGGTTCAATTCTTTTTCTTAATGTAGATAGTCCTTTTACTGTTAGATTACAGATTATTCAGCACAACACAATTCACAACACAAATTTAACAACACAGCCACACAGATGACACAGTTTTTTAGTGGTTCCCCAAGTGATGGGTACATCCACTTTCCCCCTTCGCCTATCTAGCTGTATACTAGATTCAGCCTAACTTCTTTCTTCCTTCTCAGATCCTCAGATCTTACAACTCAGAACCCTGAATGGTTCCTACAACTTAGACTTCAACAAGTCCTACAGCTCAGATTCTCTCAAAGAATCCTACCTCAGAGTGAGTCCACACTCCTACAACTAAAGCAATTAAGCCCTACCTCAGCCTCTTCCCAGGCCTACAACTCAGAGAACTTAATCTCCTACCTCAGGCACTCAGCCCTACCTCAGCCTTTATAAATTTAGGCTTACAACTCAGAGGAATGATCCTTCTACACTCAGATATATAAAAGATCCTACAAAAATTGAAGATAAAGTGAATAATACCTTCACCCAAATAGAGAGAGAAAGGGTGAAGGCTTCTTGATCAGTTCTTGATAGATCTGATCATTCTAGAATCAACCTGTCTTAGCTTCTTCAAATCTTCATGAATCTGAACAAAGTAAGGTTGATCTTCTTGAAGTTGGAGATGATCCTCAATCCAGCTTCTTCTTAATCAGATGTGATTCTGATTTCTTCTTGCAGATTGTTCAGGATCTGCCCTCTCTGGATGACTTGTCGATTTCTGGATGAAGACTTCTCCCTTTGTTGTTAGTTCTTCATACCTCTTCTTCCAGCACTTCATGTCTTTATATAGGCTCCAGCCGAGGTTACCGGCTGATCCGGTTCCTAACGGCCTTCTAACAGCTCTGACAGATACAACAACATTGTCAGTTTTGAAAGTTGTCAAGTCGCCAGTTACTTCAATGAACTTCAGCTCAGCAGTAAAGTGTCGAGATAATACTGCAAATGTGTCGACACAATTATTTCATGTGTCGACACAATCCATGGTGATGTCGACACAGCTTGCATAATGTCGACACAGCACTTCTCTATCTTTTTGACATAGCTTCTGTAGAATGTGTCGACACAAGTCCTGTGTGTCGACACAATCACTTCTTGTCTTGACATAGTTGACTTCAACAAAAATTCTGGTGTGTGTCGACACAAGTCCTGTGTGTCGACATAGTTATTGTTGACTGATCTTTCTGTGTGTCGACACAGTTGTTGTTGACTGAGCTTTCTGTGTGTCGACACAAGTCCTATGTGTTGACACAGTTATTGTCGACAGAATCTCTGTGTGTCGACACAAGTCATGTGTGTCGACACAAACTGGCTCCTGATGTCGACACAGTATTTGTCGACAGAATCTCTTTGTGTCGACATAAATTCTGTGTGTCGGCACAAGCTGGCTCTTGGTGTCGACACAGTTTTTCCCATATGTCGACACAATGCTTCTCAAGTGTCGAGACTTGTACTTAGAAAATTTTCTTTCATTTTCTTAACCTGTACATTGAAACTCAAGACCACATCAAATACACCTTGATGAATATAATTGAGTTAGGTGAGGCTTCTCCAAATCTGGTACACATATTCCAATGTACCCAACAGGTAATATGTCAATTAATGATGAGATTGACTCGAATTTGTGTACCTGATCGGTGGTGATTGTTATGAACAAACGATCGTTGATATTTAGTTTATTGACTCATGTGCGCACAAATAATTTGAGCTTGATTAAAGAAGTGTAATCGGTTATGCTAGAGTTATGTGACCGTAGATTATATATATAATCTATTTGATCGTACTAGTTCGGGTAATGTTGGGGAGCAACATAGACGGACGGTTGGGCTTGGTCCTCGGTGCTCATTTCCCAGGGCTCCTTCCGTGCCGAGTAGACGGTTGAGCTTGGTCCTCGTGCTTTCTCCGAGGCTCCTTCCATGCCATGGTGATGTGGAATTGCATGCAGAGTGAGTCGACACGCAGTGTCGTAATCCCGGGTTAAGGATAGTGTGGCAGGTCTACGGTCTCGCCAGTCGTCACACCAACGAGAGTTGACAGATAGACTTGGACGGTTGGGCTTGGTCCTCGGTCTTCATTTCCCGGGGCTCCTTCCGTGACAAGTAAACGGTTGGGCTTGGTCCTTGTGCTTTTTTCGAGGCTCCTTCCGGGTCACACAAGGCCTGTTCGGGGCTTGGTTCTCGATGTACATCTACCCGAGACTCCCGCTGGGCCATAATACGCATGGGGCTCCGCTGTTGTGTTCTTAGTGTCGAGGCGTACGGAGGCCTAACCGAAGTAGTCTGGATAACCGCTTAGCAGTAGAGAAGCCCGCTCTACTGTCACCGCCTGGCCACGGCAGTTGACGCCTGAGAGGTTAGCTACCTGCTCGAAAAGTGGGAACTACAAGTCTGTGTTGACATAGCCGTTGCATGTGTGTGATCATGGGTTAGTCATTGCACTGCATACATACCATTACAACACATTGCATAACAAGATCCTCATCGTATAAGTTTTATGGGCACTCCTATACGATGAGTTACCTTATGTTAAACCGATCCTTAACCTATAAGCTTGTATGTGCATCATTATAAGTTAAGTTACTTTCCTGTTGTAGAACTCTATACTTGATGGATTGATATAGCTTGTGTAGAATTGCTAGTGTAGACTGCTATTAATCATGTTAGACATTTCCTCTATTACTGCTCATGATATATGTACTTAATCCACCTGCTTGTACCTACTTATATTACTTATTATATATTGTACCCTGATTCCATTCTCCGCCCGGTGTCGAGGAGTCGTCGGGGGAGCGGATGTGAAAGCCACTTAATATTTTCGACTAACGGTTGCTACGTCTTCCTTTTTAGGAGGAAACCCCGTAGGTAGAGCAGCCGCAGATTATGCAGCAGGACAGCAAGGCCAGGACGATAGGGCCTGAAGGGACGGTATCGTCGCTACCGTCAGTCACCGATGTGAGTTTTGAGAGACTTTGATGTAGCCTTTGGGCATTTATTAGTTGTACTCTGATATTTTGGAAGCATGTAGTAGTTTCTTGACTTGTTGTACTTTTGGACTATTTATGCTTATGTGTGGTTTGACTTCTAAATTATATTTGGTTGGGTTGACATTTTTTTGATTTTGGTTGTAGCCAGCAGAATAGGCGTCTTGTGGTACAGGTTAGCTCGTGTGCTAATGCTACCGCAAGGCGGCTGTTCTGGGCATAAGACCCCCTTCGTGTCGTGCTTTGTGTTCCGGGAGGGGGGTCTTACACATGACATGGAAGATTGTCGGGCTCTTCGAAAACTAGCAGACCGATATGCGAAGGCTGGAAAATTGAAAGATTTTGTTGTTCAGTGACAATCCACCGCACTTCCCACTGACAAAGTCAATAGTGCAAATGAAGACTTTTTTTATCAATAATGATAATACTTAAAATAGGAGTTGTATCTTGTTTGTCTTGCACATATTTGGTGGATCTCCTACTTGTTCAGAGTTTCACGTACTTTTCCCTTATCTTTTTTATTTTACTTGTAACAGAGATAGCAACAAATCAGTGCTCAGCAACATCCACCCTTACAAAGACCTCCCCGATGTTGTCGACAATTGGGTTCAATCAAGCTTTAAGTTCATATCCTTTTGCGAACAAAGAGTCATATACCATTTAAATCATATTTCTTAACTTTTCTTTTAACATTAACAAGTGTGGATATAGAGAAATACTTAGACGAAAATGATTTTTGAATGCGGTACTATTTCCTTAGGCCGTCTACATCCTGCTCGACATCAGTTGCAGATGTGTAGTGGCAATCCCGCTTGACATCAGTCGTAGATATTAAGTATTAATCCCACTCAACATCATTCGTGGATTTTTAAGTGTCAACCCCGCTCGAATCATTCACGGGTGTGTTGTAATAGTAAAAACTGATTCCTTATGATGGTTGTCAGCGACTGTTAAAATTTTATTATTATATTACCTATATGATAATAGGTCGTGCGGTTAAAAATTTCGTCCTAATCATCTCGACATATTTTATATAACCCGCAGGCCGCGCAGTTATATTTTTCAGCCTGATCTTCTTAGCTCATTTTATACAGTCAATAGGTCGTGCGGTTACATATTGGCCTGATCTATTTGCCTTATCTCATAATGTATATAATTTCTTACGGTCTGAGTTAGCTGAGTTACATTATTCATTCTTATCGGCCTGTAACTTGCCGTTTCAAGGTTTATAAGTTCGTTCTACAATCAATCGACTTATTTATTGGTTCATCATGTCGTTAGCAGAAGCATTTCGGGTTATCTATTTGAATGTTATTGTCGGATATTATCAAAGAAACCATAGGTTGCATAACCTAACTTATATCTTCTTAAAATAGAAATGTTGCCTGCATATTGGTTTTCGAATAAGTCACGGCTATTAGTTGTATTACATTAATGATTTCCTTGTTGGCGATTAACTCACCTAACCACCCGGTTTGTTATTCAACATTTATGTTTTCAAGGATCAGAATCTTATAAGCTCGCAAGCATTTGCTAAGACAAATGATCTCTTCCTTGCGGCTAACTGGAAAATAGCCGCAGAGCTGTGAATTTACGGTCTCTAGCATGACTTTCATTCGGTTAATTCAGTAATTATCTGTTTATCAGAAGCAAAAAAAAGGTGAAGCCGCACGAATTGACACAAGTAAGTAAAATCTCAATGATAATACTCAGTGGAAACTGTTGGATCCCTAGTTTGATTTGGGCTAGGTTCACTAAGTTAGGATCATATGACCCATCATGTATAGCCAGGGTCATGGTTGTGTCCTAGAGTCTAGGCCAAGTCCTTAGAGTCAACATCATATGGACCAGCCTTCAATAGATTGCCAAAGACTCAAGAAAGGATCTGTCGACATCAAAAGCAAGGTTGTGTTGACACCTAAGCAAGATTGTGTCGACACTTGGGAAAGATTGTGTCGACACCAGAAGACACATAGGAATTTTGTCGACACACAGAATATCTGTCGACATCAACTGTGTCGATAACAGAAGCAAGATTGTGTCGACACACATCACTTGTGTCGACACACAGAACATCTGTCAACATTAACTGTGTCGACACACAGGACTTGTGTCGACACACTCCAGATTTTTGTCAACACAACAACTATGTCGAGACAAGAAGCAATTGTGTCGACACACAGGACTTTTGTCGACACATCCAACGAAACAAGTTCTCAGTTCGACGAACCCAGTTCTCAGGTCGACGATTTCTGGATACTCTACTTCAGCATTTCATTCCAGAAATATCTAAATCTAGAAACATTTCACTGGACTCAGCTCGACGAAGTCAAATTCTCAGCTCGACGAACTTAATGTGCAGAAAAGGCAAGGCTCTAGAGAATGCAGTTATCTCTTCTCAGCTCTACAATTTTGGAACTCAGCTCGACGAACATAAGCCATCTGGTCGACGAAAACAACTTCTCAGCTCGACGAACTGTGGACTCAGCTCGACGATTTCTGTTTTCTGTTCGACGAATCCAGACTTAGTCATTTCAATCCTTCTGTCCCTTTCCTACTGCAATAATTCCTGAGTAATTAATGCTAAAATATTCTCTGAATATTACTGTTAGACGGAGCATTAATTATGGTCTTCATCAGGATTATTGCTTGCCATTTTTCCATGGGACAGTTGGGGAAATAAATCAATGCAGTTTATTCTCAAGGCCGTCAGCAATTAATGCAGAGGAATTCAATTTTCAAAAGGAAGATAATCTGCAAAATATAAAAGAGATTTTTCATCCTCCTTTAGACATAGGACTGAAAGTGACTGAGACACATATAGACAGACAGTCAGTAACACAATCAGTCTAAATCAAGGATTTCTATGCTCGCTCTCAAGACAGAACTCTTAAAAAGAAAAGAAGACCAAAGGAACATCAACTATCTGAAGAAGAAGAACACCAAATCAAAATCAAGAGTATTCTTTCTTCAACACTCCAGGACACTTCAAAGGACAACAACAAATCCATCTGTCAAGAAGTTCCTGAATACTTTCTGGTCAAGGATGATAAACACAGAAGACCTATCACCCTGAAGCAAAGCTCCAGTTTTTCCTGAACCATTCTACATCTCAGGGGGAGCTCTTTGCTAATATCAATTCCACTTAAGTCTTCTCAGTTGTATATTAAGAAAGAGAAGACAATATCATCTCTCATCCTCCACTGTATAAAGAGTTATAACTCCCTTCAAAAGTAATTTCTGGTTGCAAGTAACCTGACCAAAAGACTTGAGTTTTGGTTTTTGAGCACCTGATCAAAAGCTCATTGGTGTCAGGCACCTGATCAAAAATCTGAGTGGATTCCTACCAGGGTGGTAGAAGAGTGGATGTACCCAGGTTGGAGAACCACTATAATTTCTTGTGTTATCTGGTTGCCCTTTCTTTTTGTTCTTGCTGTATTTGTGCCTTTTTAGGATTGTTGTGTTTATGCTTTATTAATTTTATTCTGCAGTTTTTATTTACAGCAAAAGCTGTAAAGGTTTTAAGAATACACTATTCACCCCCCCCCCTCTAGAGTATTTCAGATCTAACATCTCACTTTTAAATGGTATCAGAGCAAGATTCCCTTGGTTGTACAAGCTAACCCTTGAACCAAAGATCCTGAGTTAGATCTGTGTTTTCATTTCCATTAGATTTATTCTCACACAGCATGACACAGAACAAAGATTATGCAAGCACAAGACCTCATGTATACAATCTGAATAAGTTTGCCATCTAGAAGGCAAGAATCAAAATGTTCATGAACTCTATTGATGAGGATATCTTTAATTCTATTATGATAGGTCCTCCTCAAGCCACTGCCTCTACATATACAACAGATCCAAGCACAAATGCAGTTCCACCACCTGAGTGGACTGAAGCCCAGAAGAAGGCTAAAATTGCTGATGCCAAGGCCATGAATATTCTGGCCCAAACAATATCTGATCACATCATCCAAGGCCATCTGGGATTCTCTAAATCAAATGGTGGCTGAATCTGTAGATGAAAGGAAGGACAGGAGATCCAATCTCATATCCCTATATGAGAATTTCAAGAAGGAGGAAGCTGAGACAGTAGCTGATATGTACAACATATTAAGTTCAATCATTAGTGAGCTAAAAACCTTGGACAAGGACATCACCCTCACAGAGGTGAATGATAAGATCCTTATGTGCTTCCCAAGCTCATGGGATTCAAGGATCTGGCCCATAAAGGAGGCCAGAAGCCTAAATGAGATTTGCACTGAATCTCTTTTACGAAAGCTTAAGTCCTATGAATAGCTGATCAAATCCAGAGAGGCAGCTGAGCAGAGAACACCTCCTCCAACAAGAAAAGAGCACAATATTGCTTTCAAGGCTGCTGAGGAGACAGAGACTCCAACCATGAATGAAGAACTGATGTCTCTATTTTCCAAGAGATTTTACAAGATGGCAAGGAAATACTTCAGGAGAAAGTCATCCAGGCAGGATGACAAGCCAAGGAATGACAAAACACCAACTAAAGAAGTGGTGTGTTTTGTTTGCAGGAAACCTGGACACTTCATCTTTGAGTGTCCAGAGAATCAGAAGAAGGAGAAGAGAAGAGAGAAGGACATAAGAAGACAACACAATAGCAGGCCTTCCTCCAGCAAATACAAGAAGAAGGAGAAAGGTTTTGTGGCTGAATCCTAAAGTGAAACTAAGGATGAATCAACATCTTCCAGCTCCAGTGAAGATGAAGAAGAGGCAAGGGCCAAAGAAGTCTGCCTAATGGCCATTGATGCCTCCAGGAGTCATTCAGAAGAAGAAGATTCTGACAATGAAGCAGTTTCAGATTCTGAAGCTGACAAGGTATTATCTTCTTTTGATTATAATTTTGAATCATTTAAATCTGAATTCAAAACCATGTGCATAGATCTAATTAACTCAGAAAGGAAATTAATACTCTTAGGGAAAAACTAGGAAACCTAGAGACTGTTAACTCTGAAAACAATAGGTTAAAGGATGAATTAATCTTAGCTAACGAACAAATTATAATGTTAAAGACTGAGTTATGTGAGGCTAAACAACTTGAGGAGGCTCTCAATGGGAGGAGCCTTAAGCTGATGGACATTACAAGCACAGTTAATGCCAAATTGAATGGCAAGCTGGGCTTGGGTGCATCATCAGGTTTGCCCCCCATTCTCAAGAAAAACATTTTGTCACCCCCTATCAAATTTGTTTCAGCTAAAGGAAAAGAAATAATGAACAATAAGCAGACCTTAGAAGATGTTTCAAAATCAATAGGTCAAAATAATAAAAATCAGAAAACCACAAGTAAAAACAAAGTTCAGCAGATTTTGTCGACCTCAGATCGACGAAATGTGGCCAGTTCGTGGAACCCAACTCGACGAATTCTGAACGCAAACCTTAGCTATAATCATTCGTCTAACTGCGATCGATGAACTCTGTAGGGTTCGTCGAGCAGAGGTCGACGAACATGGGGCACATAAAATGTACATGTTCATTCTCTGGGCAAAGATCGACGATCTCATCCCAATTTGTCGAACTCTGGTCGTCGAACTCACAACAATTCGTCAAACCCATAAAGACTTATAAAAATTATAACTATAACATCAACCTCAATAAATCTAGGAAATCATTTAATCCATTAGCTGATTGGATCATACCACCTAGAAGATATCATCCACTAGGATACAAATCTCAACCAGAGTTTTCTGTAATATCTAGTTTTTCTTACCAGCAATATAAAGGACCCAAGGTAACCTGGGTCAAGAACAACTAACTGGTTTTACTACAGGAAAAGGGATGTCCAGTAATTAATCAAACCTGGTACCTGGACAGTGGATGCTCCAAACATATGACTAGCAGCAAGGACATCGTACACAACTACAAGTCCAAGCTGAGAACAAAGGTTATCTTTGGTGATTCAAAGTGTGGCCAGTCAGAAGGATATGGAGAAGTGAAAATAGGAGTTGTCACCTTCAAGAAAGTGGCATATGTCAGAGGACTCAAACATAACCTCATCTCCATAAGTCAATTATGTGATGAAGGTTATCAGGTACACTTTAACTCAACCTCCTGCACTATCTCTAATAAAGAAAAACAAATTGTTTTAGTTGGAAATAGATAAGGCAACGTCTACTTAGTTAATTTTTATTCTGCCAATTCAGATATTTGCCTACTCAACATAGCTATTACTCAGAATGAATTATGACATAAAAGGCTAGGTCATGTTAACATGAAAAACATTGCTAGGTTACCTAAAGACAGTCTTGTAAGAGGCTTACCTTTTGGCCCCTACAAGAAGGAAGGTCTCTGCAGGGCTTGTCAACTAGGCAAGCAAACTAAAACTAGATTTAAATCAGTAAATAAAAGTGATTCACCTAGGATTTTGTATTTGCTACACATGGATCTTTTTGGACCCATTGCTGTACAAAGCCTAGGAGGGAAATCATACACTTTAGTTATTGTAGATGACTTCTCAAGGTTCACTTGGGCGTCCTTTCTAAGATCAAAGCCAGATACCTTTAAAGTTCTTACAGATTTTCTCAGGACCATACAGATTGAGTACTCTACTCATGTTGTATTGATTAGAAGTGATCATGGTACAGAGTTTGAGTCTCTTCTTATGCATGAGTTCTGTGAGAAGGAAGGTATCAGGCACTGTTTCTCAGCTCCTAGAACTCCCCAACAAAATGGAGTAGCTGAAAGGAAAAATAGGACCCTAATTGAAGCTATAGGTACATTACTTACAGATGCTTACATGCCACTAACCTTTTGGGCAGAGGTTATAAGCACAACAAACTATGTCCTGAACATGAGCTTGATACATAAATTGAAGAATATGACTCTCTATGAATTGCTTAAAGGGAAGCAACCTAAAATCAACTATTTTAAAGTATTTGGATGTATATGTTACATAATAACAACAACAAGAAATACATTAGAAAGTTTGAAGCTAAGGCTGAAGAGGGAATGTTTATAGGATATTCCCAAGTAATCAAAGCTTATATGGTTTTTAACAAATCCACCTTGAAAATTGAAGAATCTATTCATGTTACATTTGATGAGGCTAACATGTCTTGCAAGGAGAACGAAGTTTCTACCAGTAATCCTTTGCAGGTACCTCACTTGTGTGAGAATTTGGATGGACTTAACCTCACCCAAGAGGCTCCAACACATCCTTCTCCACAAGATGAAGAAGAAAGTGAAGAAGAAGGAACTGAAGTGACTGAACCTCATCCAACAACAAACATAATTCCATAAGAGGAATTAATTCAAAATGCTGTTGCTGAACCAACTCCACCAAATGATCTTGTCACACTAAGGGATCACACAAGATCTCAAGTGATTGGAGACATATCAGTTGGTGTACAAACAAGGCATCAACTAAACCAAGATTTGATACATGCCTGTTTTCTCTCTCATGTTGAACCTCAATCCATAAAAGATGCTGAGCAGGATCCCCACTGGATCATTGATATGCAAGAGTAACTTAACCAATTTGAGAGATGTAGAGTTTGGGATTTTGTTCCAAGACCCCAAGACTACCCAGTCATTGGAACCAAATGGGTATACAGAAATGAACTGGATGGCCAAGGTACAATTATGAGGAACAAGGCTAAGCTTGTTGCTCAAGGATACAAACAAGAAGAAGACATAGATTGATCAGACCTTTACACCAGTTGCAAGGCTGGAGGCCATCAGAATATTTCTGGCCTATGCTGCCTTCAGAAAATTCAAGGTGTAGCAGATGGATGTGAAGAGTGCTTTTCTGAATGGAGTACTAAAAGAAGAGGTTTATGTTGAACAACCTCCAGGTTTTATTTCTCCAACTCACCCTTATCATGTTTTTAAATTGCATAAAGCCCTCTATGGTCTAAAGCAAGCTCCAAGAGCTTGGTATGAGACCTTAGCTTGCTTTTTGATAGAGCATAAGTTCATTAGTGGCATAGTAGATAAGACACTTTTCACTAGACATCATAAGGACCAAACATTGTTAGTACAAATATATGTGGATGACATCATATTTGGGTGTACTGATTCCAAATTATGCAAGAGGTTCTCTGACCTCATGCATTCCAAATTTGAAATGAGTAGCATGGGTGAGCTCTCCTACATCCTTGGTCTCCAAGTGAAGCAGCTCTCTGATGGCATCTTCATCTCCCAAGCTAAATATGCAAAAGAGCATATTAAAAAGTTTGGGATGGCTGATGCCTCAGCAAAGAATACACCTATGGCTACAAATGTTGTAATAGACTCTAATCCACATGGGAAACCTGTTGACCAGAAATTATATAGGGGCATTGTTGGGTCCCTATTATATCTTACAGCTAGCAGACCTGATATCATGTTTGCCACATACCTTTGTACTAGGTTCCAAGTGAACCCTAAAGAATCTCATCTAATTTTCTTAAAAAGAGTTTTGAGATATATAAAGAGTTGTCCAAGTCTAGGCCTATGGTATCCTACTAAATCAGAATTTGAGTTAACTGGATACTCAGATGCTGATTTTGCTGGATGCAGGTTGGACAGGAAAAGTACTTCAGGAACCTGCCAGTTCCTGGGATGAGATTAGTGTCCGGGTTTTGTAAGAAATAGTCATCTGTGTCTGCCTCAACTGCTGAGCCAGAATACATTGCATCTGGTAGCTGCTGTTTACAGATGTTGTGGATCCAGAATCAATTACTAGACTATGGTCTCAACTTAAATAATTCAACTCTATTTTGTGATAACACAAATGCTATAACCATATCACAGAATCTAGTTCATCACAGTAGGACCAAACACATAAATATTAGGCATCATTTCATAAGAGAGTGTGTAGACAAAAACAAAATTAAACTTGTCTATATCTACACCGATTTACAAAGAGCTGACATTTTCAACAAACCTATGGATGGTATGAAAGAAACCACCTGTTCTTTATAAATCAGCTTGGAATGATCAATGGAGAAGACTTAGTTTAGTTTCTGTCTGCACTCGATGAATTTTCCAGAGTTCATCGAACGGAGCTCGACGATATAGGGACAGTTCGGGAGATATTCGTCGAACGGAGGTCGACGAACTCTCTGTGAGTTAAGTTGTTTTTGTTGAACAGAGATCAACGAATCCACTTCAGAAAACTTTCGTCGAACGGAGCTCAATGAAATGTTTTCAAATCTTCATGCTGAGCTCGACGAATTGTTTAACTCTAAATTATTTCGTCGACCTCAGATCGAAGAATCTTTTAAGTTTCGTGGAACGGAGTTTGTCGATTCTTATTCTGGAAAACCCTATATCTAGGTTTTCTTCGACCTCCGTCCTGCGCTTTCTGTTCCTTTGCACTTGATCGTCATTTTTCTCTTGCAGGTACTCTAATGGCGATTCCAACAAGAAACCTTGCTGCGATGAAGTTCGATACCGGCTTCGATGTCGACATTGATTCATTTCAGCATTCCGACACCATATTTCTGGATATTCTACAACTTCTGGAAGTGCAACAACTGAAGAACCTGATGACAACAAGGATTAAGCTATCTGGAACTGAGATCAGATAATGGGTTTATACATCTTCAACAACAGAGGAGAACACAAAGGTTGGATCAATTGCGGGTAATGCTATCTCTCTCTCTCTCTCCCGCCATATTAACTAAAATTTTTGGATTGAATAATGGTGAAGAAGAACTGGAAGTTGATTCTGAAGAATATGATCAAATGCTGAGTATGACGGGTTACTCAGGATAAAACCCTAATAAATTGTTGAAGAAACATTTGTCTGCAGAATATAAGTTTCTTGCAGATATTGTTGGGAAATTCTTGTTGGGCAAGCATACTGCACACGATTATATAAGCAGGCATCAATTTCCGGTTATGTGTGCAGTAGTCAACAAAAAAATAAGTGGACTGGGCTCAGATCTTCTTTGATCTGATCAAGAAAAAGAGCAACAAAAAAGAAGTTTGTTTTGGAAGGATCCTGGGGATCTTTTTGAAGGAAAAAGCTGCTGAATCACTGGTCGCCCCGACCATATTCATCAATGCCAGCAAAAGGCTTACCTGTGCCATGTTTGGCAGGTGGGAGAGGACAATAACAAAGCCTTCCAAGGCCTCCTCCTCTGCCACCAGAGCTTCTGAGAGCACAAGGGCTGTTACAGCCACTCCCTACCCTGCTGAAGAGACCTCACCCCCACCTTCATCTCTTCCATCTATCCAAATCCAAATCCACTCCACAGTCCACACCATCATTCATAATCCCACACATCCATCTTCCCACATTCATATATCTCCAACACATTCTCATCTTCCTACACCTCCTCCATCTCCACATGGAACACCAGCCCAATCTCCTCATGCTTCACCAGCTCCAGCACCACCTTCATCTCATCTTCCGCCACATTTGTCCTCCATACCATCTTTCGCTCTACTGTCATCTACTCCCACTACTCCTTCTCCTCCAAATCAATCCACACAGGATGTCCAAATGCCAGATGCTCCTCCTCCCACACCACCAACTACTACCATCCCTCCATTTGTCTCCACTCAACCACCTTATAGAACACCTTCTACAACTTCACCATTGGACCCCTCCACAATATCTTTTGTCATTTCTCTCATCAAACCCCTCCTTAAAATAATAATAGCAGAGGCCATTACACCTCTTGCTACTTATATATCTTCCGTCTCTGCCCAGATTTCTGCCCTCACTACTGCCCCATCTTCAGTAAGGGGTCTGACTCCAGTTCACACTGAAGCCAGGTAGGGGGAGATGCTTGATGAACAGGCTGCAGCAGAACCAGTAGCAGATACAGCAGCAGACATAGCAGTAGCAGTAGTAGTAGTTCCAGCAGAAGTACCAGCAGATGCAGATGCTGAGTTAGATTTAATTGATTTTATTCATTTTCTTGAAACTGACATGGACATGGATGAGTCAGTAACAACAAAAATAAATACTGCTGGTTATTTCATTATAAATCCCATAGTAGATTTAGTAAATTTGTTGCCAATTTTTGATACTGCATATTTGAGTTTCCATGCAGCAGACTATACTAAGACATCTTTCGCTATTGTTCCCTATCCTTCTCCTATAAGTCCTTCAGTTGCCAATCAACTCAAAGACAGTCTTGCTGCTCCAGAGATTACAGTCATTCCATCCCCTCCAGAAACATTTTCTTCACCAAGCTTTGTAATGGATGACTTTCCTATGTCAGATCTTGATGCTTTGATCTTGTCTGATATTGAAGAAGAGAATAAGACAGTTACTAAAAGCACTGTCATAGACAGCTCTCCAGCTCCAGATCCAATTGCAGTTTCTCCTCGAGCTCCATCTCAGACTGGGAAGCCTATTATTTTTGCCGAGGCACTGAAAGCTTTGAATGATCTATATGATAATCCTCAAGAGTCTGAAGATGAGGATGATGATGAAGATGAGGATTCAGATGAGGATACAAAGAAGAAGAAAGTACCTAAGAAAAGGAAAGCACCTCCTCCTCCTACTCCAAAGCTCAATCCAACAAATGATACTCCTTACTACATCCTCTAGAAGATTACTCCTTATAAGGAAATGCCTGCTTGGATGTGGTTATTCAAGAATGAACAGAAAGAGAGAAAGAGAAGCAGAAGATATTCCCCTCCTCCTACACAAAGATTCAGGAAGGATCCTCCTCCACCTCCTCCTCCAGCTGCTGGTGCTTCAGGAACAACTTCTCAAAGGCCTACTGAGTTTTAAACTTATCAAAGGCATCTGGGTAGGTCCTCATTTTCACGAAGCAGCCAGCAAAGACAGCATTCATCAGGCAAGCAGCACTAACCTCATCAACAAAAACATCAACAACAGCTACAACAATAACTCTCTAATCATCAAAAGGCTGAAAGCTCCAACAAACTTCCTTCCCCACCTGTACCATATGAAGATCCTGAAACAGCAACAACAGCTAGGATGGTCAGGTTCCAAGAAGTGGTTGCCCTTTCTATGATCAACAAAGTCATAGCTGAAGGGAAGGATCCACCAGAGTATACAACCATGTCAAAATACAGGAAGGAAGAGTTGAACAGGTTTGAAAAGGCTAATAAATTCTTTAATGTTGATGACTACATGAAATTGCATCTAGAAGCAGTGGTCCCAAGGGCTACATCTCTAAATATCATAGGGGCTACTGATATGACAATGACAAAGGTGCAAGCTGCTGATCCCAACTGGGAAATTATATTTACTAAGCCTGGTGAAAGAGCTAAAGAGGATAAGCACAAGGAGAAGAAGAAGAAACAGTGAAACCTGAACTGTTAAGCTTATGCTATTTTGAAACTACTTATTACTTTCTTGATGCAAAGCTTACTATGTGTATATATATCTGTTGCATGTGTTTATTTTTCCTGCCAGATATATGCTTTCATGATTTGTAAATTTTTTTTTGATTTTATTATGAGTCTGTAATTAGTGAACTTACCCAAATAGGGGGAGATTGTTGGATCCCTAGTTTGATTTGGGCTAGGTTCACTAAGTTAGGATCATATGACTCATCATGTATAGCCAAGGTCATGGTTGTGTCCTAGAGTCTAGGCCAAGTCCTTAGAGTCAACATCACATGGAGCAGCCTTCAACAGATTTGTAGAGACTCAAGAAAGGATGTGTCGACATCAAAAGCAAGGTTGTGTCAACACCTAAGCAAGATTGTGTCGATACTAGAAGCAATTGTGTCGACACTTGGGAAAGATTGTGTCGGCACCAGAAGACACACAGGACTTGTGTCGACACACAGAATATCTGTCGACATCAATTGTGTCGACACCAGAAGTAAGATTGTGTCGACACACATCACTTGTGTCGACACACAGAACATCTGTCGACATCAACTATGTCGACACATAGGACTTGTGTCGACACACTCCAAATTTTTGTCAACACAACAACTATGTCGAAACAAGAAGCAATTGTATCGACACATAGTACTTGTGTCGACACATCCAACGAAATAAGTTCTCAGTTCGACGAACCCAGTTCTCAGGTTGACGATTTCTGGATACTCTACTTCAGTATTTCATTCCAGAAATATCTAACTCCAAAAACACTTCACTGGACTCAGCTCGATGAACTTGATGTGTAGAAAAGGCAAGGCTCTAGAGAATGCAGTTATCTGTTCTCATCTCGATGATTTTGGAACTCAGCTCAACGAACAGAAGCCATCTGGTCGACGAACACAACTTCTCAGCTCGACGAACTGTGGACTCAGCTTGACGATTTCTATTTTATGTTCGACGAATCCAGACTTAGTCATTTCCATCCTTCTGTCCCTTTCCTACTGCAATAATTCCTGAGTAATTAATGCTAAAATATTCTCTGAATATTACCGTTAGACGGAGCATTAATTATGGTCTTCATCAGGATTATTTCTTGCCATTTTTCCATGAGACAGTTGGGGAAATAAATCAATGCAGTTTATTCTCAAGGCCGTTAGCAATTAATACAGAGGAATTCAAATTTCAAAAGGAAGATAATCTGCAAAATATAAAAGGGATTTTTCTTCCTCCTTCAGACATAGGACTGAAAGTGACTGGGACACATATAGACAGATAGTCAGTAACACAATCAGTCTGAATCAAGGATTTCTCTGCTCGCTCTCAAGACAGAACTCTGAAAAAGAAAAAAAGTCATAGACCAGAAGAACATCAGCTAGTTGAAGAAGAAGAACACCAAATCAAAATCAAGAGTCTTCTTTCTTCAACACTCCAGGACACTTCAAAGGACAACAACAAATCCATCTATCAAGAAGTTCCTGAATACTTTCTGGTCAAGGCTGATAAACACTGAAGACCTATCACCCTGAAGCAAAGCTCCATTTTTTCCTGAACCATTCTACATCTCACGGGGAGCTCTTTGCTAATATCAATTCCACTTAAGTCTTCTAAGTTGTATATTGAGAAAGAGAAGACAATATCATCTCTCATCCCCCACTGTATAAAGGGTTATAACCCCCTTCAAACGTTATTCCAGGTTGCAAGTCACCTGACCAAAAGACTTGAGGTTTGGTTTTTGAGCACCTGATCAAAAGCTCATTGGTGTTAGGCACCTGATCAAAAATATGAGTGGATTCCTACCAGGGTGGTAGAAGAGTGGATATACCCAAGTTGGGGAACCACTATAATTTCTTGTGTTATCTGGTTGCCCTTTCTTTTTGTTCGTGTTGTGTTTGTGCCTTATTAGGATTGTTGTGTTTTTGCTTTATTAATTTTATTCTGCAGTTTTTATTTACAGCAAAAGCTGTAAAGGTTTTAAGAATACTCTATTCACCCCCCCCCCCCCTAGAGTATTTCAGATCTAACATCTCACTTTCATAAACAATAAATAAGGTAAGTATACTTTCATTCCTTTGTCAAACAATTACAGAAATTTAATCGTGTGGTTAACAAAATCAACCTGCCGGAATCTTAAGAAATAAAAATACAAGTAAACTTCATATACTTGTAATGGCTCGGTTTAAGTTTTTTAGCCGCAGAAGTGATTGAATCAGTCTAGCCATCCACATCATCTTTAGATGGTGAGTAGCTACCGCTGTCCCATGGAGGATTGCATGAACACGACAGCTCCTTGATCTTTGACTTCTCAGCAATAACCCGCGTGATCTTCTGGGTTTGGCTGCAGATCTCGGAAGTGGCTCCTTCACTCTGGCTTTCCCGGCTATCTGCATTGTCTTCTTCTTCCTCGTCTTTGCCTTGTTCCTCTTATTCCCCGACATTATCCTTGCCTTTGGATGCGCGGTTTATAGCAACCACCTTCTTTTTCAAGGTAGGATACAGTTCGAGGGAAGTGAAGTCTTTGAATACCTTGCAAAGCTGCGAAGATCTCTGAGGCGGTTAAGCACTCCAACGATCCCTTTGACAACGTGAGGGAGGACAGTGTATTCGAAGACCGGGTTCACCGGATCGTACATTTTCTACAAAGGAAACAAAAGGTTAGCTCGTGCGGCTTTATAATGGTAACCACAAGAACATCAGGTGATAACATACCTCGTTAAGCCGCAAGTTCTCTCCTTCCTTCTCGGCAAGTTGCCGCAGTAGCTTGCTTTGGTTCTTAACTAACTGCTTGTATGCTAGGCCCATAAAGTGGTTAGTTATAAAGCCCCTTCCGCCAAATTGTGCTGCTAGCTGCGACAAGTCCTCCTCAGGAACTTTCTTCAGCACCTTCAGGTTGAGCTTTCCATACAAAGCAGCGCTGGCGGTGGTGTCGTGGTGGCTAATTTTGTCCCTCCACTAGTTAGGGAGGGCGGTGGAGACCTGGACAATGTCGCCTTCCGGATTCCACTGCATTGTCGAGTTGATGTGGAGATCCTTCTGGCTACTGCAATTCCTTGCAGCATGAACACACTTGACGAGGCCGAATCTTCTTCCTCCTCAACCCGCTGCGGCCTGACTATCTTAGCCCTATTTTGCCTATGAGTAAGGGTGAGGCTGTGAGGGGTCAGCGATTTATTTAGCAGGACCGCCACGACAGCTATAGAAAAGAAGCAAGAAGTCAGTTAGAATTCTGTGCAGCCAACAAATTCAGGTCGGTTTGGATTGATACTTACTGTCCCCTTCTTGGACACCTTTGACGAAAGCGAGCAATGGGATGTAATGGTTAACAACAAGCTGCTCTCCTTTGAAGAACTTGATTATGTCCTTCTCCATCCCTTCCAGCTCAGTGTTGGCGAAGGTGGCTTCGTCGCGGACCTGGGGGTTAACCGACAATAGTCCAAGCTTCCCCTAAAATATTAGATACTGTTTCGAACATCTTGGTATCTTGTTTGCCATGTTGGACACATTCAGCCCTTGGCAGCAAAATTATAGATGCCCTCGAAAGATCTTCATCACAGAGTCTGGGATAGACCGTAGTGAGAAGCCCTTCCTGAACAAATTTATTGAGAAGCAGACTCCTTCAAATCTCCGGTAAGATATTAAGCAATAGATGGAGGCTATCGAGTTCGATGGAAGCTGTCCGGGAAATATCCCATAGTGGTCGAAGATGGTAACGGCTTCCAGCAAAATCGAAAACTGGAAGCTGCAGTCAAAATGATCCACGGGGATTGTGATCTGACGAGCGTTTGACGAAATGACCCTCTCATGCGGTAGTGGTAGCTACGCGAGCAGTTGACTTCCCTGCATGTACTTTTCTGTGAAGTTGTCGAGCTAGGCTTGTGTAAGTCTGCATTCCTTATGGTCCGCAGAATGGAAATCTAGGGCAGCATCAGTCCGAACCACAGATGCCTTATCAGTCCGCATCAATTTGGCCTCAACTCGCATTCTAAATTTTCTTGGAGAAATCTCCAGAATCATCTCTATTTATAGAATTCCAGCAAAGCTGCAGCAATCGATGTCAAATCACGGCTAGGCATGGAAGCTGCGCGACCTCAACCTACAAAGTAGACAGTTATTTTGATACTATCAAGGCGCTATTTAGTTTGCCAGTTCACGCGGCTAACTTCCAACACTTGTGAAATTTTCGTAAAGCAAAATAGATATGGAGACTAAAAATTATAAATTATAAACCACATATACCGCAAATAGTTTGCAGTAACATCAAGAAAATACCAAGTAATTAAATGCAACAAATAATTGTCCAGCATCAGCAAATAGTGTTTTATTACACAAATCAAATCGCTCATAATTGCTTGCCGCTTTTCCGCCCCTCTCTCCCTATTCACACGACCTGATCTCCAGTTTATAGAAGCATATCATAGATCTGACTCACGTGATGGCAAATTGAGTGTAGAGACCGACGAACCCGCGAGGTATAGTGCTCCACATGGATGAACGGGATCATCTACAGAGCTCCAGCCTCCAGTTCGCTAGAAGCAGCATCCTGTCCAGTCACCACGACCTCTAGAAGATTTGAGGTCTCTCCAGTAGATGATCTGTTTGTTTGTTACAACATTTCAGCAGACGATGCAATTGACCGCTCGCCTCTGCCGGCCTTTTGTGGTAGATCTAGATACCTACTTCTGTAGTACCGGAGGTCATCATAAAGTAGGTGAATTGTCTCTTTCTCTCTCTCAAGTCGGGCGACCATCTCAGCAATTTGATCTTACAGTGCCTTCTGCCGCTCTAGATTCTCTTTTCTCTCCAGATCCAGAGCGGCCTGCACCTCCTTCATCTATTTCTCGATGGCTTATAGGATTGACCGCTGTTGTTCTCTTTAAACCCTCTCCTCCACCCCCTTGAACCGTAGAGCCACACCGTGATCCCTCAGCCTCGCCTCCAAGGCATTGACTTCCCTCTAGAATTCGGCCATCTTGTCATTGTGGATACTTTGCGTCGGTGGTGGCAGTAGAGGAAAGAAGGTGTACAGATTGCCCCGTTTCATCGCGGCTTCTAGTTCACCTACAACGAAGAAATATATAGTCAGAATCGGTTAGATAATGGTGATTTATTCTTAGGATTCCTGGTAGAAGGAGACTGCCGGTCTGGGTTTTTCTCCTTCAATAGACAAGGTAATAAATCTAAACATTGTCCGCCTGGATCATTCAGAATCCATCCGCAAAAGTTTCCCTCTCCATAGTAGCCCGGTCTCTTGACCCTTGATTTTCAGTTGAGTCGTCATCAGGAAAAAGCTAGCCAGCAGATTCAAGATTACATCTGCCCCCTTCTTCCGTGACATTGACTTATAGAAGTTTACAGTTCGCTTAACATCTCCATGTTTACCTTATAGGAGGGAAAATATGGTTGTCGGCTATTATTCTTTTAATCTCCACCATATTCTCACTAAGTTTTTGTTTTTGGTCTCCTTTAGAGACCACAGAAGCCGGGTCGCCGGCCTTCTCCCCAACTGCTTAGACATCGGGGAGGGCGGCCTCTTGTGAAGCCGTAGGGGCTGTGAATAGCTTGTCTTGATACTGGTGCATCTCCATATCCTTAAACATGTCGCTCAGAGTCTCGTTAGCCTCTGGAGCGCTCTGTAACAACTCCATCTGTTTACATAGTATATACTAGAAGGTCCGGCCGGGGCCCCACAACATATACCACAAAATAGGTAGTGACGTCACGGTAAGATACCAGAGTAGCGCAGCGCACCCTAACACATTGCATTCTAGCGGAAGCCTATAACACTACACATGAACTCCACACCTGAATGTCCAACAGATAAAACCTCCACATTTTATACATCATAGGAATGTATTACAACACACAAACTGTTGGCCTTATGTCCTTACAGAGCTTTCAAACAGTGGACTCAAACATTGGCATGCAGGCCAGCCACATCAAAAGAAAAAATAACACTTTCATTTCTTTTATCCTTCGAGGGATAGCAACGGCAGCAGCAAATACAGCAAGGACTTCAACCCTTATGCGTCCCGCACGGCTCTCCAGCACCTGCACAGGGACATTCCACCCAAGGGTGGCAAACAGAGGCAGCGGTCAGCATTCAGCTGACCAAATTATAACGACCCTACCCCTTTCTCGGGGCAGCGGTATTTTTACCTGCAGGCATAGCATATCACAAGCATGTATATATATCTTATATAATGTGCTTTCACACACACATGCCATCATAACCGTCAGCCACCCACTCCGACAGTCTGTGCACTCAGGGCACATTCTTGGTGTACTGGCAAACCAGTTGTCCACCACTGTATCAGGGTCACAGCCCAACGACAACTCACTTGAGCATTTACTCCATGCCATGCAGCCGAAGTTTTATAGTATTAGTGAACCGGGACTGGCCCGTAGCCCCCCATTGTATCACGGTGCGTAGGCCTAAGACTCTTGCAATGCGCTCCAACAGACCGTACTTTCAGGTCTCACGTCGGACGGACATAACGCAGGTCAGATCCTCCACCCCCCGTTGCCCAAACTACCTTGCCATCACCGAGTACGGCGTACTCGAAACTAAATAAAGGCGCGGGTAGGTCTCACCGATCCTGTTCTAGCATTCAAGCCTGGGAATAACTCTAACACCCATTTCATCTCACCACATCAGCGGGTCTTTCCTGGGCACACCAGTAATTCCTGCTACTCTCTTCGCAGGTGGACACCACAAATATCACAAATGTCATGGGTCTTTCCTGGCTACCACGCCAGTACTTCCTGTTACTCTCTTCATAGGTGGACTCCATGTGAACATTAAGCATTACAAGGGTAGTTCCTGGAATTCCAATCCAGTACTTCCTGCTACTTCCTTTCACAGGTAGAACCCAACAGCACAAGCAGCACAAGCATTTTACGGGTATTTTCCTGGACTACCACTCCAGTACTTCCTGCTACTTCCTTTCACAGGTCCAACCCGTCGACTCCTAAACTATGCATTTATCACGGAGTCTTCTCCATTTCGTATATGCAACATCACCAATCCAGACCAACCTGTCCAGATGGGCTTCCCACAGCATGCCTATTCCGTACTCCATTTCTGAAACTATATGAAAGGGGATTCCATGAATCAACCTAAAAGACTGCCAAAATAAGCCACCCTTTGGTGGGGGAATCTTGCATATGCCAAAACGGAAGCCTTCACATGGCTAAGAAGAAAGGTCGTTACCCTTGAAGATCGCCTCAGTGCCATGAACTCCTAGCTTGCTAGAAAGAACCGCAACAGCTTTTCCTCCGCAAAGATGGCCTCGGATCTCAGCTTGACACTCTCCAGCTCCACCAAAGATCAAGAGATCAGCCCCTCTTCTTCTTACTCCTTCTTCCTTTCCCTTTCTCTCTAGATTTGTAGAAAGATGAAGGCCAACATAAAATGAGTTCTTTAATCTCAATACACGGCCTTAAGGAAGCAGGAAGGCCTCTTAGCCCTTAGATCCCAGCTAAAGACAATGGACGGCCACAAAAAAGCTGTAAAATCACTTTTCGGGTCTGACAAGCCCTATGACACGCCCGTGTCACAGGCCATGTACTCTAAGCGGTGCACAAACCGCCTTACCCCGAAATAGGTCATGGCCAGGGTACATGCCCATGACGGCCAGGTCACGCCCGTGACATAGGCCGTGTACCTCACTCGAGTCATATTCACGACCTACTCGAGAAGACTACTCGAGTAGTTAGGTATGACACGCCCGTGTCACATGACCGACATTCCCATGACACGGGGCATGTTACCCACTCGAGACCCACTCGAGAGGACTTACTCGAGAGAAAACCAACTACTCGAGTACCCGGATTTGACATGCCCGTGTCACAGGGTTGACAAGCCCGTGTCACCCCCCTCTTACTCGAGTACTTTTCCACCTACTCGAGAGAAAAGTGTCGACCTCTCGACACAGCGGGACACGCCCGGTGACACGCCCGTATCACAGGCCGTGTACCCCATACTCGACGATCATCGAGCGTAGTTCGTCGACCAAAACTCTAGTGTCGACCAAAGGAGGACATGCCCTAGGTCACGCCCCCTGACACGCCCGTGTCACGGGCGTGTACCTCCCAAATATTCGTCGAACAAATTTCGTCGACCACGCTCCCATCTGCTCAACCCGAGCAGGACATGCCCTGGGACACGCCCGTGTCCCAGGCCATATCACCCATTCCAGAACCCAAATTGACTTTGGGGTGTTACAATCCTCCCCTCCTACAAGAAATTTCATCCTCGAAATTTGTATACAGGAAGGAACTAGCAAGCAAGAAGTTATAACATCAAACCGTTTAGGTTATAACAAACATTCACTACTCAACCATTTTTACAAAAACAACTCGGGAAAATCAGCTCGCATGGTTTGCTCTCGCTCCCATGTAGCTCCTCGCGGCCAAAATTGTCCCATCGGACTTTAACCATCCTGACCGTCTTGTTCCGCAGTTGCTTCTCGACACAATCCTCGATCTGAATGGGCCTAACCTTTGTCCTTAGCCCATACTCTACCGGCATACGATCATCCGCGATCACTTGAGCTGGATCTTTTACGGCCCTCCGAAGAACTGAGAGGTGAAACACATCATATAATCCACTCAAGTCGGCTGACAGAGCTAGCCGTGTCACCCATTCCTGAACCCAAATTGACTTTGGGGTGTTACACGCTCTCGGGCTCGCTCGACTTGGATGATGGTGTCGACGTACTGTCAGACACTTCTATTTCTCGTGACTTGTGCTAAAGACTAGCCAGCCAGCATCCTCCTCCCCTTCCTCCGCATCCTTTCCTCCATGGTCCCACACTTCTTCCTCTGCCACTTCAAGGAGGAGACTACCATCTCCACCTGTTTGCCCTTTGCAATCGAAGACCGGATGGCTTCCTATGGCTTCTTCGTTTCATTCTCCTATACCACGATTACTTCGGCCGAGGTTGACAGCTCGCACGGCTTGGTAGAGCCAACGCTCTTTCCTTTGCCCTAGAGATCTTAAAGAGAGGTTATCGTGAAGGCGAGAAGGTGATGTCAAAAGACGGCTCGATTACGGATTGTGGGAGAGCTGTTTTGGAAGCCGCTGCCATTTAGATTGGGGCCTGCGAGGAATCAACGATGATTTTTATCGGCCCCTTCGCTGAATCAAGAGCCGTTGGAGAAATATGCTTCTTCGAATTCACCTCAAGCTTGTGGCCAGAGCCTTCCGGTTTTCCCCTTTTTTATTCTCAGCTGACCTCTGTTCGCAGTCTAACATAGATGTTATGATGTCCATTTCGCAGAAAGTCGAGCCAACTTGAAAGATGTTGAATGCTAGTGGTGAATAGCGACCCCTGACTTCGAAAAATTCCTGAAAATTCCAGAGTTCAGGGCCTTTTATAGACATCGCAACATTTATGGCAATCGCGGTCTCTAGTTAAGTTTTTCATTTCCGAAATTTCCTGAAATTTGGAAATATGTGGGGATAATGTTCAACCAGGATCTGCGACTAGTTCGTAGTTCTTTCCAAGCCACCTTGGGCAGCTAGGCGGCTAGTCCTCAGCCAGACCGTGCAACCTCCTCCTTTAGGCCGCCCTCAGGGAAGGTCCAGATCATCACCAAGTCCCAGATTCCAAGCCGCTCAGCTTGCTAGGGAGAAATCCTCCAGTGCACGCGGCTTCCCTCCTATTCTCTTTTTATTTGATTCACATCATCTCTGCCCGGTTCTCCTGTACCCCGGTCAGCGAGTAATTTTAGCCCTGCCAGTTTGGGAATTCCGCTGAGCCTATAAATAGGTGGGGTGGCACTCCCTAAAGCATGCTGACTCAAATCCAGGAGCTCGCTTGTTATGAGCTACAGACTCGAGTTTAGTGCCTTAAAGTCTGCTAAGCGGCCGACTTCTCATTTTTCCTCCTTTTTCCCTTCTCACTGTAACCGATTCGTTATAAATCAAGGGAAAGACAGACGCTAGAGAGGCTTTTGCTGTGGTAGGTGAAGTATGTTGTTGTCGCTTCTTACGACTTGCACTATTTGTTTTCTCCGACCTGTAGAAACCGGTTACTCGACAGTTTCTTCCAACCTCCTTCCTATTCGCAGAACCCGGAGGCTCATTTCGTACACCAACAATATGTCTATTTACCTACTTTTGAGTTCTCTTTTGCAGAGATGAGCAGGTGTTCACAAATTCTCTTCAGATATTAATGTTATATGTGAATTTACCGACTTTTTACTTCTCTTTTGCAGAGATTAGGAGTTGTTTGCAAGTTCACCTATGGTACTCGCATTATATGTTTATTTAAATGCTAGTGACCTCTTTTGTGGAGATTTCCAAATGTTCGCGAGTTCACCTTAGCTACTCGTATTATATGTTTATTTACCTGCTTTTACTTCTCTTTTGCAAAGATGAGCATGTGTTCACGAGTTCTCTTTAGGTATTCAAGTTAAATGTTAATTTACCTGCTTTTTTCTTCTCTTTTGTAGAGATTAGTAGGTGTTCATGTGTTCATCTCAGGTACTCGTGTTTTATGTTTATTTACCTGTTATTGAATTCTCTTTTGTGGAGATTAGCCGGGGTTCGCGAATTCTCTTCAGGTACTCACATTATATTTTAAATTTACCTGTGTTGAATTCTCTGTTGTAGAGATTTGAATGTGTTTGTGAGTTCACCTTATGTACTCGTGTTATATGTTTGTATATCTGCTTTTGTCTTCCCTTTTACAGAGATTAGTAGGAGTTCGTGAGTTTTACTCAGGTACTCGTGTTATATGTTCATTTCCCAACTTTTGACTTCTCTTTTGCAGAGATTTGAAGGTGTTCGTGCGTTCACCTCAGGTACTCACTTTATACAATTTATTTACTAGCTTTTGACTTCTGTTTTGCAGAGATTTGCAGGTGTTCGTGAGTTTACCTCAGGTACTCGTGTTATATGTTTATTTACCTACTTTGGACTTCTCTTTTTAGAGATGAGCAGGTGTTCATGAGTTCTCATTTGGTATTCCCATTATAGGTTAATTTACCTGCTTTTGACTTCTCTTTTGTACATATTAGTAGGTGTTTGAGAGTTCACCTCAGGTACTCGCGTTATACGGTTATTTATATGTTATTGACTTCTCTTTGGTGGGGATTAGCAGTGTTTGCAAGTTCTCTCCAGGTACTCGCGTTATAATATAACTTACCTGCTTTTGACTTATCTTTTGCAGAGATTAGCAGGTGTTTGCGATTTCACTTCAGTTACTCGCGTTATACGTATATTTACTTGAAATTGATTTCTCTTCTGCGGATAAAAGCAGTTGTTCGCTAGTTCACTTCAGTTACTCGCATTATATGATTTTTTTCTGCTTTTGACTCCTCATTTGCAAAGATTAGCTCGTGTTCATGAATTCTCTTCAGACACTCACGTTATATTTTCAATTTACATGCTTTTGACATCTATTTTGAAGAGATTAGCAGGTGTTTGTGAGTTCTCCTCAGGTACTCGCATTATATGTTTAATTAACAGCTTTTGACTCCTCTTTTGTAGAGATTAGCATGTTTTAGCATGTTCACCTCAGGTACTCGCGTTATATGTTTATTTACCTGCTTTTGACTTCTCTTTTGCAAAGATGAGCATGTGTTCGCGAGTTCTCTTTAGTAATTTATGTTATTTGTTATTTTACATGCATGGCTTCTATTCTACAGAGATTAGTAGGTGTTTGCGAGTTCACCTCACATATTCATGTTATATTTTAATTTACCTGCTTTTGACTTCTCCTTTGCAGAAATTAGCAGGTGTTCCCGAGTTGTCTTAAAGTACTCACATTATTTGTTAATTTACCTTCTTTTTACTTCTATTTTTAGAGATTTGCAGGTGTTCGCCAGTTCACATTAGGTACTCGTGTTATATGTTTATTTACCTACTTTTGACTTCTCTTTGGCAGAGATGAGCAGGTGTTCGCGAGTTATAGTCAGATATTCACGTGATATGTAAATTTACCTGCTTTTGACTTCTCTTTTGCAAAGATTAACAGGTATTCGCGAGTTCACCTCTGGTGCACTCATTATATGTTTATTTTCCTACTTTTGACTTCTCTTTTGCAGAGATTAGCAGGTGTTTGCGAGTTCTTTTCAGGTACTTGAGTTATATGTTAATTTTCCTAGTTTTGGCTTCTCTTTTGCAGAGATTAGGAGGTGTTCGCGAGTTCTCTTCAGGTTCTCCAATTATATTTTAAATTTAACTTCTTTTGACATCTCTTTGGCAGAGATTTGTAGGTGTTCGCGGTTGAACCTAAAACTCGGTCTCTGTGGAGATCACCCTTGAGGAAGGGTTGATCACACACTTACTCCTCCCTCGTGAGCTAAACGACAAAGGAAATAGAACAAGGGACGGAACCAAGGGCTCGGCGTGGAGGTCCCATCACACACCAGGATGATCTTACATCGTTTCCCCTCCTTAGAGAAATGTCGAGCTAAGGATACCTCCAAAAGCGCAAGAAGACCGGGGCGCTAGTAAGCATGCCTTCTGAGGTACCCCCTTGGGTCTATTTATAGACTTTTGAAAACGGCCTGCAAATATCCAACCTCCACTGTTCCGAACAGCTATGTGCAGCCCAACCGAGTCTTCTAACAACATAACTCCTCTATTCTAGAAGGCTATAGACAGACCAGCAGGGGTGTATTGGGAAAAACACATCACAAGGACAGGGCGACTCGCCCTTTGGAACCTCGACTCACCAGCGTCGGCGAGTGCTCGATGGAGCTTGCTCTCGCCGCCTCATCCAATCCCTGGGCGAGTGCGGGCAAGGCCTGCCCACTCACCTACTGCTAGCCGAGCTCTTGGGCGAGTGCGAGCTGACCCATTCCACTCGCCCTTCATACGATCCACCCCACTCGGGCAAGCTGAAGGGACTTCCAGGGATCTCTCCTCCCTCCGGCTTGCCTAGGACCGGATTGCTAGACTTTCGCAGATATGGCTCCTGTTGACCACTACTTGTTGGATATGGGGTTGTACACAATCCGCACTCTTTGCGAGGTTGGCCCAAGCTCGGGAAGAATAATTCAACCCCATAATATACAGCTAGTACAATATGGGCCAGAGAATCTTTTGGTGGAATCCACCAGCCGCTATAAATACCTGCCCACATACCCAGATGGACTCCGCCATTCCCTTTACTGTAGCGTTGCCATGATGCCTATCTCCTAAGAGCTCCAAGAGAAGCTTAGCCATACCCACGAGCTCAATGCCACTCACGCAGCCGCGCAAGTCGGCATGTCTTTAAACGCTACAATGCTCGAGCTGACGATATCCAATCCTGCCAAGAAGGCTAAGTCCATCCCAAAAGATGTTCAATCCATCTACCACGACCTGGAATCCACCCTGACTCCAAGGATATCCTCCTCTAAACAGGCTCCCAACTCTACGGTGAAACTGGTCATCGACATTCCAGCTGACCCCGACAACCATCAAATAAATACCGAGACCTCCAAGTCGCGAGTCCACACCCCACACAACATATCGTGGCCTTTAACTTCCCCCGAAACTCTCCTATAGAGCAGATCACATCCCTTTGTGACCACGGGGATGGACCCGCTGAAGTCCAGGTCGCCAGTTCGCACTCCTTCTCAGCAGCCTGCACCTACTGCTGCACTCGTAGGGGAAAGGGTCGGAGACATCCAGGTTCCCAGCTTCAACCTCATCTCCTCTAGAATCCATCCTCTAAGTTCCGGCAAGAACTTAGTCTTACCTCCTTTGCACACCCCCTAAGGACTGTCGAGCTCATCCCGTCAGCTCCACTTTTACTAGCACATTTTGTCTAGGCATCTTTATTGTATTCACAACCTCTTTATACTGGTGTTGATTGTTTTTACAGGGCTCCCTACTCTGTCTGAAGTCAAGGAATCTTCAGAACTGGCTTGCCGCTCACCACCCCGGACACCGGGATGATGCAAAACTTCTTGGATGACTTGCTGGATCCTATCGAGCTGAGGATGCGAGTAATAGAAGTGCTGAAGAAGCAGGACGCCGTCTTGGGACAACTTCGAGAAGACAACGCATATCGTGAGCAGAGACTGCAGGCACTGTAGCAGGACTACGTGCTGCTCGGAAATAAGTTGTAACAAGGCTAAGCGAGCGAGATGATGTCCCCCACCCTTGTTATGGAGAGACTTAATGAAAGCTTGCAAACCTTCGGTCAGGACCTGGACCTAGTCCGTGAGTTCCTCAACCCACGTTGACCTCCTAAGATAGGGGCGAGAGGCCGGGGTAGATGGAAATGGCTCCCAGGCTGAGCCTACCGGCCCCCGCCCCCAGCAACCCCAGCTCGCGTGTGTTGACAAACTTTCTTCTGCCTGTTATGAACTTCTTCCTTCTCGGGGCTGCGAATGTCCATGTCTGTAATAACTTGAATAATTTTGAGAAGACAATATGCTACGTGAAATAATAGGTTTTCTCAATGAGGTTTAGCTCTGTTTTGAATAGGCCAGGTTGCCGGGTCGGCGAGCTAGAGCTGGCGAGATGGGGCTGGCGATAAATCCGATTTTCTATAAATAGATCCCCTCACCAACCCTCTGGGCCATCGCCTTTATTGAATTCGTACCCCCCTACTTCTCTTATCTCTCCCTGATCTGCACCCCTAACCATTTTGCGAACATGGGCAAGACAAGACCAACACTGATGGGCGGTCCAAGTACGCCCGGCAGTTTACCGACTACCTTTTCTTTGATGGAAATACCACCGATCGCGAGCTCACCAACTACAAAGCCGAGTATGTGCCCAAAGGCTATGAGGCGTGCCGGGCCGCAGAGGGCGAGGCAATTAACTTTTTCTATGAGGATGAGCTCTCCTTCCCCATATTGTACTTCGAGGTGGGGTTGCGCTTGCCCCTTTGGCTGGAAATCCGCCAGATCCTCAAGTATTTCAGCGCGGTGCCCGCTCAACTGAGCCCAAATGTGATCGCCATGACTGTCGCATTCTCCTGCTTCTTCTGTCGGGAGTATATTGATTTCAATCTCGTCCTCTTCCACAAACATTTTACCAACCGTGGGACCAGCAATGGGGTCGCCTTCCAGATGGGCTTGCACATCAAGGTTTGCGAGACCACGAACAAGAACCACAACTGGGTTTCCAAGGACGTGTTCATCAAGGGTGACCTGGGTAGCATACCCTTCTCTCGCTCAACAGAAGAGCATGGAGGTATATCGGCACCCAACGTAATCTGACAACGATGTCGAGCTACATAAGTTCTTCCTAGGGACGGACTTCAAGTTCGCCTTCCTTCAAAGGGGCCTCGACTCGCTTCTCCCTGTTCTCCCCGACGAAGGTATACTTTCCCCGAGCATCCACTCCAAGCGCACTCGAGACTCTACCTGCCGCGGCGAGCTGGTGTGAGGTGGACCCTCCTCCAGCAAGATGTGACTTGACTGCACTGGATACAGCTTGCCTCGCCGCCCCCCGCCACCAAAAAAGATTCAAGCTTTGGATGTTTCCAAGAAACTACAACAAATCTACATAAGCTCGCTGGAGACCATACCCAAAGGGTTACCAGAGAGCTCAATGAAGGACTCGTCGAGGAAAGACCTGGAGGGTAGCGAGCCCTCCGCTCCCCCTGCTGTAGTGGAAACTGTGGCCCACGAGCCTGACCTGCCGAAGAGCCACCCAATTTTTGGATTTGGGGGAAAATAAAAAGACTCGGCTGGCGAGCCGATGGTGCGATGGGATGAGCAGACCCACCAGGTTTCATCTCATCCCTCCATCCGTCCTGGTCCGGGGCCCAACCCGCCTTTGGGCATCCCTATGCACTAGGCTTCGGCCTATATGGGTGCGAGGATGTCGAGGCTTACAAGGGCCTGAATCTTCGTCATCTCGGCCATGAAGGTCTGCAAGCCTAGATGCGGGCCTTGGAGCTACATCGTTTAGTGGTCTGCTGCGGCTTCAGCCTCAACCAGTAGCTGCTGAAAACCAAGAAGGAACGGGACATCGCTAAGTACAACACCACCAACCTAGCGAGGTGACTAAAAGTCGCCGAGAACCTTCTCTCAAACGCCGCCGGCGGGATGGTAAGTAGCGGCTATCCATTTTCTCTTTTACTTAGGATTTCTCACGCATATTTATCTTACATTGCCCATCCTCCCAGGATGCTGAAGCCGAGAGCGAGCTGCGAGCTCGGGCCGCTATGCTAGATGTTCATGCCGTCGAGCTGGAAAAGGAGAATAACAAATCGAGGGAGGAGAATAAATAGATCCAGAGCGAGCTGATCTAGCAGACAGACATCTACTTCCCTCGGTCCGGAGGCGAGGCGAGCATTCCTCCAAAGTGGCCAAAAGTCTATAGTGAGGTCGAGATCGCCGAGTGACTGTGGATCAACTCCATCATCACCGTCTACTACACCGTGTAGATGATGAAAGATATGGAGGTGCTGGTTGAGGGATGGGAGGAGATCACATCGTGGGACTTTTTGCCGAACTGTTCCCGCTGGCTACCCCTCCCAGCAACAAGGAGGAAAGTTCTGAGTCACTCTTCAAGGATATTAAGGGTTACAAGAATGGTCACACATCTAGAGGGGAGGGTGAGGTAGACCACCCATCCGGAGGGGTATACGAGAGTTGACTCGCATCTCCTGCACATTTTTGTTTTCTCTTCCATTGTAATTCGCTTCCCCCTTTTTGTATCCTCGTCGAGGCGAGTTCTCCCTTTTGTAACACAATGTCTGTTAAAATGATTTGGCCTGAATTTGTCTATCTTATTTTCTTTTGAACTTACTTACAGTGATGTACTTGCCTGTGAGCTGACCTCCTCCATAGAGCGACCTCTTCGGGGTGGAGCAGGCCTCTAGAATGTATTTGAGCTAGGATTCATACCCACGGAGAGACCTTGGGATCTCGCCAACCCAGACATCTAAGAGGCAGATTACATGTAGCGGTAGGATCGCGGCTACACAGCCTTGCCACAAGCTCTCTTATTTCTCGGCTGGCAGAGGGAGCGTCGTGGGACATAACCCCAGAGTGAGAAAACTTTCATTCTGTTTACCTCCGGGAGCTACCACCGGCCCAGTAAACTACGTGAGAGCCTAACAGTGGGTGTTGATCATCAACCAGACTCAGCCCTCTTGGATCATAATAACGTTACTTGAGGATCCTGGCCCTACCAGCTAGGTGGAAGCCTGGCAGTGGGATCGTCACGGGACATAACCCCAGAGCGAGAAAACTTTCCATCTGTTAACCTCTGAGCACTACCACAGCCCAATCAGTTAGGTGAGAGCCTAACGGCGGGTGTTGAGAATTAACCAGACTCATCCCTCCAGGGTCATAATGACATCACTCGAGGATCCCGGCCCTGACTGCTTGGTGGAAGCTTGGCAGAGGTAGTGTCTTGGGACCTAACCCTAGAGCGGGAAAACTTTCCATCCGTCAACCTCCGGGCACTACCACCATCCTAATCAGCTAGATGAGGGCCCGATGGTGGCTGTTGAGCATCAACCGGACTCAGCCCTGTAGGGTCATAATGATGTCACTTGAGGATCAAGGCCCTGCAAGCTAGGTGGATGCCTGGCAGCATGAGTGACTCGGGACCTAACCCCAAAGAGAGAAACCTTTCCATCCGTGATCCTCCGGGCGCTACCACTGGCCCAATACGCTAGGTGAGAGCCAGACGGTGGTAGTTGAGCATCAATCGGACTCAGCCCTCTAGTTTCATAACGACATCACACGAGGATTCTGGCCCTGCAAGCTAGGTTGAAACCTGGCGGCGGTAGCTTCTCGTGACCTAACCCCAGAGCGAGAAAACTTTCCATACATCAACCTTCGGGCACTACCACTGGCCCAATCAGCTAGGTGAGAGCCTGACGGTGGGTGTTGACAATCAACCGGACTCAGCTCTCTAGGGTCATAATGACGTCACTTGAGGATCCCGACCCTGCTAGCTTGGTGGAAGCCTAATAGCGAGAGCATTTCGGGGCCTAACTCCAGAGCGAGAAAACTTTCAATCCATTAAACTTCGGCCGCTTCCACTGGCACAATCAGTTAGGTGAGAGCCTAACGGTTGGTATTGAGCATTAACCGGACTTAGCCGTCCAGGTTCATAATGACGTCACTCGAGAATCCCGACCCTTCCATCTAGGCGGAAGCCTGTCAGCGAGAGCATCACGAGGCCTAACTACAGAGCTAGATAACTTTCCATCTGTCAACCTTCAGTCCCGCCAGCTGTGTGGAAGCCTTGCAATGGTAGCATTTCAGGACTTAGTTTGATAAATACAACTTGCTACAAACTTGATCTATAAAAGAGTTGGAGCATCAAAGGATTTCATATTTATTGAAGGAACGACCGTACATATTTTCACGGATAGTAACGCTTCAAGTCATCACCATTCCAGGCGTGACTTCGGGTCTCTCCCTCCACATTTCATAGACGATACCCTTCCAACATTAGAGCTTCCTAGATAATGTACAGACCCTCCCAGTTAAGGTTGAGCTTCCACACCACCGCTAATATTCTTGCCACATCCACCTTCTTTAGGACCAAGTCCCCTTCCGAGAACTGCTTGAACCTGACATGCTTGTCGAAGTACTTAGCCATTCTTCATTTTACCTCTTCCTATCAGATGGCAGAGAGATCACGCAGCTCCTCCAACATATCAAGGGAGAGACGTAGCTCATCCTCCTTTTCAGCTTGCCATTCTTCCCTGCCTTCCTCTACCTCGACCACCCGAGGCATTTGGACCTCAAACACTATTGGAAACATGGCCTCCCATCCATGGGAGAGCTTGAAAGGGTTCTCCCACATTGTCGTGTTGGGAGTGGTTCCCAGGGCTCAGAGAACCGAAGGGAGCTGCTCCACACAGCTACCCTTCAAGTTTTCCACTTTCTTCTTGATTAGGTTGTCGATGATTTTATTTGCCGCTTCCATGTGCCTGTTGCTCCTGGGATGGTGGACTGACGCAAACCTGAGATCGACGGAGAGCTATCCCCATAATTTGATGAACTCGATACTGGCGAACATGGGCATATTATCCTTGACAATGGCTTGGCACAGGTCGTGCCTGCAGATGATCTCCCCCCAAATGAAGTTCCTAATTACCTGAAACGTCACCTTGGCTACCACATTCACTTACAACCACTTAGAAAAATAGTCGATCATCACAAAAAGGAACCTCCTCTGCCCGCTGGCCTGGGGGAATGCTCCTACCAAATCCATTCCCCAAATGGTGAAGGGCCAGGGGGCCATGATACTCCTGAGCCGCTGAGCTGGTTAGAGTTGGAGGGGGGCAAACAACTGACACTTGTGGCATTTCCTTGCGCACTCTGCAATGTCCTAACATAGGGTCAGCCGGAAGTACCCCTGTCAAACTATCCTCCCTTCCAAGGTTCTGCTCCCCAAGTGTCTTCCACACTCCCCTAAATGGACCTCTTCCAAAATCCTATGAACATCCATCGCGACAACATAACCTGCCAACATCACCGAGAGAGTCTTTTTGTATAATTTCCCATCGCGCATGAGATTATATGTCAATTTGTGCTTGAATCTCTTCTTGTCCATCCCCTTTAGAAATTTGCTTGTGGAAAGGAAAGTTGTGAAAGTGTACATCCAAGAGGGATGTTGGTCCACCTCCATCAGCTCCCCCTCTTAGATGGATGGAAGGAACATGTCAGTGATGGTACCCCCCCCCCCCCCCACCCAGGGACCATGCTTGGCTAGCTTATTAACCTACTCATTCTCCTCCCGTGGCACATGTCAGATGGAGAAGGTCTGGAACATACCGATGACCCCCTTCACCTTTGTCAAGTACAACTGGAGAATATGTTCACTTACCTCAAACTCCCCATTAAACTGGGAGGCCACCACCATGGAGTCAGTGAGGACCTCCACATCATGCACCCTAGCTCCCTGGCAGGCACATCCTGCTATCACGGCCTCATACTCGGGCTGGTTGTTTTTGATGGGAAAGTGCACCACCACCATTTGCACGATCCTCATTCCATGGGGGCTCTCCAAGATCACCCCCACCCACAGGGAATGTATTCCTAAAGCACCATCCACCATCAACTTCCATGGGACTGGACGAGTGAGTTCAACCTTCGCCACCTCAACCACATAATCAGCAAGGAAGTCAGCCATCGCCTGGGCCTTGATTGAGAGGCGAGGAATGAAGGATATGTCAAACTAGCTCAACTCCACCGACCACTTCACCGACCTCCCCGAGTGTTCCACCCCCCAAAGATGTTGTGGAGGGGATGGTTAGTCACCACTCAGATTGAGTGTGCTTGGAAGTAAGGATGGAGCCTGCGCGCTGAGATGACAAGAGCAAAGGCCAGCTTCTCCATGATGGGATAACAGAGCTCTGCCTTCCTCAGGACCCGGCTTAAGTAGTATATGGGCAACTGCTTCCTCCCCTCTTCGCGCTTTAGGATGGTGCTCAAGGCCTCTACTCTGACCCCGAGATATAAAAATAAATCCTTCCCCTCCTCTAACCCTTGCTGTAGGAGGCCTGAGTTAACTGCCTCTTCAAGGCTTGGAATGCCTCGTCGCATTCCTTAGTTAATTAAAACTTCTCGCCTCCCCTTAAATCTTTGTAGAAGGGAGAGCACTTCTCCCTAGCTCGGGAAGGAACCTGCTTAGCCCTGCCAACGTTTCTATCAGCTGCTGGACCTCTTTAGCATTCCGAGGTGACCCCAACTCCATAAATGCCTTTACCTTATCAGGATAAGATTTCACCCCTGCGGCGGTGAGAAGATGGCCCAATAACTTGCCCCTGCTGGACCTGAAAACACATTTCAAGGGGTTCAGCCTCATCTTGTATCTCCAGATGGTGCCTATGGTCTTCTCTAGATCATGGAGGTGGGATTATATGCCCCTGCTTTTGATCATCAGATCATCCACATACACCTCGAGGTTCTCACTCTTTTGCTCCTGGAAGACCCGATCCATCATCTTTTGTTATATCACCCCTGCATTTTTCAACCCAAAGGGAGTCATCTTGTAGAAGCAGCACCTGTCCCCAGTGACGAAGGAGACATCTTTTATATTGGAGGGGTGCATCCAGATCTGATGATATCCTGAAAAAGCATTTAAGAAGCTCATTACAGAAAAACTGACGGCTGAGTCAACCATGCATCGATTCAAGGCAAGGGATAAAAATCATTAGGGCATGATTTATTAAGTAAAGAAAAATCAACACAAATTCTCCACCGGCTATCTCCTTTTTTAGCCATTATAACGTTGGAGACCCAGCCAGAGTATTGGATTTCGGATACAAAGCCGTCCTTCTGCTGCTTGTCCACCTCCTTCCTGATGGGCCCGACTAGCTTGTCCGCGGCGGACCTCTTCTTCTGCTGGGCAGGGCAAGCTTATGGATCCAGGTTGAGGCGGTTGCAGGCGACGTCTGCATCGATCGTGGCATCTCTGCAGCACTCCAAGAGAACATGCCCATGTTCTTCTAGATTCATTCGAGAATCCTGTCCTGGTCCATCGGGGTCAGCCCCCCGCTGATGCGTACCTTCTCCACCCTCCCTCCAAGGGTGAGAACTTCCATCTTTACCACTTATTCCGCAACCTCCAAACGAGACTGCTCTCCCCATTCTCCAACGTCCCCCTCCCGAGGACAAGGAAGTCCTCAGCTTCCTCCACGACCATCACCACGACTGGTTCTTCCTGAACTCCCTCCTCCACCTCCACCTAGGTGCTGTTCTCCACCTCCATCTCCACTCTACCTACTTCCTTCTCTGCCTCCTCGATCCTCCGTCCCATCTCCTCGGCTCCCTCATGCCATAAAATGGAGTTCACCGCGGTGACGTACCACTCCATTGCTACTTTAGGGTCGCCGCAGACCCAGACTGGATCCCCTCTGCGTTGAGCTTCAAGCAATGGTGGAAGGACGAGGGGATGTAACGGAAGGCGCTGATGAGATGCTGTCCGAAGATGGCATTGTAACTACTGGGGTCATCCACGATGATGAACCTATAATTTCGGGACTGCCCCCAGAGTGAGATGGAGAACCACTCCTTCCAAATCCTTCCTTTCACCCGAGAATACAAATAGATACCCATTCGAGTTCAACACTCTCTTGGGCTCCACATTCACTGCGTCAAATGCCTTCTTGAAGATGACGTTGACTGAGCTCCCATTATCGAGGATCCCGAAGATGGTGAAATTCTCGACCCCGGTCCGGATGACCAACGCGTCATAGAAGAAATCCTCATGATCTGGCATGTATTTCATTGAGAAGGTGATCTTCTTCTCCGGGAGTGTGGTTTGGGATGTGGAGCTAACGCTCTTTTAATACATGGTGTGGAGGCTTGCATTCCGGGAAGCCTAAACTCCCACCCCCCATGGATCACTTCGATCACTCCTTAGGCCTCAACATTATCCCGGTCCTCACACTTGCCCTCCTCCGCCCGAGGCAGGACTTCCTTGATCCGCACTTCCCGGCAGTCCAGCTGCTACTGCTCCCTATTTCATCTCCACTCGAGGAACTCCAGGCATGTGGCTATAGCATGCCCCTCTTCCTTGTAGAAGTCATAGTAAGATAGCTCCACCCGGACCTCCCTTCTCCTCCTCTGCTGACCTCTCCGCCTCTTCATGGCTATTGTCGTAGTTTGATGCTGATCGTGGAGAGGATTCCTCTAGCCCTTCCAACATCCTGGCGGGTGGAACTGACCCGGGCCACCATGGCGATTATCTCCACCGTGGAAACCTCTCTGCTGGCCTTGGTCTTGCCACTCTTGTTGCCTCTAGTCGAGCTGGTTGTTCAACTCCTGACACCCTCACCAGGGCTGCTGCTGTTGCTCCCACTGTCGCGGTTTAGCACTCCTCACATCCTAACCTCGGCCACCACCTGGCATGTTCTCCTATTCCATGGCCACTGGGCCAACTTCTTCATGAAATCGGGGTTTGACGCCTCCCCATCGACTTCCTTTGTCGCCCTCTCCATCAGCTCCTCGTAGGAGAGATGCGACACCCTCTTCAGTTCCATCCTGAAGAAACCTTGTTGTATCCCCAAGGTGAAGGCCATCATCAAGATATGCCCTGACATCTCCTGGACCTGGGTGACCTCCTCCTAGAACCGGTCCACGTAACTCTCCAGCGTCTTGTTCACCCACTGCTTGATGTGTAACAGGGACTATGGATGCATCTTCCTCTTCTTGGAAGTGGTTGTTGGATCCCTAGTTTGATTTGGGCTAGATTCACTAACTAGGATAATTGACCCACCATGTGTAACCAGGGTCATGTCTATGTCCTAGAGTTTAGGCTATGTCCTTAGAGTTAACATTGTATGGAACAGCCAACAAAAGACTACAGAAGTCTCCAGACTTAGAGAAATATCATGTTTCAGGAAAGTGAGTTCGACGTTCGTCGAGCTCAGCTCGACCACAGTCGTGCTCAGCTCGACGAACTCAGAGACAATTCTTTGAGTTGAGATCGACGATATTCGAGCTCAGGTCGATGATTTTTGGAAGTTCAACTCCAACATTCTAAGTCCAGAATCCTTTCTCTGAACTCCAGTCAACGAAGTTATGTTATCAGCTCGACAAACTTAGAGCACAGAATTGGCAAGTTCTTTACAGAAAGCAGTTAGCTGATCTCAGGTCGACGAACTTAGTTCTCAGCTCGACGAACGTGGATCCCCAGGTTGACAAACAAGATTTCTCAGCTCGACGAACTCTGCACTCAGGTCAACAAAATCTGTTCTCTGCTCGACGATTGCTGTGCAGATCCAGACTTAGATTTTTCCTTATTTTGTCCTTATTCTATTGCAGTAATTCCTGAATAATCAATGCTTAATATTCTCTGAATATAACTGTTAGAAGCAACATTGATTATGGTATTCATCAGGATTATTACTTGTCATTTTGAACAGGACAGTTGGGGAAATCCATTAATGTAGATATTATATCCAGCCGTATTTCATTCTCTAGGCGGTCAGCAATCAATGCAAAAAGGAATTCAAAAATTTAAAGGAAAAATATTACTGATCATATAAAAGAGATTTTTCTCTTTTCTTTTAGAACAAGGAAGTCCAAGCCAGGAAGACAATACGAGGCATACAAAGAAGATCAATAACAACCAATATTCTAATCCTTCTCTGTACAGAAAAAATCTTGTTTTCTCCTTGACAATGCTAAAGAAGAAGAAGAACGTCCAAACCAAATCAAGAGTCTTCTTCGACCCTCACTGCAGGATTCTTCAAGGACAACAAACTTCTATCAGTCAATAAGTTCCTGGATCTGTTCAATTCAAGGCTAAAGATAAAAGACCCACACCCTGAAGCAAAGCTAAGATCTTCCTGAATAATTCAATATCTCAGGAGGTGCTTTGACAACATCAAGATCCACTAGTCTTCTCAGTTGTTTTGAGAAAGAGAAGACAACATAAATCTCTCAACCCCACTGTACAAAGGGTTCTTTAACTCCCTTAAAAAGTTATTTCTTGGTTGCAAGTCTCCTGATCAAAAGGCTTGAGTTGGTTTTTGAGCACCTGATCAAAAGCTCATTGGTGGTAGTCACCTGATCAAAACCTGTTAGTGGATTTCTACCAGGGTGGTAGAAGAGTGGATGTACCAAGGTTGGGGAACCACTATAAAAGTTCTTGTGTTGTCTGGTTGCCCACTTTCTTTTTGTTCTTGATGTGGTTTTGTTAGTTTAGTTTTGTTGTGGTTGTGTTTATTTAGTTTTGTTGTCGCTGTGTTAGGTTAAGTTATTTTAGGATGCTCTTTTGCTTACTGTAAATATTAGTTGCTCTACTCTAAAAATTCTATAAAAAACAAAAAGTTTTCAAGATACTCTATTCCCCACCTCTAGAGTATATCAGGTCTAATCCTCTTTTTCAATGGTGAACCTCAACATGAACCCCTGTCGCATGTCCTCGAAGCAGTAGATTGAGTTAGTCGGTAGTAAGTGGAACCACTCCCTCGCCTTATCCTTGAGCGTTGAAACCGAGAAATCGGTCTCTATGGAGTTCGGGGTCGCTAAAAGGGGTGACCTCACACTTGCTGCACTCAGGCGAATATCACAGACCAAAGGCTCGGGAAACTAGGAACATTCCCTCGGCTCTAGCGTGGAGGTCCCAACTCATACACGGAACACCTTTGAAGTCTCCCCCTCCCTAGACAAGGCTTGAGCTAGGTGTCTTCAACGAAGAAAGCAGAGGGATTTAAGTGGCTACGAAGCAATGCCCTCCAAGGTACCCTCAAGGGTCTATTTATAATTTTCTGGGAATGGCCTGCAGATAACCAATCTCCGCTGCCCCAAAAATTACTTGTTAAAATTCAACAACCTGGCACTACTGCCACGTTGAATTTTCTCAAGGTGGTTAACGAGATAGCCTGACGCCAAATTAATATTCTCAGGACTATCAAGATCACACCTTGATCACGCGAAAAATTTCCCTGGAACTTGGAGTAAGCAGGGGTTATCTCAACTAAAGCCAGTCATCCAAAACACACATGTAGCACAAGAGTCTTTTTTGATTCACAACAATCTTCTCTACACAGCGAGACATACATGACGAGACATGCTTCACCAAACAACCATCAAAGGGAAAGCAGAGACTACAAATACAAGACAAGAGAAATAAGCCACACAGACTCAAATACAAGCCGTCGGTCTACTGCTGTGGAGTACGCTCAAACCGCCAGGTCGCCAGACCGCAACCCAAGCCGCGCGGAATACCCCTTATTCCAATGCTTGCTCTAGCCGCCGTTCTGTAAGACGCCTGATCGCGCGGTCGCCTAGCCGCCAGACTGTACAAGTTGCGATGCCGAATAGAACAGTCCGCCTGAAGCAGGTGCCTTATTGAACCCCGAACCAAGTTGCCAAAGAGAATATCGTCTGGTCGCTATCCGCGACCAGCTGTTTACAGCATGTTGCTTAACCATAGAGTCCGCACTGTCCCTGACCGCAATCAGAGCCGAGTCCTGGCTTTCCAGCACTATCCGCACAACCTGCACAGCACAACCCGATCAACTCAATCAAACCGCGCGGCCACAAAAAGGCAGTCCGCAGCAATAGTTGCGAGCTCAAGGTACTATTCACTTATGCATGGAGGTTCATTATTCCTGATGTGACGAGGGTCCTATTTATAGGCACGATGATGAGTGTGGTCACCGCCCTAGCCGATAGGATTACCGCCACATCCTGCAGCAAGACATCTCTGCAGTCCGCGTAAACATTCCAGTCTGCCGTGCCTGTGCAAGATAGCCAGCCCTCCTAGCTTCTCCAAGGCCGGAAACAATCGCCAGTCCGCCATATCGCCAAAGGCCAAGCCGCCAAGACATCTCCAAGGCCGGAGAGCAACACCAGTCCGCCTTGTCGCCGAGGGCCAAACCAGGACCACCACAGCCGGACTCCGCAGCAACATTGTTCGCCAATCCGCGGACACAGCTCCAGCCCGCTTATCCTGAGCCAACAGCCTCGACATCAAGGCACCTGCCGGACTCAATGGATATACAGCTCCAGTCCGTTCATCCCGAGCCCATGGCTTTGCCACCAAGGCACCTGCCGGACTCAGCGGACACACTGTTCTAGTCCGCCAATACTGCAGACAACACTAGTTTACATATGCCGGTAGATACTCGATTCCGCATACCCTGAGTCCAAAGCCTTGTCTCCAAGACACTTACCGGACTCATCGGACTCCAGCTCCAGCCCACATGCAGTTGTAGACACAATCTACAGTCCGCTTCTCCCAAACTCACAACCAAGGCACACAACTCTTCTGCCAAGCACAACGGACTAAGAAGTAGTCCGCGCTCCACTGCGCGATCTCCTCGGACTGAGCCAAACATGGACTTGGTTCAGAACCAACCAAGTCCACACCACTGGCCACAAGGGCCAGTCCGCACTTACTGGCGGACACTAGATTCAGTCCGCCTCTACCGGCGAGCTCCAGCATCAGTCTGCGCTGACTGGCGGTCTCCGCAGCTTCCAGTTGCCGCTGCACTAGAGCAAGACCAAGGAAACTGCCAAGACAGTCTGAAGTGCTCCAGTTCTTCAGTCTGCTTCATGCCGGACTCCGCGGATAAAGTTTCTATCGGCCCGGTTACTTCCTGGGATCCAGCTGCATGCTGAGGATACGCACTACTGTCTGCTTAGTCCGCCCGAACAGACCGCCGAGGCTGCTATAGAACAAACCGTCTGCAACATCCCTGCCGACCTGGAAGTCTGCCAACCCTGTCCGCGTAGTCCGTGCGGATAGGTCCAAGTGCTCCATTCACCCACTTTCACTTCACAAATTTCAAAACTCCCCCTTGAAGTGAGAAGTGGTGAATATCTCCAGCAGCTCCCGTAACCTTGCACCTGGTCCCTCCGATAGCATCTACGAAGAAATGTCCAAGACATAGTCCTCGCCCCGCATCTCATGGACCATGAGGGATTCCTACAGCATCTCCCAAAAGGAGTCATGCTTCCCTCTGCCTTCTTCATCAGCTTCAACCTCTACTCATGCATCAAAGGAGTATCACCAACTACCTTGGGCACAAAAGCCCAAGCCTCGTTACCACTGAGAGTAGTTAACTCTTCAGCCTTGGTGTCAACCACCTCCTTGATTCTAGTAGGGTCATCACAGCCAGAAGGTACTCGCTCGACCAGAGGGCTAGCTAGGAAACATGGGACCAAGCCTGTCGTGTTCCCTTCACTATATGGAGCTGGTGGCTTACTGATCCTCTTCGATCTCTGAGAAACCTGATCATGGCTAACCACCTCTGCTGCTCCTGAACCTGCTCCATTCCCGGGCAAACCCAGAATAATGCTCCCCTTGCTTCCTGAACAAGATGCATCCTTGCTGGAACCAGAAGCACCTGGAGCAACGCTCCCCTTGCTACCTGAACCAGAAGACTCCCCTCTTGAATAAGAACTACCTAAAACATCGCTCCCCCTGCTTCCTAGACCGAAAGCCTCCGCCTTCGAGCCTAAGTACCTAGAGCATCGCTCCCCCTACTTCCTGACCCTGACGCCTTTGCCCTGGAGCTAGAACAACCTGGAGCTCCTGGTGACTCAGGCAGCTCCACCTGAACCTTAGCAGCAACATTCTTTAGCCCACCATCTGACCTGCTCATCTCTAGCTCCACATAAGAGCTATCCCAATACGACGTCAACTCATCGAAGACAACGTCTCTCGATATGATGAGCCTCTTTGTCGCAGGATCCATACACCTCCATCTTCTCCTTTGCTCATCATACCCAACAAAGGCTAGATTTGTCTTGAGAGCATCCGGAGTGTGTACGTAGTAGGGAGATGCAAACACCCTTAGGTGCTTCACACTGCGCTTCACCCCTAACATCAGCTCATAAGGAGTCTTCACATAGATCAGACTATGGGGCATTCGATTGACGACATGAGCAGTACAGGCCATCTCTTCCGCCCAAAGAGCTTTGGGAATGCCTTTACTCTGAAGCCAACACTTGCAGGTCTCTAGTAACCAACAGATCATCCGAGTTACAATACTGCCTTGTTGTGAAGTATGTCCACAAGAAAGCTCCTTCCGGATCCCTTGCTTCCTGCAAAGGTTTGAAAACTCGGTTGAGTCAAACTCACCACCAATACTTGTCCTCAACCTCTTGATCCGCAGGCCAAGCTGGACTTCCACAAGTTTCTTGAACTCCACAAACAAGTGCATCATGTTGGACTTCTTCTTCATGAATTATACCCAAGTATACCTTGAATAGTCATCAACCAATATCAGCAAGAACCTGCTGCCTCGAAGACTGGCGGTGACGGTCGGTCCAACCAGAGCACAATGGACAACCTCCAAAGGTGCTTTACATCTGGATTGTGCCTTATCAACCATAAAGCGATAAGCTTCACTTTGCTGACATCCCGCACACCCCTGACCATCGCCATAGGATGACAATCTAGGCAATCCTCTTACGAGTCTTCTTACTGCCATTGCTTTCAGCTTGTCCATCCGTACATGCCCCAGTGTTTCATGCCAGATAGCTGCACTATCACTGGCCTTCATCCGATCAGCACTAGAACTTGTTGAAGACCCAACTAAGTTCTTCTCCTTGCTCCCAACATGTGCTACGTTGGCCGAGAGCAAGGCAACCTTGAACTCTTTTCTGAGATGACCATGCTGCTTGCATCTATAGAACCTTAGTCCCTCCTTCCTCTTCCCATCACACCTAGGAGAACAACTCCTGTCTTGCAGATATGAAGTAGAAGGACCATCCTCGGCAGCAACCTTCACCTCCATCCTGAACAACCCAACAAGGGAAGTCCAAATCTCTGCAGCTGACCGACATCCACTGATGTGGTACAAGAGCTCTGATGAGATTACCTGCTTGAGAATAGACTCCGCTTTCGCATTTTTCTCCTTCCAAGCTCTCATCTCTTCAGCATTGCCTGCAGTAGCCTCTTGTCTTTCTGCCCCGCATACAACCTCCCAAAGGTTCTCGCCAAGAAGAAAGCTCTTCATACAAGACTTCCACCTATCAAAATTCATCTCTGTAAGGAGATCAATTTCAAGACAACTTGCATCTTCCACTGCCATGGTTCTACCACTAGTTCCCTCTTCAAAGAGTAGCAACCACTTCAGTTGATCACTGCTTATCCACTTTAGTCCAGCTCTGATACTATGTTAAAATTCAACAACCTTGCACTACTACCACGTTGAATTTTCTCCAGGTGGTCAACGAGATAGTCTGATGCCAAATTAATATTCTCAGGACTATCAAGATCACACCTTGAACACGCGCAAAATTTCCCTGGAACTTGGAGTGAGCAGGGGTTGTCTCAACAAAAGCCAGTAAACCAGAAAACACATGCAGCACAAGAGTCTTTATTGATTCACAGCAATCTTCTCTACACAGCGAGACATACATGGCAAGACATGCTTCACCAAACAACCACCAAAGGGAAAGAAGAGACTACAAATACAAGACAAGAGAAATAAGCCACGCGGACTCAAACACAAGCCTCCGGTCTACTGTTGTGGAGTCCGCTCAAACCGCCAGGTCGCCAGACCGCAATCCAAGCCGTGCAGACTACACCTTATTCTAATGCTTGCTCTAGCCGTTAATCTGCAAGCCGCCTGACCGCGTGGTCGGCTAGCCGCCAGACCGCACAAGCTGCGATGCCGAATAGAACAGTTTGTAATGTCCCCAATTTTTTCTGCAATTGTTTAATCTTCGATTGGCGTTACGTTGGCGTATATTTGGCCTTTGCAAGTCGGAGTCTGTTTTGATGACTTGGTGGTGTCTCTTCGGGAATGCTTGTGTGTTGGTTTCGGGCAATGTTAGCCCGAGTTTTGTTTGTCGGATGACGCTTTCGACTTTGCCACTAGATTTGTAGCATGGGTATTTAGGTACGGTGTGAATTTCGTTAAATTCCGAGATAGTTGGAATTTTCGCGTCGTTTTGACGTGTTATGTGATTACGTCATATGGTATTATTTACTTAAGCTTTATGCTAGTCTTATAGTGGCAGTTAGTTAATATAGCTTTTACTATGATAATAAAATATCATACAAGTGGCTGGTTAGTAAGCTAAGTGGCTGTCATATCCTAAGTATATGTACAGATTTTATTCTATAAATTTAATAGGGGGCGGTATAGCCTGGTGGCGGTAAGAGCTGTGCCGACCAAGCCTATATTATAATAGTATAATAGCAATATTTTATTGCTTGGTGGCTGGAGATGAAGCTTCCAGCAAGCTTTTGGGCAGCATTAGAGGAGCGGTGGTGAGCTTCTAGCAAGCTTTCGAGCAGCAGATTTCCGCAGTTTTTGGTCGGTTTTTTTTGTTTGGGAGGGTTCAAGCTCGGATTCCTCTGATAAGGGTAGATTTGGGCTGCTCTCACTCAGGTCGTCCATCCTAGGTAAGTTTCCTTGCTCTAGGGCTATTTTAGAAGCTAGAGGCTGTCAGATTTCTCAGTTTTTCCCCATTATTTAGCTTCATGTTTTGCGGTTTTATGGATGGTCTTGCCTAGCTGTGCTGAAGTTGAGAGAGCAGCTGCTGTGTCCTGTAGATTGAGGCAAGTGGTGCTCTTTGCCCTTACCAAGCTTGTTTTTAATTTTATAATTTATTGCTGGTTGTGTAGTAGATCCACTATAGAAGCTGGGGCTGCTGCCAGCTTAGTCCCGAGCCCAAATATTTACCCAGATTTTTTATTTTTCTCTCTCGTAGTTGCTGATTTTGTGTCCAAGATCGTGGCTGGAGGTAGGAATGGAGTTTGCTAAGTTTATTCTAGCTTGGGGGAGAGCTATAGCCGGGTAGACGGGGTAGGAGGAATTTTTTTTAAGCCAAGGAATAGCTCTCGGGTTGCAGGCGTTGAGTGTCTGATAGGCTAAGTCCAAAAGCGTTGAGTGAGTGGAGTTCACTCAACGCCGTTGGCCTTTGGCGTTGAGTGAGCTGTGCTCACTCAACGCCATGTTACCAGAGAAGTTTTCTAAGTCTTTTGTCGTTTAGTGAGCAGAATTCACTCAATGCCATCGTGTGTGAGACTTTTCCTATGTCTTTTGGCGTTGAGTGAGTTAAGCTCACTCAACGCCGTCTAGTCCGGTGATGTTTTTCTAATAAGTTAAAAAACGTTGACAGCGTTGAGTGAGTGGAGCTCACTCAATGCGGCGTCGAGTAGACTCGATGCCTTCCCTGCTTAGACTTTGGCGTCGAGAGGGACTCGATGCCTTGTGCTTAGTGTCAAGAGGGACTCGACGCCTTATGGCTTGATGTCGAGTGGACTCGACTCCTTTCTCCTTAGGCTGGTGTTTTCTTCTGAGTTGGTTAGGATTGGTTTATTTCGGGTTGTTGATGTTTCTCGGCTAGTTTTGAAGGCCGAGTCATGAATTATGGCAAGTGATTTTATTTGATGGCTCTGTGAGGGGTGATGTGGTGTAGAGCCTTGGTCACCACCATTTTGGCCCCGGGATGGACTGGTTGTTTTGGTGTGTTGTCACCATTTTGACCCCGGTTTGGGCCGGTTGTGTTGGTGTGTTGGACCTTAGGGCTGCCACCGTTGAACCCTTGAGTAATTTTGGGTCTGGTTGTTGGGATGAGAACTGTTTTGTTGGTCACAAACCCAGACCCGTAGCTTTACCACTGCTAATGATTCACAAGTTAGGACTGTTCGTTTCTTTCTGTAAAGTTGTTCTTTTGGCATATTCTTGCCTTGTTGCTGCAGGTTTTTAGTCGGGCATGTGTTCATTTCTCGCACTTGGTGCGTTTTGATCTTGTCTTGGGCAGTGTTTTACCCTTGTTGTACTGTTTAGTTCCCTTTTTGCTCTTTTTGATAGCACTTGTTATAGGGTTGGTAAGCCCTTCTCTCCTTACGTATGACTCTAATTCTCCAGTTTTCTTTTGATTATATTCTTGCTGAGGCGTTCTTTCTTTCAATGTCTTAGGTTCAGGTGGTAGCTGATTGAGCGGCTAGTGTTCTGGTGGAGCTTACTTGTGGCCTCCGGGGTTGCTGAGAGTGTTGTACCTCGACCTTGTGAGGTAGTTTTTGTTTTCTTTCTGAACAGACATACATACTCACTAGTGGGTTCGTGTCAGGTTGTTGACGTCCACTGGTGGTTTACTTTTGATGCTATATATGAGCTAGAACTGTTTTTTTTTTGTTTTTTGCCTATTTAGCGGTGTTTACTTGCTTCTGGGAATGGTTTATGCTAGGTTGCATGTTAGTTATTTTTAAACCCTAAAAAGTATTACTATATGTACCTCATGCATAGCATATTTATAAAATTAAAGCATTACTTTGCAAAAGAACGTAAAAGCTATATTCTTATACTATGATAAATATAGAGTTATGCACTTCATGAGTCGTCCTTTAGGGACATTTATACTCATGTAGGATGTCAAATCAAGCTAATCAAAGTATTTTTCATTGCGTATACATATATTTTTAATTGTGGACTAGTTGCTCCACTGTGCCGAAGGATACGACCATCAAACTTACGTAGTTTCCTTCATATTAAAATATGAATTTCTCCAAAGGTGTAGAGTATGAGGTTTTGCCTGAGCGTTTGCAGTTATCCCCTGCGCGACGTGACATCATGACATGTATTTTCTTTTGCTCTGATATGATATAATTATTGGGAAAATGCGGGTTGTGATAGTTGATATCAAATCCAGATTGCTTGACAATTGGTCGGGCAACCTTTCCTTGTTAGTGTTAGTTATTTAGTGGCATACCATACACACACCAATGTGTCATCAGTATGTCTTGGCTGAAGCATGAGCACTACACTCATAAGCATGACAATAAGTATACATGACATATTATGTAGTATCAGATATATAATATGTGTTTGTATATGGATCCACCATAGGTGACAACATGTGAGGGTTATGTAGTATGAGATGAATAACCTCAGCACATGAATGCCCATTAACACGTTTTCTATTTTCGTTGCATGTAATGTTATGTAGTATGAGATCCATAACATTGCATGTGTACGCCGCTCATAACATGCAGTAAAGCTTTTTAGACTGCATAGCACAATATGCATAGCATAACATAGCATAATCACAACGTGCCAAGCTAAAGATGTTAAATGTAACGCCCCTTATCCGTCGCACAGCATATAGCAGTAGGTCCGGCCGGGGCCCGACGTCATATATCACAGAAAGACCGGGTGGTCACTCAATGGAAACCATTCAACCAATCCAACGTCCTACACAGAGCATTCTAGCGGAAGAAATTTTATAAGTTGCAATTAAAAGAACCCAGCACCAAGCATGAATGTCCACTAATACACCAAATAGGAATGTAGTACATACACAAGTACTGGCCGTAAGGCCTTACAAATGGTTTACTTCAAATTACATGTTTTACAAACCACGGCACGCAGGCCGACCATACATGAATAAAAGCAAGTAAACACTTCAATTAGGCCTTCAAGGGCCGGCTTTGCAATTTGGGCTTTAGCCCGCTATTGATCGCTTGGTCCAGCAGCACCTGCAAGCAACAAACCACCACACGGTGGCAAACAAAAGCAACGATCAACAATGCTGACCAAATTATAACGATCCCGCCCCCAATTCGGGGCAGTGATGCTCCTTCCCTACACTTATTAGCAAAACCAAGCAGTATATAAATATACATTGAATCATAGGCGTTGGCTCGCACGACCACACACCCCGTGCACTCAGGGCACATTCTCGGTGCACCGACCAATATCACGTCAATTTAAGCCATATACATTCCAGACTCACCACCGCCACTTTGACGGCCAAACATATGAGCATTTTGTCTTCTTGACATGGGTCACGTCAATTTAAGCCATAGACCGCAGAAGACCCTCATCTATGCCAACGACTCTAACCGAACGACATAGAACGGGTATGGTTCCATCACACTTCATAAAACCCGGTTATGTTAAGGTTGGCTCCCAGGACACCAAGTTGGCAAGATCACGCATCCGCCCAGTTTTCCGGGTGCACCTTAGGGTTAATCCCCAAGGCTCCCTGTTGCAATCTACCACGTAGAAAACCCGAAAACCAAACAATCGCACGGAGTCATCTCTGGCATTTATGCAATGCAACATCACCGATCCGGACCAACATGTCCGGGTAGGCTTTACACATCATGCCTATGTCCGTTCACGCATACAGACTCTAAACAACGGGGACTTTACATATCTACCCGAAGGAACGCCTCCAACTCACCGCAAACTCGCGAGAGCGGGCTTCCTATGTAAAGAAGGAGAGCTTCACATGCTCAAGAAAAGAATCGTTATCCTAGCGTTCTTTCTTGGCGCCATGGGAATGTAAGCGGATGAAAAACACCACACTCTCTTTGCCTCCGTAGATCCGAAGTCGGCTCGCGATTTGGAGCTTCGAAGCTCCTCCAATGGCCGGATCTAAGCTTCTTCTTCCTCCTTTGCTCTTCTCTCTCTCTTGACTTAGAAAGAGAACCACTCAAAAGAAATGAGGGTTTCAAGGGTCCAATCCCGTGTATATCCCATCAGGAACAACCCCCAGCCGTTGGATCCCAAATTAAAGAAACGATCGGCCTTGATTTGGGCCTGAAATGCTAAAACTGGGCCGAACACGGCCTGCGACACGCCCGTGTCCAGGGCCGTGCCCCCCATTCGCCGTCAAAATCGACGCGTCTGGAATAGCACACAGGCATCCGACACGCCCTTGTTCGACCTGACACGCCCGTGTTCCAACTAACACGGCCGTGTAGTAGTTTGTGTGCCTCCATCGACACAGCCCCGAAAATAACCTGAGACTCACACGGGTCTTGGACACGCCCGTGTCCACGCCCGTATCACACACGAACACGCCTGGGCTTCAGGCCGTGTTCACAATCTCGACACTTCGTCCATGAGCCTCTACCATGAACTTCACAACGAATTGGGAATTTGACCCATCCAGAGCCTCTACCATGAACTTCTTCATATGGTCATTCAAATCCAACGCCTGCCGAATCCGATCCTCCAGGTCATATTGGCCTTCAGTCCAATTCTGTACTGCTTCAGCACTTGATTGCTTATCTACACAAACAATCTCCAACGCCTCCAACTCCCGAACCAACCGCTCGTCATGGATCGACAGCCAATTGGCTTGAGCTGGGGCCCGACGACTCAACGCATCCGCAACCGCATTTCCTTTACCAGGCACGTAGTGGATTTTGAATGTATAGTCCCCCAGGAACTCCATCCATCTACGCTGCCGCATATTCAGATTTTTCTGATCAATCAAATACTTCAGGCTCTTGTGATCAGTGTAGATATCAATCCTCACACCGTACAAATAGTGTCTCCACAGCTTCAAGGAAAAAATCACGGTCGCCAATTCCAAGTCATGGACCGGATAATTCCTCTCGTGCAATTTCAGCTGTCTCGAGCCATAAGGTATCACACTTCCGTGTTGCAGTTGCACGCAACCCAAACCGCTGTCCGAAGCATTGCTATAAATCTCATAACCTTCAGTCCCACATGGCGAACTCAGCACAGACGCCGTGGTCAACCGACATTTCAACTCCTCAAAAGCTCGCGCGCACTCCGGCATCCAAACGAACTTCTGCACCTTCCTCGTCAAAGTAGTGAGAGGTAACGCTATCCGCGAGAAGTTCTCTACGAAGCGCCTATAATAGCCGGCAAGCCCCATAATGCTCCGGACTTCCTCTACCGTATAAAGCTCAGGCCACTCCCGTATAGCAACAATCTTCGCCGGATCCAATGCAATACCCTCCCCACTCACTATATGACCGAGGAACGCCACTGAGGATAACCAAAACTCGCACTTCGATAACTTGACATACAATTGATTCCTCCTTAGCGTCTCCAACACCAAATGAGGATGCTTGAAGTGATCTTCCTCACTCTGCGAGTACACCAAAATATCGTCGATGACGATGATCACAAAATGGTCCAAGTACTCCCTGAAGGTCCAGTTCATCAAATCCATGAACACTAACGGCGCATTAGTCAGCCAAAACGGCATGACCGTAAACTCGTAATGCCCGTATCTCGTACTGAAAGCTGTCTTCAGGATATCACTCTTCCTTATTCGCAGCTGATAGTACCTGGACTTGAGATGCCACTTCGAGTACACCGTTGACCCGACCAACTGATCAAAAAGATCATCGATCAGGGTGATCGGGTACTTGTTCTTTTCCGTCAACTTTTTGAGCTCCCGTCCTTCTTCTTAACAAAGAGGACCGGCGCGCTCCAAGGCGAAGAACTTGGGCGCACATACCCTTGCTCCAACAACTCTTGCAGTTGAACCTTCAGCTCCGCCATTTCCTTAGGCGCTAGCTGATATGGAGATCGTGACACAGGCTTTGCACCTGGCACTAGCTCAATCGTGAAATCTATCTCCCGCTGAGGCGGGGCTCCAGGAAGATCTCTAGGGAACACATCAGGGTACTCCGATACCACTGAAATACTATCCAATGCAGGCTTTGGTTTTGCAACCTCCACTAGTGTAAAGAACAGTTCTGCACCGGCACAAACCGCCTTCACCACCTGAAGAGCAGACATCAACGTCTTGCTTGACCCCTTCAAGCCCATAAAAGTCGTCTCACGACTTGCTCCCAAATTGACTTCCTTGCGACCGCAATCAATATAGGCTTGCTGCTCCGAGAGCCAGTCCATGCCAAGTATAACATTGAACTCCACCAACGGAAGCAACGACGCTTGCAGATCGAACTCCTGATTCCCAATACGAATCTTAACACCACAGATTCTATCCGCGCGCATCGAACACCCATTGGGCAACAACAAATCCAACTTATCCTTCGACATCGAAGAAGGGACTCCGATGCGTGATATAAATCCTTTGGACAAGAAGGAGTGTGAAGCTCCTGTATCGAAGAGTGCTCTTGCCGGATTTTCACAAATCAAAACAAATCCTAAACAAGCAGTGGTAATGTAACATGTGCATAACAAGTATTTAAAGAAATTAACTTACTATAAATTTAACCGTACCTGTCACCACATCCGCCTGTTTGATGGCCTCCTGTTGTCCAAGATTATACACCCTTGGTTGGGCCGGAGCATAATGGGACGCGGTCGACTCCACCTCCTTGCCCTTTTCTTCATAAGTTGCTCCCGGCTTCCTTTCGGACTTGGGACGTCCGCTCCAACAATCACGGGCAAAGTGCCCCGACTTTCCACATGTAAAACATGCGCCCGGGGTCCGACCCGTAGTCGCCCCAGAAGCACCAGAAGGAGCTGGACCCGAAGTCCTATACTTCTTGAAAGACCTCCGATAGCCGGACTTTGAAGTAGACAGCACTTTGAATTCAGATTTCTTATCACCCAAGATTTTCTTTGCTCGCACATTCTTCATGTCCTTCTCCAAGGACCGGGCCATGTTGACCAATGTCAAGAAACCCTGCGTCATCGGCCCCGAGAGTAGTAACCTCAACTCATCTCTCAACCCTTCGTAGAATCGATTCGTCTTGCGCTCCTCATCCACGATGATGGAGCTAGAATATCGACTCAAACGAGTAAACTCGTGGAGATATTCATCCACGTTACTATCCCCTTGTACCAACTTCACGAACTCGTTCTCCAACGCTATCCTCTGCACCGAAGGGAGGTATCTAGCCAAGAACAATCTCGAGAACTCCTCCATCGAGACATTAACAAGTTGCCTACCTCTCAATAGGTGCATCTCCAATCCTTCCCACCACAATCTCGCTTCACCGTCCAAAAGGAATGTAGCAATGGTGGTCATTTGCCACTCCTCCGTCTCCGTTACTGTCATGACTCTCTTCACCCTAGAGAGCCAGTCTTCAGCTTGAGATGTGGTTCCCAACCCCGAGAATACTTTAGGATTAAAGCTCATGACATGTTTGAGCTGTCTCTCGGTAGCCCTCCTTGGCACCAACGACTCCTCTACTACCTGCTCCCCCGTAGGAGCGGGCTGCTGCATTTGCCTTGCAGGCTGCGCATTCATCATGGCCAACACTGCTTCGGCCACCAATCGTATGGTCTCAGTCGATGGAGGTATTGCAGGAGCAACATCTGGTGCACTGCTAGTCTCATAAACTCGACGTTCCGATGACCCAACACCACTTTTGGTCACCTATAGTGGTACAAAACACCGTTAATCGACCAAATAAAATTGCAAACGACAATTATAGGAACACGCAGGTTCCCCAGACACGTGTATTTTCATTCCTAAGTGGACATTCATGTGTTCTTTTACTGTTATAACGATGACGCACACACATGCGCTCACCAACCCTTAAAAAGAATTCACCCACGAATTCAATTTAAGCCTGACCGAAACCAGTAGTCTGATACCAAATTGTAACGCGCCCTATCCGTCGCATAGCATATAGCAGTAGGTCTGGCCGGGGCCCGACGACATATACCACAGACAGACCGGGTGGTCACTCAATGGAAACCATTCAACCAATCCAACGTCCTACACAGTGCATTCTAGCGGAAGCAATTTTATAATTTGCAATTAAAAGAACCCAGCACCAAGCATGAATGTCCACTAATACACCAAATAGGAATGTAGTATATACACAAGTACTGGTCTTAAGGGCTTACAAATGGTTTACTTCAAATTACATGTTTTACAAACCACGGCACGCAGGCCGGTCATACATGAATAAAAGCAAGTAAACACTTCAATTAGGCCTTCAAGGGCTGGCTTCGCAATTTGGGCTTTAGCCCGCTATTGACCGCATGGTTCAGCAGCACCTGCAAGCAACAAACCACCGCACAATGACAAAAAAAGGAATGGTCAGCAATGCTGACCAAATTATAACGATCCCGCCCCCAATTCGGGGCGGCGATGCTCTTTCCCTGCACTTATTAGCAAAACCAAGCAGTATAAAAATATACATTGCATCACAAGCGTTGGCTCGCACGGCCACACACCTCATGCACTCAGTGCACATTCTCGGTGAACCGGCCAATGTCACGTCAATTTAAGCCATAGACATTCCAGACTCACCACCGCCACTTTGACGGCCAAACATATGAGCAATTTGTCTTCTTGGCATGGGTCACGTCAATTTATGCCATACACCGCTGAAGACCCTCATCTATGCCAACAGCTCTAACCGAACGACATAGAACGGGTACGGTTCCATCACACTTCACATAACCCGGTTATGTTCAAGTTGGCTCCCAGACCACCAAGTTGGCAAGATCACGCATCCACCCAGTTTTCCGGGCGCACCTTAGGGTTAATCCCCAAGGCTCCCTGTTGCAATCTACCACGTAGAAAACCCGAAAACCAAACAATCGCACGGAGTCTTCTCCGGCATTTATGCAATGCAACATCACCGATCCGGACCAACATGTCCGGGTAGGCTTCACACATCATGCCTATGTCCGTTCACGCATACAGACTCTAAACAACGGGGACTTTACATATCTACCCGAAGGAACGCCTCCAACTCACCGCAAACTCGCGCGAGCGGGCTTCCTATCCAAAGAAGGAGAGCTTCACATGCTCAAGAAGAGAATCGTTACCCTAGCGTTCTTTCTTGGCACTATGGGAATGTAATTTGATGAAAAGCACCGCACTCTCTTTGCCTCCGTAGATCCGAAGTCGGCTCGCGGTTTGGAGCTTCGAAGCTCCTCCAATGGACAAATCTAAGCTTCTTCTTCCTCCTTTTCTCTCCTCTCTCTCTTGACTTAGAAAGAGAACCACTCAAAAGAAATGAGGGTTTCAAGGGTCCAACCCCGTGTATATCCCATCAGGAACAACCCCCAGCCGTTGGATCCCAAATTAAAGAAACGAACGGCCTTGATTCGAGCCTGAAATGCTAAAACTTTGCCGAACACAGCCTGCGACACGCCCGTGTCCAGGGCCGTGCCCCCAATTCGCCGTCAAACTTGACGCGTCTGGAATAACATACGGGCATCCGACACGCCCGTGTTCGACATGACACGCCCGTGTTCCAACTAACACGGCCGTGTGGTCGGCCGTGTGCCTCCATCGACCCAGCCCCGAAAACAACCCGAAACTCACACGGGTCTTGGACACGCCCGTGTCCACGACCGTGTCACACCCGAAAACGCCTGGGCTTCAGGCCGTGTTCACAGTCTCAACACTTCGTCGAGCGAAGTTCGTCGACCACACGACACGGCCTTGGACACGCCCGTGTCCAAGGCCGTGTGCCTTTTCTCGACACATCGTCGAGCGAAAATCATCGACTTCCCTAGCCGATCGTCAAGACGGCTCGACACGCCCTGAGACACGCCCGTGTCTCAGGCCGTGTTCCCTGCTCGACGATCGTCGACTCCAAGTTTCGTCGACATCGCGGCCAAATCGTCGACTAGAGCCTGACACGCCCTGGGACACACCCATGTCTCAGGCCGTGTGCCCCCTGCCAAATACCAGATTTGGCCCAAAACGCCTCCCGTCGCTATTTTGAGTTTCAGGGCGTTACAACTCTCCCCCTCTTAAAAGAATTTCATCCAAGAAATTACATAAACAAAGATAAGTACAAAACCAAAATTTGTACCTGAGCGGAACAACTCCGTATATTCGTCAAGCATAGTCTGCTCTCGTTCCCAAGAGAGCTCCTCTCGACCGCAATTGTCCCATCGGACCTTGACCATCCTGATCTCTTTATTGCGTAGCCGCTTGACCTCCGAGTCTTCAATCCGCACGGGCTTGACCTTTGTTGTCAACCCACTATCCACCGACACTTGATCAACCGCGATCACTTGCGAAGGCTCTTGCACCGCCTTCCGTAGCACCGAAATATGGAATACATCATGTAAACAACTAAGCTCCACCGAAAGCTTCAACCGATAGGCTGCTTCACCAACCCGCTCCAGAACCTCAAACGGCCCAAGGTACCTCGGGCTTAGCTTTTTCAATCACCGCACCCGCGAGACACACTTGAACGACTTGATCTTTAAGTACACCCAGTCGCCCATAGCGAACTCCATATTCCTGTGCTTGACGTTATAGTACTTCGCCTGATGGTCCTGAGCGATTAGCAACCTCTCCAGAATGGTTCGCACCAACGGAGTAGCATCTTCCACCTCTTGGCGCTTGTACAACTTTGACTCACCCGTTTCTAGCCAAGACAACGACGTGCGACATTTTCTACCATATAGGGCCTCGAAGGGCGCCATTTGAATACTCGCCTGGTAGCTATTGTTGTACGCAAATTCCACCAAATAAAGATGGTCTTCCCATTGCTTTCCAAAGTCCAAGACACACATGCGGAGTGTTGAAGTATTAGACCGGGCGGCTTAGCGGTCTGTTCCAGCGGTTTGTTGACCGAGCGGTCTGGCGGTCTCTCTGGTGCCTGGAGACCGGGCGGTCTATCGGTCTACCTCTGCGGCCTGTTCTATCCTGCTGGAGTTGCCGAGCGGTTAGCCCATCTGTCTAACCGCGCGGCCTATGCGGTCTCCGTTGTTCTAGCCGCTCAGTACTGTAAATGTTTAGTCTCACATTGTTTGTATACTCTCTTTCTTATCTCCTCCATTCTATATAAGGGAGGCCATACCTTTGTAAATGATATCTTTTTTGGATAATAAAATTTCAATTATTCAAAAGTTTATTCGCTTGTCTTCTACTTTTCGCTTCTTTTCTCTACTTTCTAACATGGTATCAGAGCACACGGTCATTTCCCTCTGATTCTGTGCGCTCTCTGTTGTTCGCGGCTTGTTTTTCGCTTCTGCGACTTGCTTCGCGACTTGGCTTCTCTCTGTCCGCTCGGCTTGTTTTTAACCGCGCGGCTTGTTTCTGTCCGCTGCCCTGTTCGCGCGGCTTGCTTCTTCTTCTCTTCTCCTTCTGCTCTTTGTCGCCGCGACCTGTTTCCTTGTCGCCGCGCTCCTTGTTCTTTCCTCCCGCTCCGACTTCCTAGTCGTTGCAGTCTGTCCCTATCCGCGTGTGTTGTCTCTCTACTCGCGGCTTGCTGCTGTGATCTGCCTGACCGTGCGGGTTGTTCCTTTCTCACCCGCATCTTGGTCGCGGTCATCAGCTCTTCTCCTCTCTTCTGTTCGCTCGGCCTTTTTAGTCCGCGCGACCTCTTCCCCGCTGTGCCTTTGACCGCCTTCTCGCCACTGCTGTGATCTGCCTGACCGTGCGGGTTATTACTTTCTTACCCGCATCTTGGTCGCGGTCCCCTGCTCTTCTCCTCTCTGCTGTTCGCTCGGCCTTTTCAGTCCGCGCGACCTCTTCCCCGCTGTGCCTTTGCCTGTTTCAAGCCGCTACTGTTCGCGCGGCTTTGTCTGTTTTCTAACCGCTTCAGTTCGCGCGGCTTCTTCTGCTTGCCGGGTTCTATGACTACCTCCGGTCTCACCACTACTCCTGCAGCTCCTTCTCCTCCTCCTCCTTCGGGCAACCTTGGCACTGTGTCCAAGCTTGTTGGCTCCAACTATCCCGATTGGAGTGTTTCTTTCACCTTTCTCCTTCGTTCTCAACGCAAGCGTCATCACCTCACCGATGACCCTCCTCCTCGCACCTCTCCTGAGTTTGATGACTGGGATGCGAGTGATGCTCTTGTTCGTACCTGGCTGGCCAACAGCCTTTCTGATGAGTGCCTTCCCGTCATTCGCCATGATGAGACGGTCAAGGCCGCATGGCTTCACCTCGCTGCTCTCTATTCTAAGGGGGGCCAGACGTCCCGCATTTATACTCTCTATGCGGACCTCTTCGCCCGCCCTTCCATGTCCCCAGCTGCGGCTTATCAGCAGGTTCAGGCTCTTGGGGCTGAAATCCTCCAGAATCGCCCCTTCTCCGCGGACTTGGCCGACCAGCACAAACACTTCCAGGAACTCCTGGTTGTTTGTTATCTTCTTCGTCTTCCCGACTCTTATGATATGATTCGCCAGCAGATCTTGGGTGAGGCGGAATCTCCTACTTTGGATGCCACTGCGGCTCGCATTGCCGCCGTTACTTCGCTCCTCCAGCGGCCTCTGTTGGCCTCCCCCCCTTCCCAGGACTCCTTTGCTCACCAAGCTCAGCGGGGGGGGGGGGGGGGGGGGGGGCCTAGTGGCCGTGGCTCCTCTGGCGGATGGGGTTCCTCCCGGTTCTTCTGCTCTCACTGTGGTCGTACTGGCCATACTGTTGACCGCTGCTGGCAGAAACATCCTCATCTTCGCCCTTCCGGTGATGCTCCTTCTTCGGCCTCCGCCTCTTCTAGGCCGTCTGCCTCTGTGGCCACGACGTCAGGTAGTGCCCACGTCGTTACCCAAGGTAAATGGCTGATTGACTCCGGTGCCACCAATCATATGACGGGCAACCCTCATTGCTTCTCCCGTCTTGAGACCCATGACCGCTTACCCCCTGTTCGTGTGGCGGATGGTTCCCCGTCTCCGGTTCATGGGACGGGCATGGTTCAACTCACTCCTTCGCTTTGCTTGGAGGATAACCTCTATGTCCCGAAGTTCCCGTGCAATTTGTTATCAGTTACTACTTTATGCCGGCAACTTCAGTGCTCCGTTTTATTCACTCCCACTACTTGTTCTTTTCAGGACCCGAGGACCCAGCGGACGATTGCTACTGGGACTGAGAGCGGCGGCCTCTACTTCCTCGACGATGTTTCAGCTCTTTCTGCCTACTCCTCCTCCACCGATCTCCTTCAGTGGCATCTTCGTCTTGGACATCCTCCTCCTCGGCTCATTCGTCAGCTTCTGCCCCACTTACCTCCCACCAGTTCTCCGCTCAACTGTGATGCGTGTCAGCTTGGCAAACATCATCGCTCCTCCTTCCCACCGAAGCAAGGCCGTGACTCCTCTCGCATTTTTGATCTTATTCATTCTGATGTATGGGGTCCTGCTCCTACCCTCACAGTTGGTAGGGGCAGTTCCTATTTTGTCACCTTTATCGATGATTTTACTCGATGTACCTGGGTGTATCTATTAAAGGATCGCTCTGAGCTATTTTCTGTTTGGCAATCTTTTTACTTTATGATTAAGACTTAATTTGCTATTTCTATTAAAGTCTTACGTTCTGATAATGCCAAGGAATATCTGTCTCATGAGTTCTCCGCGTTCTTTCACCAACACGGCCTCATTCATCAAACGACTTGTGTTTACACCTCCCAACAGAATGGGGTGGCGGAGCGTAAAAACCGTCACCTGCTTGATGTTGCGCGTACTCTCATGACGCAGATGCACGTCCCTCGCTCCTACTGGGGCTACGCTGTGCTTCTCGCTTGCTATCTCATCAATCGCATTCCCTTCACGGTCCTCCACGGCCGGACTCCCTTCTCCCTTCTCTACCCCCACCAGGAACCTTTTCCTCTTCCTCTCCGTGTCTTTGGCTGTACGGCCTTTGTTCACGCTCCCTCCGCTACCCGCGATAAGCTTTCCCCCCGTTCCACCAAGTGTGTCTTTTTGGGGTACTCTACCACTCAAAAAGGCTATTGCTGCTTTGACCCCCTTCTCCGCAAGCAGTTTGTCTCCGCCGATGTGACTTTTTTCGAAAATGCTTCCTATTTCTCTCCTTCCTCTTCTCTTCCTTCTCTTCCTTCTGATATCTCCGTTTCTTCCACCCCTCTTCACGTTTTCCCACCTTCGTCTCCTCCTCCACCCACTCCTTCCCAGTCCGTCTCCCCACCCACCCCTCCACCCTCCTCTCCGCTGCCGTCTCTCTCTAGTCCCGGGCCAGCCTTCTCCGCCACGGACGCTCCGGTCGCTGACGCTCCTGTCGCCGACGCTCCCGATGATCTGGATGTTCCCATTGCCCTTCGCAAAGGGGTGCGGGCGTGTACTCAACACCCGCTCACGGCTGTTGTTTCTTATGATCAGCTTTCTCCTTCTCGCAGGTCGTTTGCCTTGGCTATCTCTGCTACTTCTACTCCCCGTACCTACCAGGAGGCTCTCGCTCTCCCTCATTGGAAGTCTGCCATGGATGAGGAGATGGCTACTCTTACTGAACGGGGTACCTGGACTCTGGTTCCTCCTCCCGTGGGCACTTATGTGGTTGGCTGTCGCTGGGTCTTTGTTGTGAAATTTCGCCCCGATGGCACTGTGGATCGCTACAAAGCCCGGCTGGTGGCCAAGGGCTTTACTCAGACTTATGGCGTTGATTACTTTGATACCTTCTCTCCGGTTGCTCGCCTCAGCACAATCCGGGTTCTCTTTTCTGTGGCCGTTAACCGGGCTTGGGCTATTTCCCAGCTTGATGTGAAGAATGCCTTTCTCTATGGCGATCTTCAGGAGGACGTCTATATGGAGCAACCTCCTGGGTATGTTGCTCAGGGGGAGACACGTGTTTGTCATTTGAAAAAGGCCATTTATGGCCTAAAGCAGAGCCCTCGGGCATGGTTCGAAAAATTCAGTGGTATTGTGGCAACCATCGGCTTTCAAAGGAGTTCGGCCGATCACTCCTTGTTCATTCGCAAAACGGCCTCGGGACTGGTGGTTTTAGCCGTATATGTGGATGATATTCTCCTTACTGGTGATGACCAAGATGGGGTGGACTTGACGAAGAAGCACCTCCGTCAGCACTTGGTCACGAAGGATATGGGCTCTCCAAAATACTTTTTGGGGATAGAAATCTCTCGGAAGCCTGACTCCTTGGTTCTCTCTCAACGGAAGTATGCCCTTGATCTTCTTCAAGAAGCAGGCTTGACAGGTGCCAAACCAGCTCATCTTCCCATGGCTGTTGGAGAGGACAAGACGTGGACGGATGAATCGCCTCCTCTATCTGATGTCACACGGTACAGACGTTTGGTAGGCAAACTCATCTATCTCACGGTGACTCGACCCGACATCGCCTACGCTGTAGGAAAGGTCAGTCAGTTTATGCAAGCTCCCAGGGAGTGTCATCTTCAGTCCGCCCTGAAGATTTTAGAGTATATCAAAGCAGCACCGGGCAGAGGGTTACTCTTCCAGAAGAATGGCCATCTGAGGGTTGAGGCCTACTCAGATTCCAGTTACGCAGATGACAAAGGCGATCGTAAATCCACGTCAGGTTTTTGTACCTTTGTTGGAGGTAATCTCGTAAGTTGGAAGAGCAAGAAACAGTCAGTTGTTTTCAGATCCAGTGCCGAAGCAGAATACCGGAGTATGACGTCAACTACGTGTGAGTTAAAATGGTTGCGGGCTCTCATGCTTGACCTGGGCGAGGTATATGATTGTCCTCTCCCTATGTTCTGTGACAACAAGGCCGCTATACACATATCCAGGAATCCGGTCTTCCATGAGAGAACGAAGCATATAGAGGTTGACTGTCACTTCATTCGGGAGGAGATTTTGAAGAAACAGATTTGTACTCCTTTTGTCACCTCTGACAAGGAGTTGGCAGATATCTTCACCAAGCCGGTTTCTACTTCCTTCTTCCGCATTTGTGACAAGCTGGGCATGATTGATATCTATGCTCCAGCTTGAGGGGGAGTGTTGAAGTATTAGACCGGGCGGCTTAGCGGTCTGTTCCAGCGGTTTGTTGACCGAGCGGTCTGGCGGTCTCTCTGGTCCCTGGAGACCGGGCGGTCTATCGGTCTACCTCTGCGGCCTGTTCTATCCTGCTGGAGTTGCCGAGCGGTTAGCCCATCTGTCTAACCGCGCGGCCTATGCGGTCTCCGTTGTTCTAGCCGCTCAGTACTGTAAATGTTTAGTCCCACATTGTTTGTATACTCTCTTTCTTATCTCCTCCATTCTATATAAGGGAGGCCATACCTTTGTAAATGATATCTTTTTTGGATAATAAAATTTCAATTATTCAAAAGTTTATTCGCTTGTCTTCTACTTTTCGCTTCTTTTCTCTACTTTCTAACACGGAGCATGTCATCCATAGTTCTATTGACCCTCTCGGTCTGCACATCCGTTTGCGGATGGAAGGCTATGCTGAATTTTAACTTTGTTCTCAACATTTGCTGCACTAGCCTCCAATCATTGGACGTGAACCGCCCATCTCGGCACTCATGATGCTGCGGGGCACACCGTGAAGCCGTACTATATTATCCACATATAGTTTTGCCAACTTCTCCACCGGATCATCCTTCCTATGCGAAATAAAATGCGACACCTTCGTTAGTCGATCTACGACCACCCAAATGGCGTCGTTCCCCTTTTGCGACCTTGACAAACCGTGCACAAAGTCCATAGAGATGTCATCGAATTTCCACTCCAGAATAGGCAAGAACTTTAGAAATCCTCCCGGCTTTTGGCATTCCGCCTTCACCAAGGCGTAAGTTTGGCACTTCGCTACGTAGAGTGCCACATCCTTCTTCAAACCCGGCCACCAAAACAGTTTCTTGACATCGCGGTACATCTTCATGCTCCCTGGGTGAATCGAGTACTTGGTATGATGTGCCTCGTACAACAATTCCACCCGCAAATTGCCCACACTTGGGACGCACAAACGACCGTCTTTCCAAAGTAATCCGTCCTCTACAACGAATTGGAAATTTGACCCATCCAGAGCCTCTACCATGAACTTCTTCATATGGTCATCCAAATCCAACGCCTACCGAATCCGATCCGCCAGGTCATATTGGACTTCAGTCCAATTCTGTACTGCTTCAGCACTTGATTGCTTATCTACACAAAAATCTCCAACGCCTCCAACTCCCGAACCAACCGCTCGTCATAGATCGACAGCCAATTGGCTTGAGCTGGGGCCCGGCGACTCAACGCATCCGCAACCGCATTTCCTTTACCAGACACGTAGTGGATTTTGAATGTATAGTCCCCCAGGAACTCCATCCATCTATGCTGCCGCATATTCAGATCTTTCTGATCAATCAAATACTTCAGGCTCTTGTGATCGGTGTAGATATCAATCCTCACACCGTACAAATAGTATCTTCACAGCTTCAAGGAAAAAATCACGGCCGCCAACTCCAAGTCATGGACCGGATAATTTCTCTCGTGCAATTTCAGCTGTCTCGAACCATAAGCTATCACACTTCCGTGTTGCAGTTGCACGCAACCCAAACCGCTGCCCGAAGCATTGCTATAAATCTCATAACCTTCAGTCCCACAATGCGAACTCAGCACAGGCGCTGTGGTCAACCGACATTTCAACTCCTCAAAAGCTCGCGCGCACTCCGGCATCCAAACGAACTTCTGCACCTTCCTCGTCAAAGTAGTGAGAGGTAACGCTATCCGCGAGAAGTTCTCTACGAAGTGCCTATAATAGCCGGCAAGACCCATAAATCTCCGAACTTCCGCTACCGTATAAAGCTCAGGCCACTCCCGTATCGCAACAATTTTCGCCGGATCCACTGCAATACCCTCCCCACTCACTATATGACCGAGGAATGCCACTGAGGATAACCAAAACTCGCCCTTCGAGAACTTGACATACAATTGATTCCTCCTTAGTGTCTCCAACACCAAATGAAGATGCTTGAAGTGATCTTCCTCACTATGTGAGTACACCAAAATATCGTCGATGAAGACGATCACAAAATGGTCCAAGTACTACCTGAAGGTCAAGTTCATCAAATCCATGAACACTAATGGCGCATTAGTCAGCCCAAACGGCATGACCGTAAACTCATAATGCCCATATCTCGTACTGAACGCTGTCTTCGGAATATCACTCTCCCTTATTCGCAGCTGATAGTACCCGAACTTGAGATCCAACTTCGAGTACACCGTCGACCCGACCAACTGATTAAAAAGATCATCGATCAGGGTGATCAGGTACTTGTTCTTTTCCGTCAACTTGTTGAGCTCCTGTCCTTCTTCTTAATAAAGAGGACCGACGCGCTCCAAGGTGAAGAACTTGGGCGCACATACCCTTGCTCCAACAACTCTTGCAGTTGAACCTTCAGCTCCGCCATTTCCTTAGGCGCTAGCTGATATGGAGATCGTGACACAGGCTTTGCACCTGACACTAGCTCAATCGTGAAATCTATCTCCCGCTGAGGCGGGGCTCCAGGAAGATCTCTAGGGAACACATCAGGGTACTCCGATACCACTGAAATACTATCCAACGCAGGCTTTGTATTTGCAACCTCCACTAGTGTAAAGAACAGTTCTACACCGGCACGAATTGCCTTCACCACCTGAAGAGCAGACATCAACGTCTTGCTCGACCCCTTCAAGCCCGTAAAAGTCATCTCACGACTTGCTCCCAACTTGACTTCCTTGCGACCGCAATCAATATAGGTTTGCTGCTCCGAGAGCCAGTTCAGGCCAAGTATAACGTCGAACTCCACAAACGGAAGCAACGACGCTTGCGGTCGAGTAGGCCGAATTATTGTTGTAATGTGAAGATTTTGCATTTTGAATTTAAGTTAAGTAATTTTGGAGTTGCTCGTCAAGTTTCATCGCAATCCGAGCATTTTTGGAGTCTCGGCACGCGATTGAAGTTTTGGATTGTTTATGTTCGTCGTATACTTCGAAGATTAATATCTCGGGAATGGCTTGTCGGATTCTGGTTTTGATTTCGCCGTTGAGTTCGTAGCGTCAGTGTTTGCCTACGGTGTGAGTTTCGTTTAATTCGGCGCTCGTTCGGGCTTCCGTGCTGAGTCGTCTCGAGAAGCTATGGTTCTACTCGATTAGCCCGTTTCAGATTATTTACTCGGGCGCCTTTTTGGGGGTCAAAACGGAGTTGTATCAAAATATGGTCACCATGAAATTTGTTCGTCTCGACGATATCTACAACTTTCATGTTGAACACTTTTCGATTTGAGATCGTTTTAAACCCCTAATTGTGTTTTTTCTGCAATAACTCGAGTGGTGGCTGCTACTCTAGTATATGCTGCTTCTACTCGAGTAAGTCATGTTTTTACACGAGTAATGAGCCCCTACTCGAGTATATTGTGTTACTACTCGAGTAGGTATGTTATTACTCGAGTAGGTATGTTACTACTCGAGTAGGTATGTCGTTACTCGAGTAGGTATGCTGCTACTCGAGTAGGTATGCTGCCACTCGAGTAGGCTGTTTCTGTCTGCGTTCAGAGGCCGTTGTGAGGGTCAAAACAGCATCGTATCAAACAATGGTCAACATGAAATTTGTTCGTCTCGACGAGATCTACAACTTTCATGTTGACAACCTTTTGATTTGAAGTCATCCTAGACCTCTGTTTTGGGTTCCCGCAAAACTGCTCGAAATAAATCGTTTTTGACAAAACTTTATATATATATATATATATATATATATATATATATATATATATATATATATATATATATATATATATATATATATATATATATATATATATATATATATTTGGACTTAGGTTTTAGAACCAAAATTCATCTTCTCCGTTATTTTTCTCCCGAACCAGAGCAGCGAGCGAGAGAGAGAGTTTCTTTTTCGTGAATCTTCCGGTGGCCGCCGACGGTTCTCCGGTGCTCGAAATCTTCAACCGAACTTAGATCCGGAAAGCTCTCGCCGAGAGCTACGCTATCGTGGTAATTTATTCCCCATTCCTTGAGTTTTTTCGTTAGGGTTTTTCGGCCCTAATCCCTTTTCCACCATTTTTGTTTAGATCTCAACCTCTCCCGCATCCTTTTGCCCCGATCTACGACGTGGAGTGATTCAATGGACTTTTCTGGTAAAACCAAGGCAAGTGGTGGTTTCTCCTCTTTTCTCCTTTTCTGATTCGATGGTAACAGCTATGTTTTCATGTTCCCTAAAATTTTCAACGCTTATTCTTCCAAATTATTGCTATGATTAACTGCTTTGTTGATCACATGTTGTTATGATATTTTGTCATGCTAACTCGATCTTGTCTATTTATGTTTAATCGTTCTTGAAGTGTCTTACCGATGGCTTAAATTCCTTAGCTCTCGTTATCAACGTATTAGAGTTTAATTAGGATTGTAAATCGTTTCTAAGGGTTGATCAACCATGTCCGGAATCTAGTAATGTCAAGTAGAGTTTGTCGAGCCAAATCCCGAGATATTTGTGTTATGGTTTTTTTTGGGTTTCTTGAATGCGGGAGTTAGTGGACGATTCCACCTCCGCGGTATTTATTACCTTCATTAGTGCCCTGTGGAAGTTTACCTGGTTTTTGGATGCCTGCGGTGTATGGTGGAGAGCATGAGACTCCCTCGCAGTTAGATGGATAATATATCCGTTTGTTTTGAGTGGTGTGTCCAAGAGTGACCGCTACGCCTGTGTTTTTTCGGTGGTGTGTCCAAGAGTGACCACTTCGCCGTGTTTTTGGGGTAGAGTCAACCACAGGTGCCTAATGAAGGTTTTGTACTTTCTCTCTGAATAGATATTTTTGTAGTCACCTTATAGCCATGTGCGTATGGTGCACCCTTGTGGAACGTGACAAGTCACGTTAGAGTTCTTTTCATGTTGATGCCCTGTTTCTTTTGTACTTTGCTTCAGTACTTTTAGTCTTGGGTTGATACCCCTGTTGACCTTTGTTTATTTTGGCTTATTACTTTTTTTCCTGCCACTACTTGTACCCTCTTACTGAGGTGTTCTGTCTTTGGAATGCCTCAGGTTCAGAGTTGTAGCAGGTAGCAGTGCTGGTTTTTTGGAGTTTTCTGGCGGCAGTGTTGGTCGTGGTTGGTGCCTCGTCTTAGCGAGGTAGTTTGTTGGCTTTTTAGTTTTACTAGTTCAGACATACTTTTGTTCGTGGGTTCGTGTCAGATTGTTGGCACCCACTGATTTTTGTTAATTGTTGATACTTGCTAGCTGCTCATTTATTTAAAAGTGGATGTGTTTTGCTTTCTCTCTGGGAGGATTTATGCTAGTAATGCATGTTAGGTATTTTCAACTATAAAATCTACTACTATTACTTCATACATTACATGATTTGAAACTCTAACCCGTTACTTTTAGCGACCGTAAAAGCTATCTTTCCTACTATAATAAATTTAGAGTTCTGCATGGCATGAGTTGTCCTTTGAGGACGTTTATTCTCATGTACGATGTTTGAGTTAATCTAATCAAGTATTTTTCCGCAGCGTATCTTATATTTTGATTCGTGGACTAGATGAGCCACTAAGTCGAGGGATACGGCTAACTCCTACTCGTGACTGATTTTTCCTTAAAACAACTTAAAAAGGAACCTTTCTTCATTGTCAGTTGGTGTCTGCCTGAGCGCCCGCAGTTATCCCCTTCTGACATGGCATCATGACGCGCATTTTCTCTTACTCTGATAAACTTTATTTGCGGTGAAAATGCGGGTTGTGACATTTGGTATCAGATGGAGGTTGCTTGACAATTTGTCGGGCAACCTTTCCTTGTTGGTAATAGGTGTTTAGCATCATATCATTCACACACCGATATGTCATCAGCACGTCTTGGCCGAAGCACGAACACTACACTCATAGCATAACATGAAGTATATAGGGCATATTATGTAGTATGAGATGCATAATATGTGTTTGTATATAGATCCACCATAGGGACAACATGTGAGGGTTATGTAGTATGAGATGCATAACCTCACCACATGAATGCGACTAGCACGTTTCTTTTTCATTGCATGAGAATGTCATGTAGTATGAGATGCATAACATTTTCATGCGTACGCCGCTCATAACATGCATTAGGGCCTTTTTAGAATGCATAGCACCATCATGTATAACATAACATTGTATAAGCACAACGTGTCAAGCTAAAGATTTGCGGGATGACATATGTACACACATGGTTTTAAATCAAAAAACGAATATGAATACATGCATTCATGTCATAGGCACAAGAGTCAATAGGATGAGAGGATATCATCCTAAGTAGGACATAGCATCATTATAAAATCCCAAAGCAAGTTGCAGCGTAAGCTAGTGTCTGAACTAGTTGCGTGGCTTTGTTGTAAGCTAGGATTTTGATGAGTTGTTCGTTTGATTTTTTTAGAAATGCCGCCAAAGCGTCCTGCGACGAGGCCGACTCCCCAGTCGGAGGGTGAGTCATCAGGTGCGCAAAGCGATGCGGTTATCGAGAGTCTGCATCAGAGCAATGAGGCTCTGTCAAGGCAAGTAGTTGCGATGCAATCGCAAATTGAGTCCTTGTTGTCTGCCGCTCCCGCGCAGCAACCCTTAGTGCAAGAGCCTGCCTTGGGCCAAGCTGTGCCCGATTCCCCTACTCCTCTGGTGGCCCCGATGGTGATACCCCCAGAAATGAATTTCATATCGCACTTCCAGCGATTGGGACCTCCCACCTACGACAGGAGTGCTGACTTTATGATTTTAGATGATTGGATCATCTCCATCGAGGAGATGTTTTCATATTCCGGAATTCTAGAAGCCCAACGAGTGATTATTGCAGCCTATCAGTTAAAAGAACTGGCGAAGAGTTGGTGGATTCGGGAAAGAGAGAGTCTGAAGGAAGACTGTACTTGGGAATCTTTTAAGAAGATGTTGCTGAAAAGGTTTCTGCCCTCGGTCGAGCAAGACCGCCTGATGAATAACTTCCTGCATCTAAAGCAGAGACAGCTCACCGTGAGCGAGTACGAGATTGAGTTTAGCAAACTGAGCAGGTTTGCTCTGGATTTGGTAGTTTCTGAAGAGGGTAGAGTGAAACGTTTCTTGGGAGGACTACGAAGCGATGTCCAGCAGTTGGCATGCGCTTACCAAGCTGAAAGTTATGCTGAAGCAGTGGAAGCCGCTTTAAAAGTGGAGGCGATTGAAAACGCCAAGAATCGCGGTGCTGCGGCAAGGAGAAAAGAAAAGGTGTTGAGGATGCTAGCTACAGGGCATTTGGCCCTTCTTCGAAGAAGAAAAGTAAGGATGTGTGTAGCTTCTGTGGTCGACCTGGCCACCCCTACGAAAGGTGCTTCAAGAGGACTGCAACCCTGAAGCAGCAGGTGCATGCCATCCAAGGTGTACCCAAGGGAGAGCTTGTGTGCTCGTTCTGTGCAAGGAAGTGTCATGATGTGACTCGTTGCTGGATGAAAGAAAGGGTTTGCTTCCAGTGTGGGCAGAAGGGACATCAGAAGTCTTCGTGCCCCCAGTCTCAGCCCCCACTGCAGCCTGCCCCACTTCGAGCTCTGCCGCCGCCGCCAAGCCTGGATAAAAGAAAGGGAAAGCTGAACGTGATGACCAGTGAGGAAGCCCAAACCTCTACGCAAGTGATATCAGGTTAGCCTCAGTTTAATCTATCCTTATTAATTATCCTTGTTGCCCTAGTTATTGTTCGTTTAGTTACGTATGTTACGGTTTTAGGGGAGTTTAAGGTGCGGAATAGGTGGGCTCGCGTCCTTTTCGACTCTGGTGCCACTCATTCCTTTGTGGCCCAGAGATTTGTCGATAAGCACCATCTGAGTGTGGACCAATTAGGAGGCTCCTTCAATGTCAAGCTCCCTTCCAGTGATTCGGTGATATCTAACCAATGAGTTCTGAGATGCCCTATCTGTCTTGGCAATTTTCTGGCTTATGCGGATCTGATGGTTTTGGATCTGTCTGATTTTGACATAATTCTGGGCATGGACTGGCTGTCCAAGTATGATGCGGTCATCCAGTGCAAGGCTAAGAGATTGGATTTCAGAATGGACGACGGACAACCTATGAGCGTCTATGGATTTCAGGACAGAGTTTCTCCTGTCATTTCTACGGTACGTGCATATCGTGCTATAGGGTCTGGTTGCGAGGCATTTTTGGTTTCTATTTCTGCTCTGGAAATAGCTTTTGTTACGCCACGTCTTGAGGATGTCTCGGTGGTGCGAGAGTTTTCAGATGTCTTTCCTGATAGTCTTCCAGGACTTCCTCCTGAAAGGGAGATAGAGTTTGTGATAGACCTCGAACCGGGCACTCGTCCCATTGCTAAAGCACCGTACCGTATGGCTCCGCGTGAGTTTGACGAGTTGCGTACTCAGCTCGATGAGTTGCTGAGGTGTAGTTTTATTAGGCCAAGTACTTCTCCATGTGGTGCTCCTGTTTTGTTCGTCAAGAAGAAAGATGGATCGATGAGACTTTGCGTCGATTATAGGGAATTGAACAAGGTAACAATTAAGAATAGATATCCCCTGCCAAGGATTGATGATTTGTTTGACCAATTGCGTAGTAGCTCGGTATTTTCAAAGATCGATCTTCGCTCAGGCTACCACCAGTTGAGGATTCGAGAGACAGATATTCCTCGAACCGCTTTTCGTTCACGACATGGACATTATGAGTTTCTGGTGATGTCTTTTGGTTTAACCAATACACCTTCTGCATTCATGGATTTGATGAATTGGGTGTTTAAGGATTTCTTGGACCGATTTGTTATTGTGTTCATAGATGATGTCTTGGTGTACTCTCGCAATGTTGAGGAGCATACTCAGCATTTACGTCTGGTTTTGTCGACCCTGAGAGAGCATAAGTTATATGCGAAGTTGAGCAAGTGTGAGTTTTGGTTACCTCAGGTGTCCTTTCTGGGTCATGTGGTAAGCAAGGACGGTATTTCTATGGACCCGACTAAGATTTCTGCGGTAATGGAATGAGAGAGACCTTCTACGCCGAAGGGGATTAGGAGTTTCTTAGGCCTAGCTGGCTATTACAGAAGATTCGTGGAAGGATTTTCGGTATTGTCTGCTCCTCTAACTAGACTTACTCAGAAGAATACTGCTTTCATTTGGAGTGATAAATGTGAAGAGGCTTTCCAAGAGCTGAAGAGGAGATTATGTACTGCTCCGATTTTAACCTTACCTACTGAGGGAGTTGAGTATGCTGTGTATGTCGATGCGTCACATATCGGACTTGGTTTCGTTTTAATGCAAGATGGTAAGGTGATTGCGTATGGATCGAGACAACTAAAGATCCACGAGAGAAACTATCTGACGCACGATTTGGAGTTTGCTGCTGTAATTTATGCACTGAAGCTTTGGAGACACTTATTATATGGCGCGATGTGCAAGATCTATACTGACCATAAGATTTTGAAGTACGTCTTCACTCAGAAGGAGCTAAATCTGCGCCAACGTCGGTGGTTAGAATATGTAGCAGATTATGAAGTGGAAATTCTTTATCATCTAGGAAAGGCTAATGTAGTAGCCGATGCCTTGAGTAGAAAGACCGCTAAGATTTTTAATCTGTCGGTGCAGTCCTTGATAGAAGAATTTTTGTTGATGGATATTGAGGTTGGGAGTAGTACTGTGCCTGCTAGTCTAGAAGCAGAAGAACTCTCTTGGATTTCCCTTACTCGAGCACATCAGAAGGATGATCCGGACTTGTTACATCTCCGGAATAGAACGGTGAAGGGAGAGCTACCCGATTTCTCTGTGGACGAGTTGGACACCCTGAAGTATCAAGGTAGATTTTGCGTCCCCGCCTTTGACGATATTCGAGCTAAGATCTGTGCTGAAGCTCATGGTTCCAGTGTAGCCTACCACCCTGGCTCCACAAAGATGTATAAAGATCTGAAGCAAATTATTTGGTGGTCAGGGATGAAGGACGACATCGCAAAGTTTGTATCGGAATGTTTTACATGTCAGCGTGTTAAGGCTGATCATAGAAGGCCTGGTGGTTAGTTGACACCGCTTGATATTCCAAGTTGGAAGTGAGAAAGTATTTCAATGGATTTTATCACCGGTATGCCAAAGTCTCCCCGTGGGCATGACTCTGTTTGGGTGATAGTCGACAGATTGACAAAGTGTGCTCACTTTGTTCCATTTAAGATTGGGTACTCAATGAAGAAGATAGCTGAGTTATATCTTGAGGAGGTCATCAGGTTACATGGTGTGCCTGTTAGCATCGTATCAGATCGGGACTCTAGATTTACGTCTCGCTTTTGGAAGAGTTTACAGGAGGGGTTGAGTACCGATTTAAGGTATTCCACCGCCTATCATCCTCAGACTAATGGTCAGACGGAAAGAGTAAATCAAATCGTAGAAGATATGATCAGGTGTTATATTTTGGATCATGGTGGTGCTTGGGATGAGCGTCTCAGACTCATGGAGTTTGCTTACAATAACAGTTATAAAGAGAGTCTGCAGATGGCTCCGTTTGAGGCCTTGTATGGGAGGCGTTGTAGAACCCCACTATTTTGGGCTGAAGTTGGTGAGAGGCCGTTGTTAGGTCCGGAAGCCCTTGAAGAGATGAATTGTGCTGTGACTCATATTCGAGAAAAGCTTCGTGTGGCTCAAGAACGCTATGAGAAATATGCTAATCTTCAAAGGGTTGATCTGGAGTTTGCGGTTGGAGACTTGGTGTTTCTGAAGGTTTCTCCAATGTCTTGTGTTAAAAGATTTGGTAGGAACCACAAGTTAGACCCCCGGTATGTGGGACCTTTCCATATTCTTGAGCGCATCGGAGTGTCGGCTTATAGGTTGGAATTGCCTGCGACCTTCCCTGGTGTCCATGATGTATTCCATGTGAGTTAGTTGCGGAAATGTGTTCGTAATGATCGTCAAGTCCTCGACTCGATACCCCAGATTCAGCCCAACCTTACTTATGTGGAAGAACCTGTTCGTGTTCTGGATTTTCAAGAGCAGGTGTTGCGGAGAAAGACCATCCCTATGGTCAAGATTCTTTGGAGAAATCAAGACGTCGAGAGCGCGACGTGGGAATTGGAATCGGTGATGAGGGGATCTCACCCGCACCTCTTCTCTTAGTTTCAGGTATGTCGTTATGTTTTCAGTTATGTTTGATTTTATCGTTTTGATTGGTTTTGGAGTTGTGTTAAGTTTCGAGACGAAACTTATTTTTAGGGGGAGTGACTGTAACGCCCCCGGTTTTTCGATGATTTTATTTGGTTGGGAACGTCAGATTTATGACGTCGTGGCGTTACTTTTAACGTCGATTTGACGACGCAATGTCGTTAAGGCAATTTCGCGTCCGTGCGGTCGAGTAGGCTGAATTATTGTTGTAATGGGAAGATTTTGCATTTTGAATTTAAGTTAAGTAATTTTGCACTTGCTCGTCAAGTTTCATCGCAATCCGAGCATTTTTGGAGTCTCGGCGCGCGATTGAAGTTTTGGATTGTTTATGTTCGTCGTATACTTCGAAGATTAATATCTCGGGAATGGCTCGTCGGATTCTGGTTTTGACTTCGCCGTTGAGTTCGTAGCGTCAGTGTTTGCCTACGGTGTGAGTTTCGTTTAATTCGGCGCTCGTTCGGGCTTCCGTGCTGAGTCGTCTCGAGAAGCTATGGTTCTACTCGATTAGCCCGTTTTAGATTTTTTACTCGGGTGCCTTTTTGGGGGTCAAAACGGAGTTGTATCAAAATATGGTCAACATGAAATTTGTTCGTCTCGACGATATATACAACTTTCATGTTGAACACGTTTCGATTTGAGGTCGTTTTAAACCCCTAATTCTGTTTGTTCTGCAATAACTCGAGTGGTGGGCTGCTACTCGAGTATATGCTGCTTCTACTCGAGTAAGTCATGTTTTTACACGAATAATGAGCCCCTACTCGAGTATATTGTGTTACTACTCGAGTAGGTATGTTATTACTCGAGTAGGTATGTTACTACTCGAGTAGGTATGCTGTTACTCGAGTAGGTATGCTGCTACTCGAGTAGGTATGCTGCCACTCGAGTAGGCTGTTTTCTGTCTGCGTTTAGAGGCCGTTTTGTGGGTCAAAACGGCGTTGTATCAAAATATGGTCAACATGAACTTTGTTCGTCTCGACGATATCTATAACTTTCAGGTTGACCACGTTTCAATTTGAGGTCGGTTTAAACCCCTAATTCCGTTTTTTCTGCAATAACTCGAGTGGTGAGCTGCTACTCGAGTATATGCTGCTTCTACTCGAGTAAGTCATGTTTTTTACACAAGTAATGAGCCCCTACTCGAGTATATTGTGTTACTACTCGAGTAGTTATGTTATTACTCGAGTAGGTATGTTACTACTCGAGTAGGTATGCTGTTACTCGAGTAGGTATGCTGCTACTCGAGTAGGTATGCTGCCACTCGAGTATGCTGTTTTTGTCTGCGTTCAGACGCCGTTTTGAGGGTCAAAACGACATCGTATCAAAAAATGGTCAACATGAAATTTGTTCGTCGCGACGAGATCTACAACTTGTATGTTGACAACTGTTTGATTTGAAGTCATCCTAGACCTCTATTTTGGGTTCCCGCAAAACTTCTCGAAATAAACCGTTTTTGACAAAACTTTTTATAAATATATATATATATATATATATATATATATATATATATATATATATATATATATATATATATATATATATATATATATATATATATATATATATATATTTGGACTTAGGTTTTAGAACCAAAATTCATCTTCTCCGTTATTTTTCTCCCGAACCAGAGCAACGAGTGAGAGAGAGAGTTTCGTTTTCGTGAATCTTCCGGTGGCCGCCGACGGTTCTCCGGTGATCGAAATCTTCAACCGAACTTAGATCCGGAAAGCTCTCGCCGAGAGCTGCGCTATCATGGTAATTTCTTCCCCATTCCTTGAGTTTTTTTGGTTAGGGTTTTTCGGCCCTAATCCCTTTTCCACCATTTTTGTCTATATCTCAACCTCTCCCGCATCCTTTTGCCCCGATCTACGACGTGGAGTGATTCAGTGGACTTTTCCGGTAAAACCAAGGCAAGTGGTGGTTTCTCCTCTTTTCTCCTTGTCTGATTCGATGGTAACGGCTATGTTTTCATGTTCCCTAAAATTTTCAACGCTTATTCTTCCAAATTATTGCTATGATTAACTGATTTGTTGATCACATGTTGTTATGATGTTTTGTCATGCTAACTCGATCTTGTCTATTTATGTTTAATCGTTCTTGAAGTGCCTTACCGATGGCTTAAATGCCTTAGCTCTCGTTATCAACGTATTAGAGTTTAATTAGGATTGTAAATCGTTTCTAAGGGTTGATCAACCATGCCCGGAATCTAGTAATGTCAAGTAGAGTTTGTCGAGCCAAATCCCGAGATATTTATGTTATGATTTTTTTTGGGTTTCTTGAATGCGGGAGTTAGTGGACGATTCCACCTCCGCGGTATTTATTACCTTCATTAGTGCCCTGTGGAAGTCTACCTGGTTTTTGGATGCATGCGGTGTATGGTGGAGAGCATGAGACTCTCTCGCAGTTAGATGGATAATATATCCGTTTGTTTTGAGTGGTGTGTCCAGAGTGACCACTACGCCTGTGTTTTTTCGGTGGTGTGTCCAAGAGTGACCACTTCGCCGAGTTTTTGGGGTAGAGTCAACCACATGTGCCTAATGAAGGTTTTGTACTTTCTCTCTGAAGAGATATTTTTGTAGTCACCTTATAGCCATGTGCGTCTGGTGCACCCTTGTGGAACGTGACAAGTCACGTTAGAGTTCTTTTCCTGTTGATGCCCTGTTTCTTTTGTACTTTGCTTCAGTACTTTTGGTCTTGGGTTGATACCCCTGTTGACCTTTGTTTATTTTGGCTTATTACTTTTTTTCATGCCACTACTTGTACCTTCTTGCTGAGGTGTTCTGTCTTTGAAATGCCTCAGGTTCAGAGTTGTAGCAGGTAGCAGTGCTGGTTTTTTGGAGTTTTCTGGCGGCAGTGTTGGTCGTGGTTGTTGCCTCGTCTTAGCGAGGTAGTTTGTTGGCTTTTTAGTTTTACTAGTTCAGACATACTTTTGTTCGTGGGTTCGTGTCAGATTGTTGGTGCCCACTGATTTTTGTTAATTGTTGATACTTGCTAGCTGCTCATTTATTTAAAAGTGGATGTGTTTTGCTTGCTCTCTGGGAGGATTTATGCTAGGAATGCATGTTAGGTATTTTCAACTATAAAATCTACTACTATTACTTCATACATTACATGATTTGAAACTCTAACCCGTTACTTTTAGCGACCGTAAAAACTATCTTTCCTACTATAATAAATTTAGAGTTCTGCATGACATGAGTTGTCCTTTGGGGACGTTTATTCTCATGTAGGATGTTTGAGTTAATCTAATCAAGTATTTTTCCGCAGTGTATCTTATATTTTGATTCGTGGACTAGATGAGCCACTAAGCCGAGGGATACGGCTAACTCCTACTCGTGACTGATTTTTCCTTAAAACAACTTAAAAAGGAACATTTCTTCATTGTCAGTTGGTGTCTGTCTGAGCGCGCGCAGTTATCCCCTGCTGACATGGCATCATGACGCGCATTTTCCCTTACTCTGATAAACTTTATTTGCGGTGAAAATGCGGGTTGTGACATCCTTCTCCAAGGACCGGGCCGTGTTGACCAAGGTCAAGAAACCGTACGTCATCGGCCCCGAGAGTATTAACCTCAACTCATCTCTCAACCCTTCGTAGAATCGATTCGTCTTGCGCTCCTCATCCGCGATGGTGGTGCTAGAATATCGACTCAAACGAGTAAATTCGTGGAGATATTCATCCACGCTACTGTCCCCTTGCACCAACTTCAGGAACTCATTCTCCAACGTTATCCTCTGCACCAAAGGGAGGTATCTAGCCAAGAACAATATCGAGAACTCCTCCATCGAGACATTAACAAGTTGCATACCTCTCAATAGGTGCATCTCCAATCCTTCCCACCACAATCTCGCTTCACCGTCCAAAAGGAACGTAGCAATGTTGGTCATTTTCCACTCCTCCGTCTCTGTTACTGTCATGACTCTCTTCACACTAGAGAGCCAGTCTTCAGCTTGAGATGGGGTTCACAACCCCGAGAATACCGTAAGATTAAAACTCATGACATGTTTGAGCTGTCTCTCGGTAGCCCTCCTTGGCACCAACGACTCGTCTACTACCTGCTCCCCCGTAGGAGCGGGCTGCTACATTTGCCTTGCAGGCTGCGCATTCATCATGGCCAACACTACTTCGGCCACCAATCGTATGGTCTCAGCCGATGGAGGTGTTGCAGGAGCAACATCTGGTGCACTGCTAGCCTCAGAAACTCGACGTTCCGATGGCCCAGCACCACTTCTAGTCACCTATAGTGGTACAAAACACCGTTAATCGACCAAATAAAATTACAAACGACAATTATAGGAACACGCAGGTTCCCCGAACACGTGTATTTTCATTCCTAAGTGGACATTCATGGGTTCTTTTACTGTTATAACGATGACGCACACACATGCGCTCACCACCCCTTAAAACGAATTCGCCCACGAATTCAATTTAAGCCTGACCGAATCCAGTAGTCTGATACCAAATTGTAACGCCCCCTATCCGTCGCATAGCATGTAGCAGTAGGTCCGGCCGGGGCCCGACGCCATATACCACAGACAGACCGGGTGGTCACTCAATGGAAACCATTCAACCAATCCAACGTCCTACACAAAGCATTCTAGCGGAAGCAATTTTATAATTTGCAATTAAAAGAACCCAGCACCACGCATGAATGTCCACTAATACACCAAATAGGAATGTAGTACATACACAAGTACTGGCCTTAAGGGCTTACAAATGGTTTACTTCAAATTACATGTTTTACAAACCATGGCACGCAGGCCGGTCATACATGAATAAAAGTAAGTAAACACTTCAATTAGGCCTTCAAGGACTGGCTTAGCAATTTGGGCTTTAGCCCGCTATTGACCGCATGGTCCAGCAGCAACTGCAAGCAACAAACCACCGCACAGTGGCAAAAAAAGCAACGGTCAGCAATGCTGACCAAATTATAACGATCCCGCCCCCAATTCTGGGCGGCGATGCTCCTTCCCTGCATTTATTAGCAAAACAAAGCAGTATAAAAATATACATTGCATCACAGGCGTTGACTCGCACGACCACACACCTCGTGCACTCAGGGCACATTCTCGGTGAACCGGCCAATGTCAGGTCAATTTAAGCCATAGACATTCCGGACTCACCACCGCCACTTTGACGGCCAAACATATGAGCAATTTGTCTTCTTGGCATGGGTCACGTCAATTTATGCCATAGACCGCCGAAGACCCTCATCTATGCCAACAGCTCTAACCGAACGACATAGAACGGGTACGGTTCCATCACACTTCACATAACCCGGTTATGTTCAAGTTGGCTCCCAGGCCACCAAGTTGGCAAGATCACGCATCCACCCAGTTTTCCGGGTGCACCTTAGGGTTAATCCCCAAGGCTCCCTGTTGCAATCTACCACGTAGAAAATCCGAAAACCAAACAATCGCGCGGAGTCTTCTCCGGCATTTATGCAATGCAACATCACCGATCTGGACCAACATGTCCGGGTAGGCTTCACACATCATGCCTATGTCCGTTCACGCATACGGACTCTAAACAAAGGGGACTTTACATATCTACCCGAAGGAACGCCTCCAACTTACCGCAAGCTCGCGCGAGCGGGCTTCCTATGCAAAGAAGGAGAGCTTCACATGCTCAAGAAGAGAATCGTTACCCTAGCGTTCTTCCTTGGAACTATGTGAATGTAAGCGGATGAAAAGCACCGCGCTCTCTTGGCATCCGTAGATCTGAAGTCGGCTCGCGGTTTGGAGCTTCGAAGCTCCTCCAATGGCCGAATCTAAGCTTCTTCTTCCTCCTTTGCTCTCCTCTCTCTCTTGACTTAGAAAGAGAATCACTCAAAAGAAATGAGGGTTTCAAGGGTCCAACCCCGTGTATATCCCATCAGGAACAACCCCCAGCCGTTGGATCCCAAATTAAAGAAACAAACGGCCTTGATTCGGGCCTGAAATGCTAAAACTGGGCCGAACACGGCCTGCGACACGCCCGTGTCCAGGGCCGTGCCCCCAATTTGCCGTCAAAATCGACGCGTCTGGAATAGCATACGGGCATCCGACACGCCCGTGTTTGACCTGACACGCCCGTGTTCCAACTAACACGGCCGTGTGGTCGGCCGTGTGCCTCCATCGACACAGCCCCGAAAACAACCCGAGACTCACACGGGTCTTGGACACGCCCGTGTCACACTCGAACACGCCTGGGATTCAGGCCGTGTTCACAGTCTCGACACTTCGTCGAGCGAAGTTCGTCGACCACACGACACGGCCTTGGACATGCCCGTGTCCAAGGCCGTGTGCCTTGTCTCGACACATCATCGAGCGAACATCGTCGACTTCCCTGACCGATCGTCGACACGGCTCGACACGCCCTGAGACACGCCCGTGTCTCAGGCCGTGTTCCATGCTCGACGATCGTCAACTCCAAGTTTCATCGACATCGCGGCCAAATCGTCGACTAGAGCCTGACATGCCCTAAGACACGCCCGTGTCCCAGGCCGTGCGCCCCCTGTCAAATACCAGATTTGGCGCAAAACGCCTCTCGTCGCTCTTTTGAGTTTCGGGGCGTTACATCAAAGATGACACATGTACACACATGGTTTTGAGTCAAAAGGACTATAAATTCATGCATTCATGGTCTAGGCACATGAGTTAGTGTGATGAGGGTGAATCATCCTTGGTTGGGCAAAACATCATCATTGAAAACTTCAAGAGCAAGTTAGCAGTTGAAGCTCATATGTAAGTATGTTTGTCTGTACCAGGTAGTTTTGTTCTAGCTATTGGACTCGGTCTTGATTCGTGCTAATTCGATTATATGATGTCGAAGCGTCCTGCAACGAGGCAGACTCCCCAATCTGAGGGCGAGTCTTCTGGTGCTCAGAGCAATGCGATGATAGAAGGTCTGCGACAGAGCAATGAGGCCTTGTCAAGGCAGTTGGTGGATGTGTAGTCCCAGATTCAGTCGTTGGTATCAGTTGTGTCTGGGATAGCTCCGAGAATGCAGAACCCTGCTGTGGGTCCAGCTGTTCCTACCCCTCCTACTCCACTGGTGCCTCCCGTAGTGGTTCCACTAGATATGATATTTATCTCCCAGTTTCAGCGACTTGGACCACCTACTTATGATGGAAAAGCAGATTTCATGGTCTTGGATGATTGGCTGATAGCAATTGAGGAGATGTTTTCTTACTCTGGCATCACAAACGATCAGAGGGTGATGATCGCTGCATATCAACTTAAGGGGTTAGCAAAGGGTTGGTGGTTGCGAGAAAATGAGAGCTTGACGAAAGGATGTTCTTGGGAGTCCTTTAAGGAAATGCTACTGAGGAAGTTTCTACCCTTGGTCGAGCGAGACCTCCTGATGAACGAGTTCTTACATTTGAAGCAGAGGCATCTCATAGTTAGTGAGTATGAGATCGAGTTAAGCAAACTGAGTCGGTTTGCCCCGACATGGTAAGTTCTGAGGCGGATCGAGTTAAGCATTTTCTTGGTGGCCTAAGAAATGATGTCCAGCAGTTAGCAAGTGCTTATGGATCAGCAAGCTATGCTGGCGTGGTGGAATCTGCTTTAAGAGTCGAGGCAATTGAGAATGCAAAGCAAAAAGGGCAGTTGATGAGAATAGATAAGAGGAAGCTCGTTGAAGGGAAGAGCCCTCAGGTACCTGGTGCTGATTCAAGGAAGAAGAGTAAGGAGGTTTGTTGCTTCTGTGGCCGGCCAGGCCACCCCTTTGAGAGATGTTTCAAAAGGTTAGGAGCTCAGAAGAAGTAGCAGGTTCATGCGATTCAGGGTGCTCCTAAGAGGGACTTGGAGTGTACTTTGTGCAAGAAGAAGGGGCATGATGTTGCCCGTTGCTGATTAAAGGATAGGGTTTGTTATCAGTGTGGACAAAAGGGGCACATTAAGGATTAGTGCCCGCAGTTCTAGCCTGTGCTTTAGCCAGTGCCACTCCAGGCATTGCCACCGCCTCAGCGATTGGATAAAGGCAAAGGAAAGCTGAACGTGATTTCTTCTGAGGAAGCGCAGACATCAACTCAGGTTATTTCAGGTTAGACTTTCTTCTTAGTTTTAAAGGTTCTTGTTTGTCGCTATCGCTGTTGTTTCCTTAGATGCTTGTGCAACTTTATAGGAAGCTGTAGCCGGGTAGAAGGGGTATGATGAATTTTTTTATGCCAAGGAATAGCTCTCTGGTTGCAGGCATTGAGTGACTGTTAGGCTAAGTTCAAAAGCATTGAGTGAGTGGAGCTCACTCAACGTTGTTGGCCTTTGGCATTGAGTGAGCTGTGCTCACTCAACGCCATGTTACCAGAGAAGTTTTCGAAGTCTTTTGGCATTGAGTGAGCTAAATTCACTTAACGCCATCATGCCTGGGACTTTTCCTATGTCTTTTGGCATTGAGTGAGTTAAGCTCACTCAACGCCGTCTAGTCCGGTGATGTTTTTCTACTAAGTTAAAAAGCGTTGACAGCATTGAGTGAGTGGAGCTCACTCAACACGGCATCGAGTAGACTTGATGCCTTACCTGCTTAGACTTTGGCGTCGAGAGGGACTCAATGCCTTGTGCTTAGTGTCGAGATGGACTCAGCGCCTTCTGGCTTGGTGTCGAGTGGACTCGACGCCTTTCTCCTTAGGCTTGTGTTTTCTCCTGAGTTGGTTAGGATGGGTTTATTTCGGGTTGTTGATGTTTCTTGGTTGGTTTTGAAGGCCGAGTCGTGAATTATGGCAGGTGGTTTTGTTTGATGGCTCTGTGAGGGGTGGTGTGGTGTAGAACCTTGGTCACCGCCATTTTGGCCCCGGGATGGGCTGGTTGTTTTGGTGTGTTGTCACCATTTTGGCCCCGGTTTAGGCTGGTTGTGTTGGTGTGTTGGACGTTAGGGCTGCCACCATTGAACCCTTGGGTATTTTTGGGTCTGGTTGTTGGGATGAGGACTGTTTTGTTGGTCACCAACCCAGACCCATGGCTTTACCACTGCTAATGATTCACAAGTTAGGACAATTCGTTCCTTTCTGTAAAGTTGTTCTTTTGGCATATGCTTGCCTTGTTGCTGCTGCAGGTTTTTAGCAGGACATGTGTTTATTTCTTGCACTTGGTGCGTTTTGATCTTGCCTTGGGCAGTGTTTTACCCTTGTTGTACTGTTCAGTTCCCTTTTTGCTCTTTTTGATAGCACTTGTTGTAGGGTTGGTAAACCCTTCTCTCCTTACATATTGAAAGTGCAAGTTAGATCTGATATAATCTAGAGGGGGGTGAATAGAGTATGGTGCTTGCTAAAAACTTTTTACAACTGTTGTTGTATTCCTAAGTGAACATGGAAGCAAATAACATAAAGTAAATCTAAATACAGAATAATCACAGATCAATCACAAAGCAATCTCAAAGAAATCACAAAGCATAGCCAAAAACAAAAGAAAGATATGCAACCAGATGACACAAGGAGCTATAGTGGTTCCCCAATCAACCTGGGTACATCCACTCTTCTACCACCCTAGGTAGGAATCCACTGCAGGATGAGTTGATCAGGTGTCCTGGGTACCAATGAGCTTTTGATAAGGTGCTCAAAAACCAAACCTGATTTTTTGATCAGGTGTCTTGCCACCACTAAATTTTGATAAGGTCTCAGAAACCAAACACGAACTTTTGAAGGGAGTTTGAAAAACCCTTTACAACAGAGAGAGAGAGAGAGAGAGAGAGAGAAAGGAATGAGATGATCTTCTCTGTCAACAGTCAGAGAGAAGATAGTGGATGTTGTCAAAGCTCCCCCTGAGATCTTGAGTTGTTCAGGAAGTGAAGCTTTGCAGTAGGGTGATAGGCCTTCAGATGATTTGATCTCAAGCAAAGGATGATTTCAGCAGCAACTGAAATGTGAGGTGTCTGGAGTCTTGAATGATGATGGCCTTTGAACACTTGAATCAAGAGAGATTTGAAAATTTTAGTTAGTTGATCTCCTTTTGTGATGTGTGTTCTTGTATGAATTTTTGAGACTGAGAATGTCTGCAACTCTCTTTCTTTCTCTTGTGTAATTGTTGTTGTAAGAGCTGTAATTCTTGTTGTTGCAGAGAATTGTTGTTGCAGAGGTTGTGTGTCTAACTCTCTCTGAGAGGAGAATAAAAAAACTGATGTTTTATTCCTTTGATCTGAATAGAGATGATCCTCTGTCCAAGATAGCCGTTGGCCTGTCATAAATGACTTCCTTAACTTTATTTGTCTTCTGAAGGAAAGTCCAATGAAATATTCCATTGAAAATTCCTTGAAACTTGCTCCAGATTAATTAAAAACGGCTACAAGATCTCTGACATAAATGCTGAGAATAATTCCACAACTGTCTGAATTTGAATCTTGAAAATCGTCTAACTCCTTAGAAAAATGTCGAACTGAGCTCCACTATCGTTGAACTGAGCTCAGAGCCTGGACTTAGACAGAAACAGAGATCGTCGATCTGAGCTCAACTATCGTCGAACTGAGCTCAGAGATCGTCGAATGGAGTTCGACTATTCGTCGAAGTGAGCTCAGCGATCGTCGAATGGAGTTCGACGATTCGTCGTACTGAGCTCGACAAAATGACTTAGTCTCCAAAACTGAAAAACCTGTTCTTGAGGGAAGCTTCCAAACCTAACTACTAACCTTTAAACTCAATTCTAATTGACCTTTAAATCTATACAATGAGGTCAAAATAGGTTGCCTAAGAGACATAGTGATCCTTGCCCAAATCAGTAATAGGGTGTTCCAACAATCTCCCCCTATTTGAGTTAGGATTACTATTTAAAGATATTGGAAAAAAATAAAACATACAAAACAGAAATACAACAAACAAAACATTGCAGAATCACAGATATTATCTGAGATAGTTCAGAAAACAGAATATATTGTCACCTTACAGAATTACTCTTTTTCTTTGTTCTTTATAAGGACTATTTCTCTGTTTGGATTGAAAGCTTCTTTCTTAGATCTCATGTCATCAGCTGCACCTAGAGAGGTTTGTTGCTTTGTCCTGGGCACTACAGCTTCAGGATGCAGCTTCATGTAGCTTTCTGAATCACAGAATTTACTGAAGGAGTATCTTTCAAGTTCCTTCTTTCTTTGTTCTGATAAGTTAGTTATATTGGAAGTATCTTTTCCTTGCTCTCTGGCTTTCTTGATCTGATCTAAAGCAGCCAATTCTTTCATCCTAGCTGTCCATGAAGTAGGATTGTTTTCTGGATCCTCAAATGGAACTGGAGGCTCATATCTATTTGAAGGATTGTTTGGAGGGGCTCTGGAGGAGACTAAATCTTTCAGTTTATAAGGAAAGGGACCAGAAGTTATATCAGATGGACCTTGTCCTTCCCTTGAATATGGATGTTGCCTGGAATACACTTTAGAATAAACTTGGAATTCTCTTTGATTTCCTCTGTAATTTCCTCTTCTTGACGGGTAGCCTCTAGATTGACTTCCTATGTATTGGGATCTACCTTGAGGTTGATATGAGCTTTGGCTTCTGGCAGAAGGTTGAGATGCAGAACTTCCACTTGCACCTGCATCAGGTGAAGGAGGAGGAGGAGGAGGATGATTGAACTGGGATGATCCTTTATCATATTTTCTCTTCTTCTTCATTGCCTTCAATTGATTTTTGGAGTATTGCATCCAATGTTCTGTGATAGGGCAATCATACATTATATAGTATGGAATGTCATATGTGTCTTTCACTTTTGCTGGGGGGGACTCTCTTCATTGCTTTGCTTCTGGCTTTTCTTTTCCTTGCAATTGTAGCAGAGTAGTCATCTGAGTCAGTCCTATACTGATCACTTTCTGAGCTTTGATTATCATATAACGCATCAATCCTTTTGAGATAATCTAACTGTTGTTGAGATTGAGCAGAAGTAACAACAGAGACAGCAACAGTAGCAGCAGCAACAGCAGGAAGAGGAGTAGAAGCAATACTGGTAGAAGAAGTTATAACAGCAGAGACATATACAACACTTGCAGCAGCAGTAACAACATCAGCAGTAACAGCAGGCTCAAAAACAAATGCCTCTGTCATATGCATGTCCTCAGATACTAAAACAGCAACAACATCAAAACAATCAGCAATAGCAACATTTGCAGTAGGAGCAGCAACAGTACTTTCAACAGAAACAAAAGGAGCAGCAGCATAGAGAGAATTTACAAAAGAATTTATTATACTGGTGTCACAGCTGGGAATGGGCACAATGGCCTTAGAGAGATACTCAGATTGCTGGACTACAGTGTGCTCTGGAAGACAGCTGAAATAAATAGAATCAAAATCTGATAACAGTGACCTGAGGTCCACTGTGATAACTGCAACTGGATCTGTTGAGGCTTGGACTGAATATACAGCAGCAGGCAATCTATTAGCTTCATGAGGCATCTCCCCCTGCCTAGATTCAGTTAGGACTGGATCAAGGCACCAAGATGAAGGGATTGCCTGAGGAGGAAGGAGAGAGGAGAGCCTGACAGATAGTTCTTCAACTGATTTGATCAATGGAGCTAAAGAGGCCTCCATCAAGAGTGATAGCCTGGGAGCTATCAGCTCATAGAGCCTGTCTGCAAGAGCTGGAAGATCTACATGCTCAAGATGGACTTGAGTAAAGGTAGGAATTGAGGGTGGGGCAACAGGAGATATTGGAGGAGAACAGGTGGATGGAGGAAATGAGGGTTGAGAGATGGGAATTGTGGAAATAGAAGATAATGGAATGGAAATAGATGGTGTGAAGGATGGTTGTGCAATGATATCCTAAAGTAGTTGTTGATATGAGGTGGATGAAGATGGTGGCTCAGGAGGGGATGAGGGAGAATCATCCATATAAGAATCATCTATAAGATTGAAAGATGGTATGTGAGAGGATGAATCAATATCTAGGTGGGGGTATTGATGTAGAGGATGGAAGAATTCTTCTGTGAGTTGTGGAGTTGGAGAAGGAATGGAAGTTAGAGATGGAGTGGAAATAATGATTGTGGAAGAAATTATAATGGTGGATGTGACTGGTGTAGATGAAACAAGAGGTGGAGGAGGAGAGGATGAAGCATGCAAGTCTTCTGCAGGGACAGAAACTTGAGGGGAAGAGACTGAAACAGTCCTTGTGTCTGAAGTAGAAACTGCAGAGGGCCTACTGGGCTTCACAATTTGCCTGTCCCACTTTCCAAATAGGGCACAAGAGAGCCTCTTAGAGGCATTGATGTGCATCCCATTTGAAACAAGTAGTGCAGGGCATCTGATCTGAAGAAACATCCCTAATATCCTTCCAAAGTTAACACAAGTTTTGTTGATTTTCTTCTTGATCAAGTCAAAGAAGACTTCTCCCCAGCTCAATTGTTTCTTGTCCACAAGAGCACCCATCAAGCAGAGCTGATACCTGGAGATGCTATCATGAGCTGAGTGTTTGGCCAACAACACCTTTCCAACCACATCAGCTAGAAATCTGTACTCAACAGACAAATTTTTCTTCAGCAGTTTGCTAGGGTTTGCATCTGAATGACCTATTCTTTCAAGAAAATTGGAAAACTCTTCTCCAGAAAGTTCAGCAGAGTCTTCTCCAGATTTCAATTCAAAAACCTCAGTCAAGGCAGTAGGTGTTAGGGATACCTGGGTTCCTGAGATTGTTCCAACTACTGTATTTTGATCCAGGTTATGGGCAGTATACACCAATTCTTTTATCTCATATGCAGCCAATTTAATCCTGGTAGACATGATGGTAACTAGCTTTTATTCCTTGAAAAGTTCCAGAATATCTTTGAAGATTTGATCACTATTATTGAGAGAATCCATGTCGATGTCAAAACCTGCATCAAATTTCATTGCGGCCAGGATTGCAACTGAGATGACCATTGATTCCTGCAAAAATTGACAAACAAACGACCAAGTGTAGAGAAGTTTGGAGGGAAAGAGAAAGTTTGCAGAAAGTATGAAAGCGCAAAGGGAGAACGATGGCCGAAAAATGAGTTTTATATTAGGGTTCGACGCAGAAAAGGAAAGATCGTTGAACTCTGTTCGACGATCTGGGCTTCTAAAGGAAACTGAAAGGTCATCAACATCGTCGATCTTCATTCGACGATATTGGAGAGCGTCGAGCTCCGTTCGACGATAGTTCAGAAAACAAAATCGTCGAGCTCCGCACGACGATCGCTGACCTGAGAAAGATAGTTTAGCACTATCTGAGAAGCGCTGAACTCTGGTCGATGATTTCGGAAGTCTTCGATCTCCGTTCGACGATCTGGGGGAAAATCGTCGAGCACAGTTAAAAGATCAGAAACACACTATACACTAGAGAAATTAAGATGTTTGCCTAGTCTTGGTCATTTTTATAATTTTAAAATCTTGGATCTTATTTTAGACTTCCTCCATCTAACATTCCTAACTGATTCAGGAAGAATATATGTTTCTTTTCATCCAAGAGTTTGGTGAAAATATCTGCTCTTTGCAAATCAGTTGAGATATATTGAAGTTCAATTTTATTTTTCTCAACATTATCCCTTAGAAAGTGATGCCTAATTTCTATATGTTTTGTCCTACTATGGAGGACTGGATTTTGTGCTATAGAAATATCACTAGTATTATCACAAAATATTTTTGACTTCTCTAAGTTGTAGCCATAGTCTAGGAGTTGGTTTTGAATCCACAAGATTTGTGAACAATAACTACCTGCAGCCATATATTCAGCTTCAGCAGTTGAAGTTGACACAAATGTTTGTTTCTTGCAAAACCAGGAGACAAGTCTGTCACCAAGAAACTTACAAGTTCCACTGGTGCTTTTCCTGTCAATTCTACATCCAGCATAATCAGCATCAGAAAATCCAGTTAAGTCAAATGCTGAATCTTTTGGATACCAGAGACCTAGATTTGAACAACTTTTTACATACCTGAGAAACCTTTTTACTAAGGTTAGATGTGACTCTCTAGGGCTCTCTTGGAATCTAGCACATATGCATGTAGCAAACATTATGTAAGGTCTACTAGCTGTAAGGTACAATAAAGAGCCTATCATTGCTCTATATGTTGTCTGATCAGCAGGTTTTCCATATTCATCAGCATCTAATACAACATTAGTAGGCATAGGTGTTTTCATACATGATGCTTCAGACATACCAAATTTCTTAACCAATTTTTTTGCATACTTGGTTTGAGAAATAAATATGCCTTCAGCATGTTGTTTGATTTACAATCCTAGAAAGAAGTATAACTCACCCATGCTACTCATTTCAAATTTAGAATGCATTAGGTTGGAAAACCTTCTGCACAAATTTGAATCAGTAGAATCAAATATAATATCATCTACATAGATTTGTACGAGTAGGGTATGAGACTTATGGGTTCTAATAAAAAGAGTTTGGTCTACTCTACCCCTTATAAACTCATTTTTCAAAAGAAAGCATGCTAGGGTCTCATACCATGCTCTAGGAGCTTGCTTTAGACCATATAATGCTTTATGCAATTTGAAAACATAATCAGGATGTGTTGAAGAGATAAAACCTGGGGGTTGTCTGACATAGACTTCTTCTTTGATATCTCCATTGAGAAAAGCACTCTTTACATCCATCTGGTATACTTTGAAACCTTTGTGTGCTGCATATGCTAAGAAGATTCTTATGGCCTCTAACCTTGCAACTGGTGCAAAAGTCTGGTCATAATCTATCCCATTTTCTTGAGAGTACCCTTGAGCAACTAGCCTTGACTTATTCCTTACAATGACTCATTGATCATCCAATTTATTTCTGAATACCCACTTTGTTCCAACAATGGAGTGATCCTTTGGCCTTGGTACTAGTTCCCAAACTTTGTTCCTTTCAAATTGATGCAACTCTTCTTGCATTGCAATGATCCAGTGTGGATCTTGCTCTGCATCTTGAATGGATTGAGGTTCAATTTGAGATAGGAAGCAAGTGTGCAACAGGTTTTGGTTGACCTGATTTCTGGTTTGCACACAAGCTCAGATGTCTCCAATCACTTGGAAAATTGTATGGTCTCTTGATGTTACTAAATCAACAAGGGGTGTTGATTGTTCACCAACCTGTGTTGTTGTTTCCTCTTGTGGTACAACAACTGGCTCTTCAAGAAGTTTCTCTTCAAGATGTTGAATGTCTTCTTCATCTTCACTGCTTTCCTCTTTTTGAATGATTAGTAACCTGTTCAAGTCTTCAGCAAGAGAGTGTACCTGCAAAGGTTCTATGGTAGAAGTATTCTTCTCCATGAAAGACATGTTAGATTCATCAAAAGATATATGAACAGATTCTTCAATTTTTAGAGTTGATTTATTATATACCCTATAAGCCTTACTGATCATGGAGTATCCCAGAAACACTCCTTCATCAGCTTTAGCTTGAAATTTTGCTAAGTATTTCTTGTCATTATTGTGAATCTAACAAATACAACCAAACATTCTAAAATAGTCTAGTTTAGGTTTCTTCCCTTTGAATAATTCATAGGAAGTCTTGCCCTTCAGTTTATGTATTAAACTTTTATTTAACACATAGTTGGAGGTGTTCACTGGCTCTGCCCAAAAAGATAGAGGAAGGTGAGCATCTGACAACAATGTAGTGGCAGATTCAATAAGGGTTCTCTTTTTCCTTTCATCTACCTCATTTTGTTGAGAAGTTTTAGGAGCTGAGAAAGTGTGCCTGATCCCTTCACTCTGACAGAACTCTTGCATAAAAAGAGAATCAAACTCCATCCCATGATCACTTCTGATCAGGGCAATGTGAGTATTGAACTCAGTCTGTATGCATTTGAGAAACTTTGTCAAACACTTAAAGTTATCAGACTTCTTCCTCAGAAAGAACACTCATGTGAATCTAGAGAAGTCATCTACAACCACTAAAGTATAAGATTTCCCTCCTAAGCTTTGTACTGTAATGAGTCCAAAAAGATCCATGTGTAACAGATACAAAATCCTAGGTGAATCACTCTTATTAAGTGACTTGAAACTATTTTTGGTTTGCTTGCCTAATTGACAAGCCCTGCAGAGTCCTTCCTTCTTGTAGGGGCCAGAAGGTAGTCCTCTAACAAGGTTGTCCTTGGATAGCCTAGCAATGGTTCTAAGGTTTATATGCCCTAGCCTCTTATGCCATAAAACATTAGGTCTACAAATAAAATTAAACAGGCAAATATCTACTTCTGTTGAAAGAAAGTCTACTAAATAGATGTTACCTTTCCTTTTACCTGTCAACACAGTTGTGTTGTCCTCTGATTTGATCTTGCATAAAGATTTGCTGAAAGTCACTTTGTAGCCTTCATCACATAGTTGACTGATACTTATCAAGTTGTGCTTCAGTCCTTCCACAAAGGCTACTTTCTTGAATGTGACTGTGCCAATTTGGACTGCACCATATCCTTTTGTTAGTCCAAAGTTTGAATAACCAAATATGACTTTGGGTCCAAGCTTGGCTTTGAAGGATGTGAAATTGTCCTTGCTCCCTGTCATGTGCTTGGAGCACCCACTATCCAAATACCATTGCTGATTTGATGTTGGATAGGTCTTCACCTGCACATAAACAATTTACTTGTTTTTGACCCAGTTTAACTTGGGCCTAGGTTGATAACCTTTAAATTCAGAAATAAATGACATCCCTGGTTGACTCTTATAACCTTCAAGATGATATCTTCTTGGAGGTATTATCCATTCAGTATAAGTGTTAAATTTTTGGGATGAAGGACCACTAGGTTTGAATTTTGATTTACCTTTGAATAAGTTTTCAAAGCTCTGATCTCTGCTAGACGATTGCTGAGTTGAGTTCGACGATCTTGGGTCAGATCGTCGAGCTCCGTTCGATGATTGACTGTGGCAGAGTTCAGGGTTTAGAGAACGTCGACCTGAGTTCGACGATTTTGCCTGAGATCGTTGATCTCCGTTCGGCGATCGTCTAGCTCCGTTCGACGATTTCTGTTGAACTCTTGTTTTCTTGGGTAAGTCAGAATTTTTCCTAGCTACCTCTACAACTCCCTTACCTTTATCAGAGATAAACTTAATTGAGGTTGTTAGTACTATAGGTTGGCTAGATGAAGCACCCAAGCCCAGTGTACTATTGAATCTAGAGTTCACTGTGCTTGTGATGTCCATTAGCTTGATACTTCTCCCATTAAGGGATTCTTCAAGCTTCTTGGCCTCTGATAGTTCACTTTTCAGTGAAGCTATCTGCTCCCTACAACACTCCAACTCCTCAGAGAGTTTGAGGTTTTCTGATTTTAAGTACTGTGTTCAGATAATTGATTTCTGAGAGAAATGATTTCCTTCTCATATTTTAATAAGTCTAAACATAGTGCTTTAAACTCATACCTAAAGTCCTCAGAATTAAAATCAAAAGAACTTATTACCCGGTCCTCTTCAAATTGAGTCTCTGAGTCTGACTCTGACTCTTCTGCATCAGAATTGTGTTGTGAGGCATTGATAGCCATCATGCAGAATTCCTTTTCATCAGCATCATCTTCATCATCACTTGAGCTGGATGAAGCTTCTGATTCTTCTTCTGTCTCACTCCAAGTTTCAGCAACAAATCCCTTCCTTGTGTGTTTGTTCTTGCTGGAGGTGGGTTTGCCATTGCTATTCTTCTTGAAGTCCTTGTCTTTTCTTCTTTCTTTCTTATCCTTTCTGTCCTTGTATTTATTTTCTGGACAATCAGGCACAATGTGGCCTGGTTTTCTGCAACCAAAGCAGATAATTTCTTTGTTATTTGATTTATCATATCTTGGCTTGTCATGCTCTTTGTATGATCTCTTCCTAAAGTCCTTTCTGGCCATTTTATAAAATCTTTTGGCCAGTAGACTTAGCAATTTCTCATTGCCTGTGACCTTGTCTTCAGGCTTATCTTCAGTGGCTTTGAAAGCTATTGACTTTTCCTTTCTTGTGGCTGGTGAGGCAGCCTTCTGCTCTTCTTCTCTATTCTTAATAAGCAGCTCATAAGACTTGAGCTTGCCCAAGAGAGCTTCAGTGGTGATCTCATTTAGACTTCTGGCATACTTGATTGGCCAGATCCTTGAGTCCCAAGTGCTTGGGAAGCACATTAGGATTTTATTATTTAGCTCAGTCAACGAGATCTCTTTGTCCAAAGTTTTCAGCTCATTGACTATGAGACTGAGTCTGTTATACATGTCTGCTACTGACTCATCTTCTCCTTTCTTAAAATTCTCATATTGGGTTATGAGGTGAGATCTTCTGTCTTTTCTCTCATCAGGTGGTCCTGAGACTATTTCAGATAGCTTGTCCTAGATATCCTTTGCTGAGTTGCATTCAGCTACCTTTTGGAATATGTCATCAGACATAGTCTGGGCTAGAATGTTCATAGCTTTTGCATCTGCAACATTCCATTTCTTGATCTCTGCATCTGTTCCTGATGGAGGTGGAACAGCACTTGTACTTGTGTTCTCTGGAGGTCTTGGACACACTGTCAAAACAGAATTGAAAATGTCCTCATCAATAGAGTTCATGTATAGTCTAATCCTTGCCTTCCAAAGTGCAAACTTAGATAGATTACACACTGGAGGTCTGGTGCTAGCATAATCTTTGTTTTGGGCCATGTTTTATGAAGAAATAATCCTAATAACCAAAATCAAAACAATCAGATCTAACTAGAGGGATCTTTGAGTTCAGGTGTTAGCCTATGCAACCACTGAGATGTGGTATTTTTAACCAACCTCAGAAGATATGGTAAGTTTAACTAACCTGGAAGATATGGTATTTTTAACCAACCTCCCTCTGATACTAATTGAAAGTGCAAGTTAGATCTGATATACTCTAGAGGGGGGGTGAATAGAGTATGGTGATTGCTAAAACCTTTTTACAACTGTTGTTGTATTCCTAAGTGAACAGGGAAGCAAATAACATAAAGTAAATCTAAATACAGAATAATCACAGATCAATCACAAAGCAATCTCAAAGCAATCACAAAGTACAACCAGAAACAAAAGAAAGATATGCAACCAGATGACACAAGGAGCTATAGTGGTTCCCCAATGAACCTGGGTACATCCACTCTTCTACCACCCTAGGTAGGAATCCACTGCAGGATGAGTTGATCAGGTGTCCTGGGCACCAATGAGCTTTTGATAAGATGCTCAAAAACCAAACCAGATTTTTTGATCAGGTGTCTTGCCACCACTGAGTTTTAATAAGGTCTCAGAAACCAAACACAAACTTTTGAAGGGAGTTTGAAAAACCCTTTATAGTAGAGAGAGAGAGAGAGAGAGAGAGAGAGAGAGAGAGAGAGAGAGAGAGAAAGGAATGAGATGATCTTCTCTGTCAACAGTCAGAGAGAAGATAGTGGATGTTGTCAAAGCTCCCCCTGAGATCTTGAGTTGTTCAGGAAGTGAAGCTTTGCAGTAGGGTGATCGGCCTTCAGATGATTTGATCTCCAGCAAAGGATGATTTCAGCAGCAACTGAAATGTGAGGTGTCTGGAGTCTTGAATGATGATGGCCTTTGAACACTTGAATCAAGAGAGATCTGAAAATTATAGTTAGTTGATCTCCTTTTGTGATGTGTGTTCTTGTATGAATTTTTGAGACTGAGAATTTCTGCAACTCTCTTTATTTTTCTTGTGTAATTGTTGTTGTAAGAGCTGTAATTCTTATTGTTGCAGAGAATTGTTGTTGCAGAGGTTGTGTGTCTAACTCTCTCTGAGAGGAGAATAAAAAAACTGATGTTTTATTCCTTTTGATCTGAATAGAGATGATCCTCTGTCCAAGATAGCCGTTGGCCTGTCATAAATGACTTCCTTAAATGTATTTGTCTTCTGAAGGAAAGTCCAATGAAACATTCCTTTGAAAATTCCTTGAAACTTGCTCCAGATTAATTAAAAACGACTACAGGATCTCTGACATAAATGCTGAGAATAATTCCACAACTGTCTGAATTTGAATCTTTAAAATCGTCTAACTCTTCAGAAAAACGTCGAACTGAGCTCCACTATCGTTGAACTGAGCTCAGAGCCCGGACTTAGACAGAAACAGAGATCGTCGATCTGAGCTCAACTATCGTTGAACTGAGCTCAGAGATCGTCGAATGGAGTTCGACGATTTGTCGAAGTGAGCTCAGCGATCGTCGAATGGAGTTCGACGATTCGTCGTACTGAGCTCGACGAAATGACTTAGTCTCCAAAACTGAAAAACCTGGTCTTGAGGGCAGCTTCCAAACCTAACTACTAACCCTTAGACTCAATTCTAATTGACCTTTAAATCTATACAATGAGGTCAAAACAGGTTTCCTCAGAGACATAGCGATCCTTGCCCAAATCAGTAATAGGGTGTTCCAACAATCTCCCCCTATTTGGGTTAGGATTACTATTTACAGATATTGGAAAAAATAAAACATACAAAATAGAAATGCAACAAACAAAACATTGCAGAATCACAGATATTATCTGAGATAGTTCAGAAAACAGAATATATTGTCACCTTACAGAATTACTCTTTTTCTTTGCTCTTTATAAGGACTATTTCTCTATTTGGATTGAGAGCTTCTTTCTTAGATCTCCTGTCATCAGCTGCACCTAGAGAGGTTTGTTGTTTTGGCCTGGGCACTACAACTTCAGGATGCAGCTTCATGTAGCTTTCTGAATCAAAGAATTTACTGGAGGAGTATCTTTCAAGTTCCTTCTTTCTTTGTTCTGATAAGGTAGTTATATTGGAAGTATCCTTTCCTTGCTCTCTGGCTTTCGTGATCTGATCTAAAGCAGCCAATTCTTTCATCCTAGCTGTCCATGAAGTAGGATTGTTTTCTGGATGCTCAAATGGAACTGGAGGCTCATATCTATTTGAAGGATTGTCTAGAGGTGCTCTGGAGGAGACTAAATCTTTCAGTTTATAAGGAAAGGGACCAGAAGTTATATCAGATGGACCTTGTCCTTCCCTTGAATATGGATGTTGCCTGCAATACACTTTAGAATAAACTTGGATTTCTCTTTGATTTCCTCTTCTTGATTGGTAGCCTCTAGATTGACTTCCTCTGTATTGGGATCTATCTTGAGGTTGATATGAGCTTTGGCTTCTGGCAGAAGGTTGAGATGGAGAACATCCACTTGCACCTGCATCAGGTGAAGGAGGAGGAGGAGGAGGATGATTGAACTGGGATGATCCTTTATCATATTTTCTCTTCTTCTTTATAGCCATCAATTGATTTTTGGAGTATTGCATCCAATGTTCTGTGATAGGGCAATCATGCAGTATATAGTATGGAATGTCATTTGTGTCTTTCACTTTTGCTCCTTGTGCCAACAACCTCACCATCAAGGCACCTACCGGACTCAACGTACACACAACTCCAGTCCATTCATCCCGAGCCCATGGATTCGCCACCAAGGAACCTGCCGGACTCAGCGTACACACTGTTCCAGTTCGCCCATACTGCAGACATCACTAGTCTACATATGCCTACAGAAACTCCAGTTTGCATACCCTGAGTCCAAAGCCTTGTCACCAAGACACTTACAGGACTCAACGGACTCCAGCTCTAGCCCGCACGTAGTTGCGGACACAATCTCCAGTCTGCTTCTCCCAAACTCGCAACCAACGCACACAGCTCTTCTACCGAGCTCAACAGACTGAGAAGCAGTTCGCGCACCACTATGTGATCTCCCCGGACTGAGCTAAACATGGACTTGGTTCAGAACTAACCAAGTCCACACCACTGGCCACAAGGGCTAGTCTGCACTTACTGAGCTCCAGCATCAGTCCGCACTGACTGGCGGTCTACGCGTCTTCCACTTGCCACTGCAACAGAGCAAGACCAAGGAAACTGCCAAGACGGTTTGCAGTGCTCCAGTTCTTCAGTGCGCTTCATGTAGGACTCCATGGATAGAGTTTCTATCCGCCCGGTTACTTCATGGGATCCAGCTGCTTGCTGAGGATAGGCCAGAGTGGCAGACCGCCACTGCTGTCTGCTTAGTCCGTGCGAACAGACCGCCCAGGCCGCTACAGAACAAATCGTCTGCAACATCTCTGCCGACCTGGCAGTCCACCAACCCTGTCTGCGTAGTACGTGCGGATAGGTCCAAGTGCTCCATTCACCCACTTTATCTTCACAAATTTCAACATTACTGAAATGCCCTCGGGTTGGTCTGCCAACAACCAAATCCTGCTGTTTGGAAAAGCTATTCGCAGCCCACTCGGGGCAAAAGGGCAGACCCTCAAGCTAAAGAGAGCTAGGCGGCCTGGGCCAGCTGGCGGCCTGGGAGAGACTAAGGCTGGCGAGCTGGGCGAGTTGGCCTAACGAGCAGGCCTGACGAGCTGGCCTGACGAGCTGTCCTGACAAGCTGGGGTAGCTGGGATGACGAGCTGGGTGAGCTGGCCTGACGAGCTGACCTGACAAGTTGGGCGAGCTGGCCTAACAAGCTGGCAAGACGAGCTAGGCGAGCTGGCCTGGCATGCTGGGCTGATGAGCTGGGCGAGCTGGCTTGACGAGCTAGCCTGACGAGGTAGGTGAGCTGGCCTGACGAGCTGGGCTGATGAGCTGGAGAGCTGATCTAACAAGCTGGCCTTACGAGCTGGGCGAGCTGGCTTGGCGAGCTGGCTTAACAAGCTGGGCGAGCTGCCCTCACAAGCTGGGTGAGCTATCCTTACGAGCTGGGCGAGCTGGCCAGACGAGCTGGGCGAGCTGGCCTGATGAGCTGGGCGAGCTGGCCTAACGAGCTGGGCGAGTTGGCCGGACGAGCTGGGCGTAGGGCGAGCACATACCGGCCCTTCCCCGTACAGCGGCCAGGGGGAGGAAATACTTCATCCCCCTATTAGTATATTATGCAGATTGAGCCTAAATTGTCCACCAAGAGTGCCAAAAGTCTTAAAATGCTTAAAAATGCATTGCTAGTCTCATGCCTTATTTTGGGGCTCTCTCTTCGCGAATACGGGGTTGTACACAATCCCCACACTTTTCGAGCGGGTTCCACGCTCGAAAAGAAACATCCAACACAACGTATTCGCTGCATAGCCTTCTTGGAGCCAAAAACACTTGACCTCCCGGGGGGTCAACCTGTCATGCCAGCTAATGGGAGCTTGGATGACGAGACGGTCCTCGGGGTAGAAAACACTTGGCCTCCCCGAGGGGTCAACCTATCACGCCAGCTAATAGGAGCCTGGGTGACGAGACGGTCCTCGGGGTAGAAAACACTTGTCCTCCCCGAGGGGTCAACCTGTCACGCCAGCTAATGGGAGCCTGGGTGACGAGACAACCTCGAGGTAGAAACCATCTCTCCGCCGAGGCACATTCGACCCAACCAGCTAGTGAGAGCCTAGATTAGGAGATCCTCTCGGTGGTGGGACTTGCTCTCCTTGAGGCACATTCGACCCAACCAGCTAGTGAGAGCCTGAATGAGGAGATCCTCTCGGGGGGGGGGGACTTGCTCTACTTGAGGCACATTCGACCCAACCAGCTAGTGAGAGCCTGGATGAGGAGATCCTCTCGGGGTGTGACTTGCTCTCCCCGAGGCACATTCGACCCAACCATCTAGTGAGAGACTGGATAAGGAGATCCTCTCGGGGGTGGGACTTGCTCTGAAAGTGAAGGTAGATCTGAAATACTCTAGAGGGGTGGGGGTGGGGGTGAATAGAGTATTGTGCTCTCTTCAAACATTTACAACTTTTGTTGTATTCCTAAGTGAACAAGTCAGTAAATAAAATAAATAAGCATAACAACCTATCTAATCACAGAGCAACACAGCTAAAACAAAAGAAAAAGGGCAACCAGACGACACAAGAAATTTATAGTGGTTCCCCAACCTGGGTACATCCACTCTACTACCACCATGGTAGGAATCCACTCAGGTTTTTGATCAGGTGCCTGACACCAATGAGCTTTTGTTCAGGTGCTCAAAAACCAAAATCTCAAGTCTTTTGGTAGGAGACTTATAACCAGGAATAATTCTGAAGGGAATTAAAACCCTATACAGAGGATGGAAAAAGGATGTGATGAGGTCTTCTCTTTCTCAATGACAACTGAGAAGACTTGTGGATTGATGTCAGCAGATTGCTCCCCCTGAGATCTTGAAGGGATCAGGAAAACTAGAACACTGCTTCAGGGTGACAGGTCTTCAAAAGATTGAGTGCTTGGACCAGAGATTGCTTCAGGAACTTCTTTGACAGATTGATTAGTTTGTTGTCCTTCTGAAGTTGTCCTGAGAATTGAAGGAAGAAGACTCTTGATAGTGATTGTATGTTCTTCTTCTTCTTGATGAAATTATTCTCTAGCCTGGGCTGATTGTAGTAGAGCTTTAGATTTCTATATGATTGTTCTTAGTACTGTGTGTCTGTATCACTGCTAGTATTGTAATACTGGTTAATCTCCTTTTTTTAACTTCTTACTAACTGAGGATTATTCGAAATTTGAATGTTGAGCAGTAATTACAGTCGGCCTGGGAAGGAAGCGACAATCAATGATTTCCCTAACTATCCCATGGAAAAATGGCATGAAATAATGCATGATCAATGCGCGTTCTAACGGTAACATTCTGAGAGGATTGGCCATTAATTACTGAGGATTCATCGCCGAGAAAAGGGACGGGAAACTGGAGAAGACCTAGTCTGGGATCGTCGAACAAAGAACACAATTCGTCGAGCTGAGTTTTAGTTCGTCGAGCTGAGCTTGAGTTCGTCGAACTGAGCTTGATGAGTTCGTCGACCAGACAATTTGTCTTCACAGAAATCTTGTCAATTCTGCTTCATTATTCGTCAAACTGACAATCTTCATTCGTCGAGCTGAGAAACTATATCGTCGAGCTGAGAATGATTGAGGACTTGGGATCTGAGAAGTCTTTGACTGAGGAGAATTCAAATCGTCGACCAGAAATCATCGAGTAGAGTACATCATTCGTCGACCTGAGAAATTGAGAACTTGAGGTCCAAGTTCGTCGAGCTCAGAATCTAGTTCGTCGACCAAAGCTTGAAGCTGGACTTAGAAAAATTCTGGAGTTGCCTTGACTTTAGTCTGTTGAAGTAACTCAGTCTTCGCCAAACAGAGAACTAAGATCGTCGAGCTCAGCACTAAGAATTATCTCAAGATCGTCGAGCGCAGAACACCTTTTGTCGATCTGAGTTCGACGAACGTCGAACTCATTTGACTTAGTCTTGAAAACTTCTAATTCTTGAGTCTCTGATGGTCTTGATGATAGCTGGTCCCTCTGATGTTGAATCTAAGGACTTGACCTATACTCTAGGACACAAACTTGACCCTGGCTATACATGTTGGGTCACATCCTAAGCTAGTGAACCTAGCCCAAATCAACTAGGGATCCAACAATCTCCCCCTATTTGGGTGAGGTCACTAAGATACTCAAAGCATAAACAAACAGATAAATAAAGCAGGAAAAGAAATATATCTGGTAGAGAATTACTAACACATGCAGCAGATATATATACATGGGCTTTGTTTAAACAAATAACATGGTTTGAAAACAAATTGCAGAAAGAAATTGAAACAAAATAAGGATACTTCTTCTTCTTCTTTTGCATAGATTTGTCTTCTGTTGTCTTCTCTCTAGGCTTTTTGAAGATATTTTCTCTGTTAGGATTTGAAGCCTCTGTCTGAGTCATGGTCATGTTAGCTACCCCGATGATTTTCAGTGATGTAGCTCTGGGGACAACTGCTTCTAGATGGAGCTTCATATAATCATCAACATTGAAGAGCTTGTTGCCTTTGTCAAACCTTTTTAACTCTTCTTTTCTGTACTTTGACATAGTTGTTAATACAGAAGTGTCTTTTCCTTCAACTTTGGCTTTATTGATCAATGATAGGCCAATTAGTTCCTGGTATCTAGCCATTCTTGCAGTATTGGCAGTTTCAGGATCTTCAAATGGAATTGGAGGAGAGTATGGCCTTTTAGGACTATCTGCTTTCTGTTCTTCAGATATTTGTTGCTGTTGATGCTGATGTTGATTTCCTAAGGATGGTTGCCTCTGCTGGCTGCTACCAGAGGATCTCCCTGACTGTCTCTGATAGGTTTGCATGCGGGCAGATCTCTGAGAGCTAGAGCCAGTGGCACCAGCTGCTGGAGGAGGAGGAGGAGGTGGATCCTTTCTATATCTGTGAACTGGAGGAGGAGAATATCTCCTACTTCTTTTCCTATCCTTCTGCTAGTTCTTTGATAACCACATCCATGCAGGCATTCCCTTATATGGAGTAACATTATGCAGAATGTAGTAGGGAGTGTCAGCATTTGGATTGGGTTTAGGAGCTGGAGGAGGAGGAGCCTTCCTTTTCTTTGATAACATTTTCTTTTTCTTCTTGGAGGCTTCTTCATCTAAATCATCATCATCGTCATCTTCATCATCTTCAGTATCAAAACCCTGAGAGTTGTCATATAAAGCATCCAATGCTTTTAAAGCTTTATCATCAATAACAGCTTTTACTGTAACAGGGGCAGAAATTTCAGGAACTGGAGTTTCAGCAACTGTTGAGGAGGAGACTGTGCAGGAATCAGAAATAGTGGGGACAGAGCTTTCAGGTGCTGCCTTATTTTACTCTTCAATATCAGCCAGGATTAGCTCATCCAAATCTGGCATAGGTGAATCATCCATAATAAACCTTGGGGCTGAGATGACTTCAGGAATAACTTCTGGACTAACTGCAGAGATTGAAGCTAAAGCTGGGAAAGCAAAACTGTCACAGAGTTGCGTAGCAACTGCTGTACTAGCTAGAGATATGTAGGGCACAATAGCCAACTATGGCTTAGTAAAGTTTGCTGGAAGAGACTGCATATGTACAGTATCAAAAACTTTCTGTAATTCTTGTAGATTAACTAAGGGATTGAGAGAAAAATCACCAATAGTTTCAGCAGTATCCATGTCAGCAATATCCATATCAGTATTAATAAAATTAATCAAATCAAATAATTCTGTATCTGTACAATCTAGAGAAACTTCTGAAGCTGTATCTGCTGGGGAAGCTGTATCTGAAGCTTGAGCTGCCGCTTCATCATCAGGCATCTCCCCCTGCCTGGGATCAGTGGGGACTGAGTCCAGGCCCTGGACTGAGGAGGGTGCAACAGAAAGGGCAGAAATTTGAGCAGATAAAGAATTAATAGAATTCACAAGAGGTGTAATGTCCTCTATGATAAGAATTTTGATGAGAGGAGTGAGGAAGGTGAGGATAGATGATATGGTAGTTGAATCAAAGGAGTAAGGGGAAGAGGATGTTTCATTATGTGTGGAGGAGGGAGCAACTAAGGATGGAATGGATGGTGGAGGAGCAGATATGTGATGAGTGGATGGTGATGAAGATGGAATGGTGGCATCTGGCATGACAATGTCTGTGGGTAGGGTGTAAGATGGAATGGAGGACAGATGAGGGGGAAGTGGAGACTGGGGAGGTGTAAGGTTATGTGTGTCATGAGGTGAAGCTGGAGGTGTTGATTGTTTATTAGCTTGCAGAGGGGAAGATGGGATATTGGTGATGTCCAGTGGTGGAGATGGAGGAGGAGTAGGCACATGAGGAGGCTTCTTTGATGGAAGGGGTGCTGGAAGAGATGGAGGAGGGGGATGACTCTCCTCAGCAGGTGTGGGAGTAGCTTTAACAGCCCTGGTGCCTTCTGAAGCAGGGATGGAAGAGGAGGAAGCCTTGGATGGCTTGGAGATCGTCCTCTCCCATCTGCCAAACAAAGCACAGGTGAGGCGCTTGCTGGCATTGATGAAGATGGTCGGGGAGACCATGAATTCACCAGCCTTTTCCATGAGGAAGATCCTTAGGATTCTTCCAAAACAAACCTCTTTCTTGCTGTTCTTCTTCTTGATCAACTCAAAGAAGATCTTACTCCAATCGACCTGTCTCTTGTTGACCACTGTACACATAAAAAGGAACTGATGTCGGGTTATGTAATCATGTGCGATGTGCTTGCCCATCAGTACTTTTCCCACGATATCCACCAAGAACTGATAGGCGGCGGAAAGTTGTTTCTTTAACAACTTGTTAGGGTTGCTTCCAGAAAACCCCATCAACTTCAGCATCGAACTATATTCTTCATAATCCGTATCCATGTCATCTTCTCCATTTACCAAACCAAAAATTTCAGCAAGAACGGCGGGAGATAGAGAGACAGCATTACTCCCGATATTGCCTGTCAGAACATTTTCCTCAGAAACTGACGAAGTGTATACCCATTCTCGAATTTCAGTTGCATGCAGTTTAATCCTTCGGGTCATGAAATCTTTGAGACTAAGTTCTTCCAAAAGTTCCAGAATGTATAGAAATATTGGGTCAGAGTGCTGGAAAGAGTCAAAATCCATGTCAAAGCCGGTGTCGAATTTCATTGCGGCTAAGGTGCTTGCTGGAACCACCATTGATGACCTGCAAGAGAGACAGAGAAAACATCGATCAAGAGCAGAAGAACTGAAAGCACGGGACGGAGGTCGAAGAAAACTTGGATATAAGTTTTCCAAAATATGAATCGACAAACTCCGTTCCACGAAAAAGAAACAGTTCTTCGAACTGAGGTCGACGAAATAAATTATAGATAAATAATTCGTCAATCTCATTCAGAATAATCGAAAATAGTTCGTCGAACTCCGTTCGACGAAATATCTTCTGAAGCAAAGTTCGTCGATCTCGGGTCGACGAAAATTATTTCTACATAGAGAATTCGTCGATCTTCGTTCGACGAGAATCTCTCAAACTTTCCCTAATTCGTCGAACTCTGGAAAATTCATCGAATGCAGACAGAAACTAATTTAACTCTTCTCCATTGATCATTCCCGGTTGATTTATGAAGAACAGATGATTTTTCTCATCCAAAGGTTTGGTGAAAATGTCTGCTCTCGGTAGATCAGTAGGAATATAGATTAAGTTAATTTTCTTTTTGTCTACATTATCTCTAATGAAATGATGTCTTATTTCAATATGCTTAGTCGTACTTTGGTGAACTGGATTCTGTGCTATAGCAATAGCACTAGTATTATCACAAAATAATGTTCAATTATTTAAGTTGACACCTTAGTGTAGGAGTTGGTTTTGTATCCATAACATTTGTGAACAGCAGCTGCCAGCAGCCATATATTCTGTTGAATTCTGTGAAGTGAAAGTGGGTGAATGAAAGGCTTGGGAAACCTATCCGCGCGGACTACGCGGACTGGGTTGGCGGACTGCTAGGTTGGCAGGGATGTTGCAGGCGGTTTGCTCTGTGGCGGCCTGGGCGGTCTGTTCGCGCGGACTGCGCGGACAGCAGCGGCGGTCTGACAGGCCAGTGTATGCTCAGCAGGCGGTTTACTCCCAGGAAGTAACCGGGCGAATAGGAATGTTATCCGCGGAGTCCGGCTTGAAGCGGACTGAAGAACTGGAGCTCGGAAGACCGGTTTGGCAGATGCCTTGGTCTTGCTCTAGTGAAGCGGCAAGTGGAAGCCGTGAAGACCGCCGGTCAGCGCGGACAGGAACTGGAGGTCGCCCGGTATGGCGGGCTAGATCCAGTGTCCACCAGTAAGTGCGGACTGGCCCTTGTGGCCAGCGGACTGGACTTGGTGGGAATTGAACCAAGTCCAGGATGGCTCAGTCCGGGGAGATCACGCAGTGGAGCGCGGGCTGGTTTCTCAGTCCGCCAAGCCTAGTAGAAGCGCTGTTGCCTTGTTTGCTAGCTTGGGGATATGCGGACTGAAGGATTGCTCGTGCAGGAGCGTGCGGACTGGAGCCAGAGTCCGCTGAGTCCGGTATAGGCTTGTGACGAGGTAATGGACTCAGGAGTTGCGGACTGGAGTCTGCTGTTAGCGGACTGGATTGGCGTGTCCGCTAAGTCCGGAGGTGCCTTGGCAATGAGGTAATGGACTTGGGATATGCGGACGGAAGCCGGGTGTCCGCTGAGTCCGGCAGGTGCCTTGATGGCGAGACTGCGGGCTCGGGTTTTGCGGGCTGATGCCTTGTCCGCAGAATGGCGGACACGGTTTTTTGTGGAGTCCGGCTGTGGTGGTCCTGGCTTGGCCTCTGGCGGCAAGGCGGGCTGGATATTGGAGTCCGGCCTTGGAGATGCTGGGCGGACAGGCTATCTGCACAGGAGCGGCGAACTGGCATGTGTGTCCGCGGGCTGGCGGACACACTAGTTCTAGCTGCGGGTTGTGGCGGTGATCCTATCGGCTAGGGCGGTGACCATACTCATCGTCGTGCCTATAAATAGGACCCATGTCACATCAGGAATTGTAACCAACCAGAGGAACCTAAGTAACGTGAGTGAACAGTAAATTGGGTTGGGCGAGTGCTGCGGTCTGTGTTTTCCAGTCCGCGCGGATTGTTTCAGGCTGACGGTTTGCTGTGTGCAGGTCGCGCGGATAACTTCAAGGAGCCAGAAGTTTGGCTGTGACTTCGGTCAGTGCTTGGAAGTGTGCGGTCTCTGCGGACTCAGCAGGAGGTCGCTCTGCGGCTTGTCAGTTCCGTTTCAACTTTCCCAGCTTCAATAACCTGTCCGCCGGTTTCAGGCAGGTAGGGGAGTTCCTCAGTTCGGGTTCAGCAGGAGGCGAATAACGGTCTGTCCGCGCGGCCTCGCGGTCTCGGCGGACTCCGTGGTATTCGGTGGATTGCAGCATAGCTTGGGCGAGCTCAGCGGTCTCGGCGGTCTCGGCGACCTCGCGGTCTTGGCGGACTGGAGTGCTGTCCGCCCGGCTTGTTTTTTGGTTCTTTCTGTTTACAGCTGTAACACTAGCGAAATCATGTCTCGCTATGTATGCCTCGGATTGTAAAGAAGTGAATGCATAATAAGATCTTCTTGTGCTTCCATTGTTTTGTTGGGTGCAACCTCTAGTCCTTGGGTTTCCGCAGGTTCAGCGTGCGAACTGGGTAGTTCCGAAGATATTAATTTGGCGTTTGGGCTATCTTGCTGACCACGTTGAGAAAATTTAACATGGTATCAGAGGGAGGTTGTTGGAGTGGTCAAGCAGTGCTCAATGGAAGTAGTTGCTCGTCTGTCAAGGAAACCAGTGGTAGAACCATGGCAGTGGAGGATGCAAGTTGTCTTGGTATTGATCTTCTTACAGAGGCGAACTGTGAACGGTGGAAGTCCTGTATGAAGAGCTTTCTTCTTGGCGAGGACCTTTGGGAGGTTGTATGCGGAGCAGGAAGACAAGAGGATACTGCTGGCAATGCTGAGGCGATGAGAGCTTGGAAGGAGGCAAATGCGAAAGCGGAGTCTATTCTCAGGCAGGTGATCTCATCGGAGCTCTTGGACCACATCAGTGGATGTCGGTCAGCTGCGGAGGTTTGGACTTCCCTTGATGGGTTGTTCAGGAAGGAGGTGAAGGTTGCTGCAGAAGATGGTCCCTCTACTTCATATCAGGAAGAAAGGAGTGTTTCTCCTAGGCGTGATAGGAAGAGGAAGGAAGGACCACGGTGCTATAAATGCAAGCAGCAAGGTCATCTTCGGAAGGAGTGCAAGGTTACCTTGCTCTCGGCGAACGTTGCTCAGGTAGGGAGGAAGGAGAAGAACGTAGTTGGGACTTCAACTAGTTCTGGATCTGATCGGCTGGATGCCAGTGATAGTGCAGCTATCTGGCATGAAAGACTGGGGCATGTAGGGATGGACAAGCTGAAAGCAATGGCGGAAAGAAGACTCGTAAGAGGCTTGCCTAGATTGTCATCCTATGGCGATGGTCGGGGGTGTGCGGGATGTCAGGAAAGTGGAGCCTATCGCTTCATGGTCGACAAAGCACAATCCAGGAGTAATGCACCATTGGCGGTTGTCCATTGTGCTCTGGTGGGACCGACCGTCACGGCCAGTCTTGGAGGCAGCAGGTTCATGCTGATATTGGTTGATGACTATTCTGGGTATACTTGGGTATACTTTATGAAGACGAAGTCCAACATGGTACGCTTGTTTGTGGAGTTCAATAAGCTTGTCGAAGGCCAGCTTGGCCGGAGGATCAAGGTGTTGAGGACAGGTTTCGGTGGTGAGTTTGACTCAACCGAGTTCTCACGCTTTTGCAGGAAGCAAGGGATCCGGATGGAGCTTTCTTGTGGACATACTTCACAACAGGGTAGTGTTGCAGCTCGGATGATCCGTTGGTTAACGGAGACCTGCAAGTGTTGGCTTCGGAGTAAAGGCGTTCCGAAGGCTCTTTGGGCGGAAGGAATGGCCTGTGCTGCTCATGTCATCAACCGGATGCCTCTTAGTCCGATCATAATGAAGACTCCTTATGAGCTAATGTTCGGAGTGAAGCCCTCAGTGAAGCACCTTCGGGTGTTTGGATCTACCTGCTATATACACTCTCCGGGTCCTCTCAAGACAAAGCTAGTCTTTGTTGGGTATGATGAGCAGAGAAGAAGATGGAGGTGTATGGATCCTGCGACGAAGAAACTCATAGTGTCGAGAGACATTGTTTTCGATGAGTTGACGCCGTATTGGGGTAGCTCTTATGTGGAGCTAGAGATAAGCAGGTTAGATGGTGGGCTGAAGGAGGCTGCTGCTAAGGAAGTGGAGTTGCCTGAGTCACCAGGTGCTCCAGGTTGTTCTAGCTCCGGGGCAAAGGCGTCAGAGTCGGGAAGAAGGGGGAGCGATGCTCCAGGACCTTCTGGCTCAAAGGCGGAGGCTTCCTGTTCAGGAAGCAAGGGGAGCGATGTTCCAGGCTGTTCATGTTCAAGAGGGGAGTCTTCTGGTTCAGGTAGCAGGGGGAGCGTTGCTCCAGGTGCTCTTGGTTCCAGTAAGGAGGCGTCTTGTTCAGGGAACAAAGGGAGCATTGTTCCGGGTTTGCCCGGGAACGGAGCTGGTTCAACAGCAGCGGAGGTGGTTAGCCATGATCAGGTTCTTCGGAGATCGAAGAGGATCAGTAAGCCACCAGCTCGATATAGCGAAGGGAACACAGCGGACTTGGTCCCGTGTTTCCTTGTTAGCCCTCAGGTCGAGCAAGGGACTTCTGGCTGTGATGACCCCACTAGAATCAAGGAGGTGGTTGACACCAAGTCTGAAGAGGTGACTTCTCTCAGAGGCAACGAGGCTTGGGCTTCTAGGTCCAAGGAAGTTGGTGATACTCCTATGATGCATGAGTGGAGGTTGAAGCTAAAGAAGGCAGAGGGAAGTATGGCTCCTTTTGGGAGATGCTGGAGGGCTCCCTCATGGTCCATGATATGCGGGGCGAGGACTATGTCTTGGACATCTCTTCGTAGATGCTATTGGAAGGACCAGGTGCAAGGTTACGGGAGCTGCTGGAGTTATTCACCACTTCTCACTTCAAGGGGGAGTGTTGAATTCTGTGAAGTGAAAGTGGGTGAATGGAAGGCTTGAGAAACCTATCCGCGCGGACTACGTGGACTGGGTTGGCGGACTGCTAGGTCGGCAGGGATGTTGCAGGCGGTTTGCTCTGTGGCGGCCTGGGCGGTCTGTTCGCGCGGACTGCTCGGACAGCAGCGGCGGTCTGACAGGCCAGTGTATGCTCAGCAGGCGGTTTACTCCCAGGAAGTAACCGGGCGGATAGGAATGTTATCCGCGGAGTCCGGCTTGAAGCGGACTGAAGAACTGGAGCTCGGAAGACCGGTTTGGCAGATGCCTTGGTCTTGCTCTAGTGAAGCGGCAAGTGGAAGCCGTGAAGACCGCCGGTCAGCGCGGACAGGAACTGGAGGTCGCCCGGTATGGCGGGCTAGATCCAGTGTCCGCCAGTAAGTGCGGACTGGCCCTTGTGGCCAGCGGACTGGACTTGGTGGGAATTGAACCAAGTCCAGGATGGCTCAGTCCGGGGAGATCGCGCAGTGGAGCGCGGGCTGGTTTCTCAGTCCGCCAAGCCTAGTAGAAGCGCTGTTGCCTTGTTTGCTAGCTTGGGGATATGCGGACTGAAGGATTGCTCGTGTAGGAGCGTGCAGACTGGAGCCAGAGTCCGCTGAGTCCGGTATAGCCTTGTGACGAGGTAATGGACTCAGGAGTTGCGGACTGGAGTCTGCTGTTAGCGGACTGGATTGGCGTGTCCGCTAAGTCCGGAGGTGCCTTGGCAATGAGGTAATGGACTTGGGATATGCGGACGGAAGCCGGGTGTCCGCTGAGTCCGGCAGGTGCCTTGATGGCGAGACTGCGGGCTCGGGTTTTGCGGGCTGATGCCTTGTCCGCAGAATGACGGACACGGTTTTTTGTGGAGTCCGGCTGTGGTGGTCCTGGCTTGGCCTCTGGCGGCAAGGCGGGCTGGATATTGGAGTCCGGCCTTGGAGATGCTGGGCGGACAGGCTATCTGCACAGGAGCGGCGAACTGGCATGTGTGTCCGCGGGCTGGCGGACACACTAGTTCTAGCTGCGGGTTGTGGCGGTGATCCTATCGGCTAGGGCGGTGACCATACTCATCGTCGTGCCTATAAATAGGACCCATGTCACATCAGGAATTGTAACCAACCAGAGGAACCTAAGTAACGTGAGTGAACAGTAAATTGGGTTGGGCGAGTGCTGCGGTCTGTGTTTTCCAGTCCGCGCGGATTGTTTCAGGCTGACGGTTTGCTGTGTGCAGGTCGCGCGGATAACTTCAAGGAGCCAGGAGTTTGGCTGTGACTTCGGTCAGTGCTTGGAAGTGTGCGGTCTCTGCGGACTCAGCAGGAGGTCGCTCTGCGGCTTGTCAGTTCCGTTTCAACTTTCCCAGCTTCAATAACCTGTCCGCCGGTTTCAGGCGGGTAGGGGAGTTCCTCAGTTCGGGTTCAGCAGGAGGCGAATAACGGTCTGTCCGCGCGGCCTCGCGGTCTCGGCGGACTCCGTGGTATTCGGCGGATTGCAGCATAGCTTGGGCGAGCTCAGCAGTCTCGGCGGTCTCGGCGACCTCGCGGTCTTGGCGGACTGGAGTGTTGTCCGCCCGGCTTGTTTTTTGGTTCTTTCTGTTTACAGCTGTAATACTAGCGAAATCATGTCTCGCTATGTATGCCTCGGATTGTAAAGAAGTGAATGCATAATAAGATCTTCTTGTGCTTCCATTGTTTTGTTGGGTGCAACCTCTAGTCCTTGGGTTTCCGCAGGTTCAGCGTGCGAACTGGGTAGTTCCGAAGATATTAATTTGGCGTTTGGGCTATCTTGCTAACCACGTTGAGAAAATTTAACATATTCTGCTTCTGCAGTTTATGTGTACACAGATGTTTGCTTTTTACAAAACCAGTAGACAAGTCTCATACCTAGGAACTGGCAAGTTCCAGAGGTACTCTTCCTGTCTACTCTACATCCAGCATAGTCAGCATCTCAGTATCCAGTTAACTCAAACTCTGACTCTACAGGATACTAGAGTCCTAGATTAGGACAATTCTTTATATATCTCAAAAATTTTTAAAGAAAATAAGGTGAGATTCTTTAGGGTTCACTTGGAACCTAGCACAAAGGCATGTGGAAAACATGATATCAGGTTTGCTAGCTATTAGGTATAATAGGGATCCAACAATTGCCCTATAAGTTTTCTGATCTACAGGTTTCCCTGCTGCATCAGAATCCACAACAACATTAGTAGCCATAGGTATTTTCATTCCTGAAGCATCACCCATCCCAAACTTCTTAATATGCTCTTTAGCATACTTAGCTTGGGAGAGGAAGATACCATCCGGGAGCTGCTTCACTTGGAGACCAAGGAAGTAGGAAAGCTCACCCATGCTACTCATCTCAAATTTGGAATGCATGAGGTCAGCAAACCTCTTGCACAATTTGGGATCAGTAGACCCAAAAATGATGTTATCCACATATATTTGTACTAACATATTTGGTCCTTATGATGTCTAGTGAAAATAGTTTTATCTATGGTTCCTCTTATAAATTTATGCTCTAAAAGAAAGCTTGCTAAGGTCTCATACCAAGCTCTTGGAGCTTGCTTTAAACCATGGAGAGCTTTATGCAATTTAAATACAAAAGAGGGATAAGTTAGAGAGATAAAACCTGGAGATTGTTCTACATAAACCTCTTCTTGAAGCACTCCATTCAAGAATGCACTCTTGACATCCATTTGGAAAACTTTGAATCTCCTGTGAGCTGCATAGGCAAGGAATATTCTTATGGCCTCTAACCTTGAACAGGGGCAAAGGTTTGGTCATAGTCAATTCCTTCCTCTTGCCTGTAGCCTTGAGCAACAAGCCTAGCCTTGTTTCTCACAATGTTCCCATGAGCTTCTAGCTTGTTTCTGTAGACCCATTTGATTCCAATAACTGGGTAGTTATGAGGTCTTGGAACCAAATCCCAAACTCTACATCTCTCAAACTGATTTAGTTCCTCTTGCATTGTAATGATCTAGTGGGGATCTTGCTTAGCTTCATGGATGGTGAGAGGTTCAATTTGAGAGAGAAAACATGCATGCATCAAGTCTTGTTTGAGTTGATGCCTTGTCTGTACACCTACTGAAATGTCTCCAATCACTTGAGATCTAGGGTGATCTCTAAGTGTGACAAGATCATTAGGTGGAGTTTGTTCAACAACAGCTTCTGTAATTAATTCTTCTTGAGGAATGATACTAGCTATTGAGGGAAGTTCAACCACTTCCACTTGAATCTCTTCTTCACTATCTTCAGCAACCTGTGGAGAAGGATGGGTTGATACCTCTTGGGTAAGGTTTACTCCATCCATAGACTCACATAGTTGTGGAAACAGCAAAGAGCTATTGGTAGAAGTCTCTTTCTCCTTATAAGACATCTTAGCTTCATCAAAAGATACATGGTCTGATTCTTCAATTTTAAGGGAGGATTTATTAAAAACCCTATAGGCCTTGCTTACTTGGGAATATCCTAGAAAAATCCCTTATTCATTCTTAGCCTCAAACTTTCTAATGTATCTTTTGTTATTTGTGTGAATGTAGCATATACAACCAAAAACTTTAAAGTATGTGATTTTAGGTTTCTTCCCTTTAAGTAATTCATAGGGGGTCTTATTTTTCAGCTTATGTATAAGGCTTCTATTCAGGACATAGTTAACAGTGTTTACAGCTTCTGCCCAAAAGGATAGAGACATGTAAGCATCTGTCAATAATGTACCTGCAGATTCAATGAGTGTCCTATTTTTCCTTTCAGCTACCACATTTTGTTGGGGAGTTCTAGGAGCTAAGAAGCACTGCCTGATACCTTCCTTCTCATAGAAATCATGCATAAGAAGAGACTCAAACTCTGTACCATGATCACTTCTGATCAATGCAACATGAGTAGAGAACTCAATCTGTATGGTCCTGAGAAAATCTGTAAGAACCTTGAATGTATCTGACTTAACTCTCAGAAAGGCTACCCAACTGAATCTAGAGAAGTCATCAACAATCACTAAAGTGTAAGACTTCCCTCCTAGGCTTTGTACAACAATGGGTCCAAATAGATCCACATGAAGCAAATACAAAATCCTAGGTGAATCTCTTTTATTAATGGATTTGAAACTAGTTTTAGTTTGCTTGCCTAATTGACAAGCCCTACATAGGTTTTCCTTCTTGTAGGGGCCAGAAGGTAAACCTCTAACAAGGTTGTCTTTATATAGACTAGCTATATTCTTAAGGTTTACATGTCCTAATCTTTTATGCCACAACTCATTTTGGTTATTAGTGATATTAAGTAAACAAACATCGGTCTTGGCAGAAATAAAATCTACTAGATATATGCTGCCTTGTCTAATTTCAATTAAGACAGTTTTGTTGTCATTATCAATAATAAAACAAGAGGTAGAGTTAAAGTGTACCTGATAACCTTCATCACATAATGGACTTATGGATATTAGGTTATGTTTGAGTCCTCTTACATTTGTTACTTTCTTGAAGTTAACTGATCCAATCTTTACTGCTCCATATCATTCTGACTGGCCACTATTTGAATCAACAAAGATCACCTTTGGTCCTAGTTTGGCCTTCTAATTGGATAGATTGGCATTGCTGCCTGTCAGCTTAATCCAAACAAGAAAGAAGTAGTTAAGGAGGAGGTTATTAAATTACTAGATGCAGGAATTATCTATCCTATTTCCAATAGCTCATGGGTTAGTCTGATTCAAGTCGTGCCAAAAAAGGGCAGGGTGACAGTAGTATTTAATGATCATAGTGAACTAATTTTCCTACTCGAATCGTAACTGATTGGCGTATGTGTATAGACTATAGAAAACTAAACGACGCCACTAGGAAGGATCACTTTTCGTCTCCATTTTATGTATCAAATTTTAGAATGATTTTCTGGACATGATTTTTACTGCTTTCTCGATGGTTTATCGGCTAATTTTCAAATACCCATTGCCCCCGAAGACGAAGAGAAAACTAATTTAATGTGTCTGTTTGGCACATTTGCTTATCGTCGAAGGCCTTTCGGTTTATGTAACACGCCAGCTACATTCCAAAGGTGTATTCTAGCAATTTTTGATGAATTTGTAGGTGATATTTTGGAAATTTTCATGGACGACTTTTTGATTTCTGGAGATAATATTGATTTTTGTTTAAATAATAAAAAAAATATTTTCAAAAGGTGTGAAGAGTTTAACCATGTCCTAAGCTGGGAAAAATGTCATTTTATTGTCAAAGAAGGGTTAGTTCTCAGCCAAAAAATTTCTAATAAAGGAATCAAAGTAGATCGCACAAAATTCGAATTAATCAAAAAATTGCCTCTGCAACTATGACTAAATTGACTAGAAGTTTTCTCTATCATGATGGATTTTATCACTGTTTTATTAAAAACTTTTCTAAAATCACTAAGCCGCTGACTCATTTTCTTGAAACAGATGGTCCTTTTATTTTTGATTTTGATTGTCTTTCTGAATTATCTATTATTAAAGAAAAACTTATTAATTCGTCTATTTAAGTTTCTCCTGATTGGAGTTTGCATTTCGAACTTATGTGTGAGTCTAGTAAATATGTTGTTGGTGCTTTATTAGGACAACATATTAACAAACAATTTCATCTTATTTATTATTCTAGTAAAACTTTGAACACTCCTCAAGTGAATTACTCCACTACGGAAAAAGAACTTTTAGCTGTGATATTTACTTTTGATAAATTTCAGTAATATTTAACTTTATCAAAAGTAGTAGTCTTTGCAGATAACTCCGCACTTCATTATTTGCTTGGAATGACCGATGTAATGCCATGGTTAATCAGGTGGATTCTGCTCCTCCAGGAGTTCGATGTGGAGACCAAAGATAAAAAGGCCATAGAGAACCTAGCTGCTGATCATGTATCTCGTATGGAGAGATCAAATATTGAAGTTGTTGATGGCAATGTTGATGATGCATTTCCTGAAGAGCACCTTCTTTCCTTAGCCAAGGTAAATTCTATCCCTACACCTTAGTTTGCAAACTTTGCCAATTATCTTGTAGGAAAGGTAATCCCGAAGACTTTTTCAACTCAAATTAAGAAGCAATTCTTCTCTGATTTTAAATTTTACTTTTGGGAAGACCCTTTCCTCTTTAGAATTTGTGCGGACCAAGTGGTAAGGCTGTGTGTCTCCAAAGAAGAAGAACAACAAATCCTGAAGTACTGCCATGAAGGACCAACTGGAGGCCACTACCAAGCAAGCCGCACTTCAAGGAATGATTTGGAGGTAGGTTTTTATTGTCCAACAATTTTTAAGGATGAGCACCAATTCTTAAGTCCTCGAGATGCTTGCCAACAAACAGCTAATATCTCTGCCACCTCTGAAATGCCTCAAACTTATTTCTTAGAATGTGAACTTTTTGATCTTTGGGGCATAGATTTTGTAGGACCTTTTCCCTCTTCGTTTGGCTACTGTTATATTCTAGTTGCAGTAAACTATGTCTATAGGTGGGCAAAATCCCAAGCTTTTCCTAAAAATGATGTTAGAATTGTCTTACGATTTTTGAAAAAGTTATTTTTCTAGATTTGGAAGTTCATGGGCCTTGATTAGTGAAAGCGGATCGCACTTTTATAACGCACAACTTAACAAATTACTCACATGTTATGGCGTTACACACAAACTATCCACTGCTTATTACTCCCAAGCTAACAATCAAGTGGAAGTCATTAATAGGGAGTTAAAAAGAATTATAGAAGAAATTGTTTCTATTAATAGAAAAGATTGGTCGGTCAAGTTAGATGACGCGCTTTGGGCTCGTTCAAGATTAAAGTGCAAATGTTTTGAAGATTGCTAAGGGCCAGTTCTAGATATTGATAAAGGATACCCGTCCATTCAAATCGAGTAATAGTTTTCTAACGATCTTCTACAAACTCAACTACTTTTGAATAAAATCGGATTAAAGTTAGTAGTAAAATAAATTCTTTTGATGCAGATTAACAAATCATAATTTTAGATCTATGCCAGAAATTTAATTCTTCACCAATATTACTCAAACAGATCCATTTGACTAGAAACACTACATGAGTCAAAATTTTTACTCAAAAGTTTCAAAAAAAAAACTATTCTAACAAAAAAATCTAAGTCCACCTGAAAAATAAAGTTTACTTGGAACTAATCAACTGAGTAAGGGCTAGAAATTGTTTGACGAAAACTTAAAATAAAAACAATTATCTAAGAATGTGTTTTTTATTTATTTTTAAGGTTATTAAATAAGGTTACCCCTCCATACTTAGAAGTGAACATTCACCCCAATGTTTAAAACGAAGTATAAAGTTAAAAAATTTAAAGCTACACATGTAAAACATCTCCGTACTTAAAAATAAACATTGTCCCCAATGTTTAAAACTAAATATGAACATGAAACTAATTTTTTTTTAAAATGCATAATTAAAAAAAATTATATGGAGACTTCCCTGAGTGGTCGTCTGGGTGACCACATATAACATCAACAGAAAGTCTGTAAAATTTGTTAGAGAATGAAAGCAAAACAGGCAAAAACAATTATGAGAACAAGATAACTATGAGATGCCTCCCAAAAGAGCTTTGTTTACCGTCGCGTAGCTTGCTTCAGTGGCGATTCTTTTTAAAGTTTGGAAGGTTAAGTGATTCAATTTTTCCGGTTGAGGGGTCGCCGAGGTGATATAATTTTAATTGGTGCCCATTGCCCTTGAATGAGCCATTTTCCGTGTGTTCAATTAGCACGGTCCCATATGGACAAACCTTTTTTACTACAAAGGGATTGGACTGAAAGTGAGGGATAGATGTAACTTAACTCTAGAGGGGGGGGGGGTGAATAGAGTATTTTAAAAACTTTGAATAGTTTTTATAGCAGAATTAAAATAAGTGATATTTATATGTATAAAGAGAAATAAAAACAAAGACAATCACAACACAATAAAATAAAATAAAAATAAGGGCAAACTAGTCGACCCAAAGATTTTATAATGGTTCCCCTAAACTTGGGTACGTCCACTCTTTTACCACCCTAATAGGAATCTACTATAGGTTTTTGATCAAGTGTCCTGCCACCAAAATATCTATTTTCTAAGGGAGATATAACAACCCTTTAAGCTTTTGACTAGGTGCCCAAAAACAAAACCAAGTCTTTTGATCAGGAGACTTGACAACCAAATGATAACTTTTGAAGGGAGTTAAAAACCCTTTCACAGTGGTGAAAGAAAATAAAGATGATGTTCTTCTCTGTCAACAATCTTAGAGAAGACTAGCGGATTGTGCTGTTGTCAAAGCTCCCCCTGAGTTATAGATCTGATCAGGAGTGTGGAAGCTTTGTATAGGGTATATGCCTTCAGATTGATTAAGATCTTCAGGAAACTATTAGACTGATGAAGATTATTTATCTCTTGAAATTCCTGAAGCAAGACTGAAGAAGACTGTGAAAGTATGAAGGCTGTGTTCTTCTTCAATTTTTTGTATTGTATCTATATGTCTCTCCTTTTTTTGAAGATAAGAAGAAAGCTTATATATCCTTTTCAAGAAAATACGCTTTTGAATTTGGAATCTTATTCTTGATTTCTTGCCAAAATCCTGGGAGTCGAACGGCTAGAAAATGCTATTAATTTGTTTACTTAACTGTCCCAGTAAATAAGCCAATTACTCTGTGAATAGCATAATTAATGCTGCCTTGGAACAAATATATTCTTGAGTATGTGTAGCATTAATTATCACAGTATTATAGGTACATAATAATAAAATTGAAATCAAGTTGCCTTAGTCAATACTGGAAGACTGCGGGGAAAATAGTCAAACTGAATCTGGGAGAATATAGTCGAACTCAACAAATTTTGTCAACCTGAGATCCAATATCGTCAAGCTGAATAAGGCATATAAGTAGTAGAAAAATCATCGAATGGAACCACTCTTTTGTCGAGCTGAGCTCTAAGATCTCTGAACAAAAAAATCTCTTTCCAATCTGAGCTCCAAAATCGCCGAACTGAGATAGTCATATCGTCATGCTGAACTTCTGGGAAGAGATCTGAGTTCGTCGATCTCAGCTAAGATTTAGTCGAACTCAACTCAAAGAAGAAGAACTAAGTTCGTCAATCTCAGCAAGGATTTCGTCGAACTCAGCTCAGAGAAAGAACTAAGTTCGTCGATCTCCGATCGACGAAAGTTGAGCTTAGTTCAGCAATCTTCAAACGACTTTTCTGATCTAAGAAAACTGCTTTTCTCTGAAGATATTCTGTCTCTATGTCATCTAAAGTGTTGGGTATTATATCCACAATGTACCTGATTTGAAGAAGCCCCTGGACAAGCTAAGGTCAATAGACTATGTATTTGATAAAATCCTTCTAGTTGTGCTTGCAGTTTTTCCACGCTAAGTGCACACCAATGTCAGGGTGCAGTAGGTCAATATACACGGGTCTGCACGACGTAATCCCTCGTTGAGCAGATCAGTGTGTTGGCCTACGTGTACTCTCTCTATTGGAGTGCACTTATTTTCAAGCACAGGGCTGTAAATATGCAGGAGCAGACAAGGAGCAAGGATGGGTCAAGGAGCATCTCATAGGTGGAAAGACGAAAATTCGTCTAAGTTAGAATCGACGAGAATCACCAAGTGATTCTCGCCGATTCGGCGAGAATCACTTGGGATTCTCGCCGATTCGTCGAGAATCAGAAGTTGATTCTCGCCGAACTCGATCCAGCAACTTCTAAGCAAGCACCTCTGCGTCTAAGTAAGAATCGACGAGAATCACTTATTGATTCTCGCCGATTTGGCGAGAATCACTAGTGATTCTCGTCGAATCGACGAGAATCACTGGTTGATTCTCGCCGTCTCGACCTGGCCTAAAGCAGTGCGTGCAACCAAGGCAAATTCGACGAGAATCATCTTTGATTCTCGCCGAATCGTCGAGAATCACCTTTAATTCTCGGCGACTCGGCGAGAATCACTTTCGATTCTCACCAATTTTGACTTGGCGTTTTTCTGGAACTTCCTGAACCGGATTCTGCCGCTGTTAAATTTCTGGACCGGGATTTGGGGATTTCTATTGTGGGTCCCACAAACGGTCATATTGGAGTTAACTACAGTATTTATACACGGGTATTTTGAACGGAATACCTAGACAAAAAGAAGCCGAGCGAGTGCAACCCTAAAATTGTGAAATCTCTCCGCCGCCTCCGTCGCCGCTCGCGCAAGTCCGTCGCCGCTGCTGATCGCATTTCTTCCCGATCTCCGGCGACAGAAGCTTAGCAAAGCTTGAGTCTCACGTGTCTATCCAGAGATCCCTTGTCTCTCGATTTGTTGACCGGGAAAAACTCCCCCGTCCGAATCGATCGAGACGACCGATCCTAGAGTGACCGTTGGTAGACCTAGTTTGCTTTGCAACGAAGATTGGATCTCAGAAGTACTGCTGTCGCGCATCGTCGTTGCCGTCGATCCCGAACCAAGCCGCCGCTCGGATTGCCGCCGCCGGTTTCGGGAAGATCCTTTCCAAGAGAGACCAAGGTTGTAGACTTTTCGTTGACTTCACGAAGACGTCGTCGAACGAAGAGGAACACCGTAGTCTCCAAAAGAAGTTTGTATCTCGTGTACATTCCATATTTACTTTTGTTGTAAAGGAACGATTATTCTGTGTTGTAAGGGTTAGGTGCAACCCGTTTTGTGGGAGTGTTGACTCTCACGTGTGGAAGGGTTCCTTCCATTAGTGCAGGGATTGGATTTCAATCCCGTTGGAGAAGTGACCGAGTCGTCCCTTGTTGGGGAGATAGGTCGAAGGGGGAAAGTGGATGTACCCAAGTCGGGGAACCACTATAATTTGCCTGTGTATTCTGTGTGCTGTGCTTTCTATTTTTATTGTGCAGGTACGTTCATAAATTCCGCAAAAGCGCTACTCGTCACCTATTCCCCCCCCCCATAGGTGCACATAGCTGACACTAGGTGGACTTTCAAGTGGTATCAGAGGGAGGTTACTCATCAAAAAGGTCAACACCTTGAGTTGAATCCTGCCCCTAGTGTCAAGAAGAAGACAAATATCTACTATGGACGGGCTCAAGTTCTCCGGCAAGATCCCAGTATGCACCAGGCTAAACTTTCCGATCTGGAAGGAAAGAATCAGGTTTTACATGGAAGCAGTCGATCCTCGACTCTTCATGATCGTGGAGGAGGGACCTTATGTCCCCACCAAGGCCTCCACCATCGATCCCACCAAGAAGGTGCCGAAGACACTTTCTGAAATGGACAAAGACGAGATGGTGCTCGTGGGACTGGACAAGAAGGCACGAAACATTCTGGTGAGCGCAGTTGATGATTCCATGATGCAAAATTTCAGCAACTGCAGGACTGCTCAGGAGATCTGGCAGTGCCTGATCATCCTAATGGAGGGCACGGATGAAGTGAGGGATGATCGGAGATCCCTCCTGAACCAAAAATATGAGGCCTTCAGGCAAGGGCCTAAGGAAGAGATCGGAGTTACATACGAGAACTTCCTAAAGATTGTCAATGCCCTCAAGGGCTACGGAAGAGTGTTCACCAATGGTGAACTCAATGACAAATTTCTTAGGTCCCTTACTAAGGAATGAGACACAAAGATCTGCGCCATCAGAGAATTTAGCAGACTAGCAGAAACTGATCCACAAATCCTGTTTGGGAAGCTGATGTCCTATGAACTTCAGCTGAACACCAGGAAGGTAGAGGAAGAAGAAGAGAAGGCTGCTGCAAAAGAAAAGACTGTGGCCCTAAAAGCCAGTTACTCCAGAAAGGGCAAGGGTGCGATGTCATACCGTGCGAGGAATAAGGAAGAGGAGGAGGACTCTGAACCATGCTCCTCCGGCTCAGAGCTGTCGGAGGAGGATTTCTCCCTCATCACCCGAGTGTTCAAGAAGTTCCTCAAGATGATGAATCAAAGAAAGAAAGACAGCTCCTCCTCTAGGCATCAGAAGAAAAATTATTCTTCTGACAGGTATGCATCTAAACCTAACAAACATCGTTCTTCTGATATTATTTGCTTTGGATGCAATAAGCCAGGACACGTCGTGGCCGACTGCCATCAAAGCAAAAGAGAAAAAGGGAAAGGAGAGGAGCTCAAATCCTCCAGAGATAAGAAGAAGGAGCGGAGCTACATCGCAAGAAGGCCAAAGACACTAAGTGAGTCTGATTCCTCAGACTCCAGTGATGATGAGGAAGCCTACTTCGGGCTGGTGGGTCGCTCCGACTCAGAAGGAGAATGTCCCCCATTTACTGGGAAGGTAAAAGCTCACACCCCTCTCTCCGACTCCGACTCTGATCCTGAGTCTCAGGATGATGAACCTGAGGATGGCCCTTCAGCCCGTGAAGCTGAGCTCCTCGAGAAGTATGAGCTTCTGCTCAACACTTTCGATGAGTGCCGAAAGAGACTGAAGGCTGAGAAGAAGGAAGTAAAATTCCTTAAGGGTTAGTGTGTATCCCTAAGGGAAGAGGTCACTAGCTTGATTTCTCTCCGACAAGAACACCTTGACCTGACTTCCAAGCATTCAGAGTCCTTGAAGCTCCTTGATCTAAAGCAGGAGGAAGTCGACAAGTTGGAAGAACTACTTGCGGCAGAAAGGAAGATCGTCAAGAGCTTCTCCATGCCAAAAACAGTTCTTCCAGTCGTTGATACCTTCTCTGCTCAGGCCAAAGGAGCTGGCTTGGGGCATATAGGGGTATCTGGTTCTTCATCTAGGAGAAACAAGAACCAGAGGAAGAATAAGGCCGACAAGAAGGACTCTGCTGATGAAAAGGGTAAGGCTCCTCTTAGTCCTGTTGCGTTCAGAAAGCCTGGCTTTCCTTGCAACCAACACGACTTTGAGTCAACATTTGGGCATCATTTCCGGCCCTCGGTTGCAAAGCCAAAGAGCCGGTATGACGGTTGGAACTTTCCCCGGAACTTCGGTGAGAGTGCCTTCAAGGCACCTTATGAGGAAATCCACATAGGAAATTATGGTCCGTTCTCTAGCGGCCATAATGGAAAGCAGGCACCAAAAGCCAAGCCTGTTATACAGAAGGTGACAAAGCCATGCGACTGTTGTCACCATGAGGCCTCCACCTCCAGATCCAAGGCCCCAGCAGTACCCACCGTTCCCAGGGTAAGGCAGGAGCCTAGGAAGAGGTACAACAGATTTGACTGTTGGTGCTGTGGCAAAGTCGGTCACTTTGCCGTGGATTGTTGGTTTAATCCAAGGAACTACGAGACTCCCCATGTTAGCAATGCGAGACCGACCACTCGTAGGGTTAACCAACCGAGGGGGAGTGTGCTAACCAGGAATCTAGGACCCAAGTTCGATTGGGTTCCTAAGGCAAATTAATTTTGTTTTGCAGGAATGTCCAAAGGCCACCAAAACGCCGATCTGGTATTTGGACAGTGGATGCTCCCGGCATATGACCGGGACAAGAAGCCTGCTGCGTGATTACACTCCAGTCGAGAATGGACCCAAAGGCATCTTTGGAGGGTCAGATCGAGGAGTCACCAGAGGTTATGGTATGATTTCCAACGGTATAATCCCTATCACCGACGTGGCTTATGTTGAAGGGTTAAACCATAACCTGATCAGTGTAAGTCAGTTATGTGATAAAGGTTATGACGTTAAGTTCTGTAAGGATAAATGTCTGATAATTTCACGTACCTCTTCTGAAACGGTATTATCAGGCATTAGGAGCAGAAATATCTTTTGTTTAGATTTTCTCAGTTTAGATTCATCTACCCCCGTATGGCTTGTGGCAACAGGCAGTGCATCTCTTTGTGAACAATGACACAAGAGATTGACACATATTAATTTCAAGACAATTAGTATGCTGTTTTCTAAGGACTTGGTAAGGGATGCTCCCAGTATCAAGTGCATCAAAGATAGCCCGTGTCCTGCATGCCAGATGGGCAAACAGACTCGGGCTACCTTTAAAAGCATCGCTGACAAAGACTCTTCCCGATGTCTTTACCTTTTGCATATGGACTTGTTTGGTCCAATGCAAGTTCATAGCTTGGGAGGCAAGTCCTATACGCTAGTGATAGTTGATGATCATTCTCGGTTTACATGGGTATTCTTTTTGAAACGAAAGTCAGATACGTTTGACATCTTCACTAATTTTGTCAAGCAGGTTCAGAACGAATTTAACTGCTCTGTGGTCAAAATCAGAAGTGACCATGGAACAGAATTCGAATCTGGTGCAATGACAGAATTTTGTGAAGAACAAGGTATCTTTCATGAGTTTTCCTCCCCGCGCACTCCTCAGCAAAATGGAGTTGCGGAGAGGAGAAATAGAACTCTCATTGAAGCCTGCACGACAATGTTGAAAGACGCTTCTCTCCCGGAATACTTCTGGGCAGAGGGTGTCAATACGGCATGTCATGTACAAAACCGAGCATTAATCAACAAGCATCATCGTAAGACGCCCTACGAGCTACTGAAAGGCAGGAAACCAACCATGTCCTACTTGAGGATTTTTGGTTGCAGATGCTATGTACTGAATAATGGGAAGTACCCGCGTACTAAATTCGGTGAAAAATGCTTCGAAGGCATATTCATGGGCTATAGTTCCCATAGTCGGGCATATAGGATCTTCAATAAGAAAACCCTAGTGGTAGAAGAATCAATAAATGTTGTATTTGATGAAGGAAGTTTGCTTAACAGCAATTCTTCCAGTAGTATTCTTGAAGATGCAGGTGCTAGACTTGAACAGCTGAGTCTGGATGAGACCGCTAAAGATGATGCTCCCAAGTACGTCAAAGTTTCCACCTCCACGTCATCTGAAAATGTTGAAGATCAAGATGGGACAAATCTCTTAGAAGAAAGAGAAGCCCAAGAAGTAGTTGAAGCTCCAGACGCCAGACTTCTAGAGCTCCGGCACGTGAGAGATCATCCTAGAGATCAGATCATCGGGGATCCTCGTGTTGGTGTCAGAACTCGAAGAGGTACAGTTAACGAAGTATTGCATCTTAGCTTCCTGTCACAGGTTGAGCCAAAGAAGTTCGACGAGGCGAACAAGGATGCGGCATAGATTCTGGCCATGCAAGAGGAACTACATCAATTCGAACGTTGCAATGTTTGGACGCTGGTTCCCAGACCATACAAGCAGAATGTGATTGGCACGAAGTGGATCTTCAGAAACAAGCTGGATGAACATGGTGTCATCGTAAAGAACAAGGCCAGGCTGGTGGCTCAAGGTTACAGACAGGAGGAATGGATTGACTTCGACCAGACCTTCGCACCAGTAGCAAGGCTCGAGGCAATCAGGTTGTTCCTGGCGTATGCTTCACACAAAGGATTCACAGTCTATCAAATGGATGTGAAATCGGCATTCCTGAACGGAGACCTGAAAGAGGAAGTATACGTCGCTCAACCCCCAGGTTTTGTCGATCCTACTTATCCCAATCACGTTTATTTTCTTAATAAGGCCTTATATGGGTTGAAACAAGCTCCACGATCTTGGTATGAGACTTTATCTAGTTTTCTTCTTGAGAACAAGTTCTCCAGAGGTAAAATAGATAAAACATTGTTTCTCAGGGAAGTCAAAGGCAAGATTTTGCTGGTGCAAATCTATGTCGATGACATAATATTCGGCTCAACGGACAACAATCTTTGCAAAAAGTTTTCTAAACTTATGCAAGGAAAGTTTGAAATGAGCAGTATGGGAGAGCTCAAGTATTTCTTAGGACTTCAAGTGAAACAGTCTGAGGATGGAATCTTCATCTCTCAGACGAAGTTCACAAATGAACTCCTTAAGAAATTCGGTATGGAGAGTGCAACCTCTATGAGGACTCCAATGGGATCCACCATGTCTCTGGATAAGGATGAGAAAGGTAAACCTTTCGATGAAACCAAATACAGAAGCATCATTGGATCCCTGCTCTACCTTACTGCCAGTCGACCGGATATTATGTTCTCCACATGTGTCTGTGCCCGATATCAGGTGAACACTAAGGAATCTCACTATGTCGCTGCAAAGCGAATTCTGAGATACCTTAAAGGTACTCCTAATCTTGGCTTGTGGTACCCGAGAAACAATGATGTCGAGCTAATAGGCTTTTCAGATGCTGATTTTGCAGGGAGCAGGGATGACAGGAAAAGCACCTCCGGGACGTGTTAATTCCTCGGCAGGAGGCTTATCTCATGGAACAGCAAGAAACAGAATTGTGTTGCAACCTCCACAGCAGAGTCAGAGTACATCTCGGTAGGAAGCTGTTGCGCACAACATCTATGGATCAGAAACCAGCTAGCCGACTACGACCTTCAGTTCAAGGAAGTACCCATGTACTGCGACTCCTCCAGTGCAATTGCCATTGCCAACAATCCGGTGTCGCATAGTAGAACGAAGCATATTGAAGTACGCTACCACTTCATTCGGGAGCACGTGGAGAATAAGGATATCTCTCTCTGTTATGTCCCCACGGACAAGCAGATTGCTGATATATTCACAAAGCCCCTAGACGAGGCCAAGTTCAATCTTTTCAAGACTGAATTGGGGATGCTCAATTATGAGGAATGAAGACTACAGAGGCTCCAGGCCCGTGCAAGAACTGAGGGGGAGCAAAGGGTAAAACGCTACAGACCCCGATTTGTAGAAGCCGAAAAGGGGGAGATTACCCTCTCGGCTAAGGCTAAGGTGGCTCCAAGCTTGCTCCCAAGAAATTGGTATTGGTAATGGATAACTCACTCAACTCACTTTTCAGTTTATGGTTTTCATTCTCATTTGCTCTATTCACCTTAGCTTGTAGGGTTTAGGCTTCTTCAAATAGGGGGAGATTGATGGGTATTGTATCCACAATCTACCTGATTTGAAGAAGCCCCTGGACAAGCTAAGGTCAATAGACTATGTATTTGATAAAATCCTTCTAGTTGTGCTTGCAGTTTTTCCACGCTAAGTGCACACCAATGTCAGGGTGCAGTAGGTCAATATACACGGGTCTGCACGACGTAATCCCTCGTTGAGCAGATCAGTGTGTTGGCCTACGTGTACTCTCTCTATTGGAGTGCACTTATTTTCAAGCACAGGGCTGTAAATATGCAGGAGCAGACAAGGAGCAAGGATGGGTCAAGGAGCATCTCATAGGTGGAAAGACGAAAATTCGTCTAAGTTAGAATCGACGAGAATCACTTGGGATTCTCGCCGATTCGTCGAGAATCAGAAGTTGATTCTCGCCGAACTCGATCCAGCAACTTCTAAGCAAGCACCTCTGCGTCTAAGTAAGAATCGACGAGAATCACTTAGTGATTCTCGTCGAATCGACGAGAATCACTGGTTGATTCTCGCCGTCTCGACCTGGCCTAAAGCAGTGCGTGCAACCAAGGCAAATTCGACGAGAATCATCTTTGATTCTCGCCGAATCGTCGAGAATCACCTTTGATTCTCGGCGACTCGGCGAGAATCACTTTCGATTCTCACCGATTTTGACTTGGCGTTTTTCTGGAACTTCCTGAACCGGATTCTGCCGCTGTTAAATTTCTGGACCGGGATTTGGGGATTTCTATTGTGGGTCCCACAAACGGTCATATTGGAGTTAACTACAGTATTTATACACGGGTATTTTGAACGGAATACCTAGACAGAAAGAAGCCGAGCGAGTGCAACCCTAAAATCGCGAAATCTCTCCGCCGCCTCCGTCGCCGCTCGCGCAAGTCCGTCGCCGCTGCTGATCGCATTTCTTCCCGATCTCCGGCGACAGAAGCTTAGCAAAGCTTGAGTCTCACGTGTCTATCCAGAGATCCCTTGTCTCTCGATTTGTTGACCGGGAAAAACTCCCCCATCCGAATCGATCGAGACGACCGATCCTAGAGTGACTGTTGGTAGACCTAGTTTGCTTTGCAACGAAGATTGGATCTCAGAAGTACTGCTGCCGCGCATCGTCGTTGCCGTCGATCCCGAACCAAGCCGCCGCTCGGATTGCCGCCGTCGGTTTCGGGAAGATCCTTTCCAAGAGAGACCAAGGTTGTAGACTTTTCGTTGACTTCACGAACACGTCGTCGAACGAAGAGGAACACCGTAGTCTCCAAAAGAAGTTTGTATCTCGTGTACATTCCATATTTACTTTTGTTGTAAAGGAACGATTATTCCGTGTTGTAAGGGTTGGGTGCAACCCGTTTTGTGGGAGTGTTGACTCTCACGTGTGGAAGGGTTCCTTCCGTTAGTGCAGGGATTGGATTTCAATCCCGTTGGAGAAGTGACCGAGTCGTCCCTTGTTGGGGAGATAGGTCGAAGGGGGAAAGTGAATGTACCCAAGTTGGGGAACCACTATAATTTGCCTGTGTATTCTATGTGCTGTGCTTTCTATTTTTATTGTGCAGGTACGTTCGTAAATTCCGCAAAAGCGCTACTCGTCACCTATTCCCCCCCCCATAGGTGCACATAGCTGACACTAGGTGGACTTTCATAAAGGTTGATCCAATCCAAGCTAAGTTTGTCAACCTGACCTAGACCTAGAAAAAGACTTATGACCATAGACTATACATGTGGATCATTAGAGAAACCTAATAGTGAACGTAGCCCAAATCAACCCTAAACAAGGTGGGTTTCCAACAATCTCCCTCTATTTGGGTGAGGTCACTATGAACAACAATACAAGAAAAATCACAAAGCAGAAAAATAATATCTGGCAGAATTATAAAATTTCAGCAGATATAGACAAAATTGCCTGATACCCCATTTTGTTGGGGAGTTCTAGGAGCTAAGAAGCACTGCCTGATACCTTCCTTCTCATAGAAATCATGCATAAGAAGAGACTCAAACTCTGTACCATGATCACTTCTGATCAATGCAACATGAGTAGAGAACTCAATCTGTATGGTCCTGAGAAAATCTGTAAGAACCTTGAATGTATCTGACTTAGCTCTCAGAAAGGCTACCCAACTGAATCTAGAGAAGTCATCAACAATCACTAAAGTGTAAGACTTCCCTCCTAGGCTTTGTACAACAATGGGTCCAAATAGATCCACATGAAGCAAATACAAAATCCTAGGTGAATCTCTTTTATTAATGGATTTGAAACTAGTTTTAGTTTGCTTGCCTAATTGACAAGCCCTGCATAGGTTTTTCTTCTTATAGGGGCCAGAAGGTAAACCTCTAACAAGGTTGTCTTTATATAGCCTAGCTATATTCTTAAGGTTTACATGTCCTAATCTTTTATGCCATAACTCATTTTGGTTACTAGTGATATTAAGTAAACAAACATCGGTCTTGGCAGAAATAAAATCTACTAGATATATGTTGCCTTGTCTAATTCCAATTAAGACAGTTTTGTTGTCATTATCAATAATAAAACAAGAGGTAGAGTTAAAGTGTACCTGATAACCTTCATCACATAATTGACTTATGAATATTAGGTTATGTTTGAGTCCTCTTACATTTGTTACTTTCTTGAAGGTAACTGATCCAATCTTTACTGCTCCATATCCTTCTGACTGGCCACTCTTTGAATCAACAAAGATCACCTTTGGTCCTAGTTTGGCCTTCTAATTGGATAGATTGGCCTTGCTGCCTGTCATATGCTTGGAGCAACCACTGTCCAAGTACCAGGTCTGACTCACCCTTGGACAACACTTCACCTGTACCTATAATGAAAAACAAAATTTAATTGTTCTTGACCCAGGTTACCTTGGGTCCTTTATTTGGTTGAAATGAAAAACTGGAAATAACTGATAAGGTAGGTTGAGATTTATAACCTGAGGGGCGATATCTCCTAGGTGGAATAACCCAATTAGCTACTGGATTGAATGTCTTATTAGTTGGCTTATAATTTCTGTAAGAGAAATGATTTAAGTTTGGTCCTTCTGGGTTCGACGAATTTCTGTAAGTTCGTCGACCAGAGTTCGACGAATAGGGCTGAGATCGTCAATCTCTGCTCAGAGAATGACAGTAGTCATTTTCTGCGCCCCAATTTCGTCAATCTATGCTCGACGAACCATACAAAGTTCGTCGATCGCAGTTAGATGAATTGTTATAGCTAAAGTTTGTGTTCAGCGTTCGTCGATCTGAGTTCGACGAACTGGCCACATTTCGTCGATCTAAGTTCGATGAATGCTGCTGAACCTTATTTTTACCAGTTGTTTTCTGATTTCTATTTCTCTTGTCTATGAGTTTTGGATTGTTTGCTGACATTGGTTTGTCTATTATTTTTTCTTTTCCCTTGGCAGAAATAAATTTAATGGGTGTTGTAAGAATATTTTTCTTAATTATGGGGGGCAAACTTTATGAAACACCCAAGCCCAGCTTGCCATTTAATCTGACATTTACTGTGCTTGTTATGTCCATCAGCTTGAGACTTCTCCCATTGAGATATTGCTCAAGTTGTTTAGCCTCGCATAAATCAGATTTTAATTTAATTATTTGTTCATTTGCTAAGGTTAGTTGATCTTGTAGTTTAATATTTTCTGAGTTGACAGATTCAAGATTTCCTTGTCTTTCTCTAAGGATTTTTATTTCTTTTTCTAAATTAATTAAATCTAAACACATGGTTTTAAATTCTATTTTAAATAAATCAGAATTGATATCAAAGATTGAAAGACCCGGATCTGCCTCTGAGTCTGAGGCTGCTTCATCTTCAGATTCTCCTTCTGATCCAGAATTGCTCCTAGAGGCATCAATTGCCATAAGGCAAACCTCCTTGGATCTTGCTTCTTCCTCTTCTTCACTTGAGCTGGAAGAGGATGATTCTTCTTCAGTATCACTCCATGTCTCAGCAACAAAATCGTTGTCTTTCTTTTTATACTTGCTGGAAGAGGGTTTGCTGCTGTGTTTTCTCCTGGAGTCCTTTTCTCTATTTTTCTCCTTCTTTTGATTTTCTGGACATTCAGAGATGTAATGTCCAGGCTTCCTGCATCCAAAGCACATAACCTCCTTGGTTGGTGTCTTGTCAAATCTGGGCTTATCATCCTGCCTGGATGATTTCCTTCTGAATTCCTTTCTATCCACCTTATAGAATCTTTTTACAAAGAGGCTCATGAGTTCCTCATTGGATGTTGAGGTCTCACTTTCCTCAGATGTTTTGAAAGCTATGATGTGATCCTTTCTCACTAGAGTGGTTGACTTCTGTTCAGCTGCTTCTCTTGATTTATCAACTGCTCATAGGACTTTAATTTGCCTAACAGAGATTCAGTGGATATCTCATTTAGGCTTCTGGCTTCTTTGATAGGCCAAATTCTTGAATCCCAAGATCTAGGGAAGCACATCAAAATCTTATCATTCACCTCTGTCAGGGTGATGTCTTTATCCAAGGTTTTGAGCTCATTGATGATTGTCCTCAACCTGTTATACATTTCAGCCACTGATTCAGTCTCATCCTTCTTGAAATTCTCATACAAGGATATGAGATTTGATCTCCTGTCTTTTCTTTCATCTGCTGAACCAGCTACCATTTGGTTGAGGGAATCCCAAATGGCCTTGGCTGAGGTGCACTCAGGCACCTTCTGAAATATGTCATCAGACATTATCTGAGCCAAGATATTCATTGCCTATGCATCTGCAATTTTGGCTTTCTTGTAGGCATCATTATTTTCTAGAGCAGGTACTGCAGTCATGTTGGTAGAGGTGCTTGTAGAAGCTGCAGGTGCTAGAGGTACTCCTGTCAAGATATAAGCAAAAATATCCTCATCAATAGAGTTCATGTATAATTTGATTCTTGCCTTCCAGATGGCAAACTTGTTAAGATTGCATACTGGAGGTCTGATGTAACATCTCATTTCCAACTAGACCCCTAGGAGTGGTTTGGTCCATGACTAGGTCATGACAAACCCTAGGAAGCCAGAAATGTGCCATGAGGTAGGAGGGCAAGGTGAGGATCACTATGGTCTGCAAATAGTAGAATTCTGAACAATAGTTTAGGATGACCATGAGGCTACACCTTGACCCCAAGACCCTACCACAACACCCCCTAATACCTTGGGAGGCCCATTAGAGCCATAAGGACCCACTGGGGTCAATCAAAGAGACTCAGTTTACCAAAGTCAACCCTAACCCTAAATGAGTCAAACTAGCCTACTCAGGGTCAATTGACGTACTTCTAGCCTAGAGGACCCCACCTACGCCCTCCTAACCCTAAAGTGAAGTCAAAGGGTCACTAAGGACACATTGGGGTCAGCCCTAGAGGCCAAGTTGACCAAAGTCAACTCAAGCCCCTAATCTGGTCAAAGTGCCCTTACTAAGGGTAGGTGACCTCTAAAGTGTAAGGTAACCCTACATAACCCCACACAGGCCTTAGTGGAGGCCAATGGGTCACCAAGGACCCAATGGGGTCAACCTAGATGATCAAATTGACCTAGGTCAACCCTAACTTAAACCAAGTCAATCCTAGCCCAAATGGGCTAACCCAAGCCCAAGCCACTTCTCCCTTAGGCTAGCCTCACTTTTCATGATCATTATGACTAAGTGGGCTGCACATAGCCTATGGTGTTGACCAGTCAACATGGGTGACTAGGAGAGAGAAGGGAGCTCCCCTTCATGATAATGGTGGAGAGAGAAAATTGGGGGAGAGGAAGGGAAGGGTGGGAGCCGGCCAAAGGAGGCCAACAACCACTCTTAATGGCTGTAATCAACTCCTCTAGGGAAGAGGAGGTGATTCCAGCCGTTTCCCGGCCTCTAAGAGGAAGATTCAGCCCCCCCCCCCCACTCAACCCGAGCTAAGATTTCAAGTGCATTAATGGCTATTCATGTTTGGCCTCACCCCTCCCCCCAACTGATGATTTAAACACCATCAGGGACCTGAGAGGAACCCTTCCCACCTTTTACCTGAGGAATTCGAGCTACTTGACTTTACAGTTGCAGAAATCTGGCCGGCGGCACCACTTCCATGGCAACCCGAAGATCGACTCGCATTCAGGCCGCCAGGAAGGTCCTCCTCGTCTCCTTAACTCATGAGTAGATCGTAGAAATCATTAGGTGCAAGGTTCGGGCTCAATTGAGCCCGATCCAATTTCTGGATTTCATGGTTTTCGGCAGAAAAATTTCCTACTAGAACCACCGGAAAACACCCTTCCGGTGGCTGTGCCGCCGCCTCGCGACAGCCACCACCTCAACGGAGGTGGTGGTGGCGGTGGCCGGTCGGGGAAGGGGCTGGATCGCTGGCGGCAGAGCTTGGAAGTGGCTCCAGGCGGGATGAATCCCGGCCGTCGGCTCAAGGAAGGAGATGAAGGGATTCCGTCCCTTTTGCTTCAAGATTCGTGCGGATATATGATTAAACTATAGAAGTATATTTAAAATAATGTGATTTATGTCACAGATTTTGATATTTTTGGTTTTAAATTTTAAAAATATTTCGGCTCACCTGGTGGGAAAACCTTTAACATGGAAGTTGTAGCCCTTTGGGTCTACTTTATTTTAAAATTAGTTTAAACCAATTTGGGTGCATGGTTTGACCAGGGCGCTCATTTTGGTGGGACCTATACCTATGACTAAGTAGTCATTAAACTGCGTGCCCACACTTCATCCTTGGTCTAAACTACTTGAAATTTTGGCAGGGAGTCTAACCTATCTATACCTATGGCCTGCCCAAAACTTAGAATTTTTAGAGACACTTTGCCTAATGTTTTTACTTTTATTTAATAATGCTAGGGTATTTTAATTAAGTGGGCTAAATACCTCCAAACCCTCACAAATTTTGGTGCGTGGTCCCTGGCATCAATACTTAGTTTTGTACAAAATTTTAACTCATTTGGATAGTGTTTGGCTAGGGAATCACCAAACCCTAGTTGGGCTTTAAGGTGGTATTCTTGATTAAAAGTGCACTATGGACTTATGGAGGTCCCCTCCACTGAACAGAGGCTGAGGATTTTGACACTGACTTGGCATGGACAATGTCACCCTCTAAAGGAAAATGGGATGATTTATGCTTGATTTACCCTAGGGTTCAACCTCAAACCCTAAGGAAGGACATTTGGGGGTTGTGAAGGACATGGTGGCAAATGCCGTTGTATGGCCTAGACAACTCAGTACGATTGAAGGTAGTGTAACCTAAGTTCTCTGGTAGGAATCTTAGAGGACTTGGAGGAAGATAGGCACCTCAAAACCCTAACCCTAGTTTTAGTGTAGAAACACTATTTTGTAAATTCAGCCACTAAATTAAAGCTAAAGGTTGTGAAACTTGGGTAGAGTAAGTTTTAGACCATTTAGAACCCCTGATAATATTATTAGAATTTGATGAGTTATATTTCTGGCACTTTATTTGTTAATTACCAAAAGGCCCAAAATAATGTTTAGATTACTTCTTGTTATTCTGTTCATTTGAATCTGATGAAACTTGGTCAGAAGATATTCTAGGCCTAAGTGAATACCCATGAATTTTATCATAATTTTTACTTGACTATATTTAGTACTTCCTTCACAAGTTTTGGAAAGGGGCTTTGGTAGTATAAAATTAATTATTGATTATATATTTGTTGAAAAATCATGAGACTTAGGTTTTTGATGATTTCAGGCCAAAATGTACTTGTAGAAATTTATTTATAATTTTTATAGGGATGTTTACAGAATTTCCTTTACAAGTCCATAATTTTGAGAAATTGGTATTTAATTAATTCAGAGAACGATTCTTTCTAAAAAAAATTACGAAACTTTATCTACAGGTTTTATGTGTCCTTATAATCATCCTGTAATTTTCTCTGAATTTTTGGAAGTACTATTGTTGTGGATCCCCTTAAAATGATTTATTATGGAATAAATTTGGAATAAAATTTAAGGGCTTAAACCTTGCTGAAAAATTGGGAGATTCTGGATTTTTAGATGATTATTCATTTTGCATTTAACATAAATTTAGTGGAATTTTATCTTTTCTAAAACTTGTACTTCATGTTCAAACTTGGAACTTGTGGTTATTAGAATAAATAAATAAATTATCAGTTAAATTATGAAAAATAGAAAATTATGGTTTTAGGCTACAAATGTCAGTATAGCCCTCCAATAATTATTATATGAGTACTGGATGATCATTTGACATACTTCCCATTTTACGGGTCATATAGGTTAAGTGGTGTGCATTTAGTAAAACTGCAGGAAATAAATTGGAATATGAATTAAAGCACATGAGTTGGGTTTTGTTGGTTTGCTGGAAGGGATAAATAGAATTAGGAGCATCATTGGAAGATAAAATGAGTAGAGTGTTGTTTTGGCTAGGGTTTAGAGGCGCTCGGGTTCGACGAAAGATCGTCCTCCCCGAGTTGAAGTAGAGTCAAATCACCTTAGGATCAGCCTATCGTAACATGAGAAAGTAATGGGTAAGAGAATCAACCAATAATAATAATAAGAACCTTGCGAAAGGAACGCTGGGCGTAATCCCAACATAGTTCCTAGTGTCCCTTGAGAGCCCTTCACAGGGAATACCGGGGGCAGTCCTGGGTTAACGTAAACTGTATTAACAAGCTGAAAAGAGTAACTTAGTAATTAGGGTTGCACATTTCATGAACACAGGTAGCATAGGAAGATAGGTGGGAGCTTCGGATCGGATGGTTAAAAGACGGACTTTGGGTCCGGGGAGCTTCGGCTCGATTATTTGAGACGGACATTTTGGTCTGGGGAGCTTCGGCTCGGTTTTTGGTTACGCTAAAATTGCATGTGCATAAAAAGAAAGAAAAATTAAGGTGGTGGGTCTTCGGTATTGGAGGGTCGATGCACCGACGCCAATACGTTGACTCGGTAAGTGTGGTTAGTACTTCGCCAACAGAAGTCTGGTGCGCCAGCCGGCAAGAGTATGCAGGAGTCCGCTTCGTGCACCAAGCATTGAGGCGTACGATAGGTCTGACTGGTAGTGCTTTACTGGTTTAGAGGTGGGCGAGGCCCAACCCACCTGTTGGAACACCCTATTACTAATTTGGGTCAGGATCACTATGTCTTTAGGAAACCTATTTTTAACCTCATTGTATAGATCTAAAGGTCAATTAGAATTGAGTCTAAGGGTTAGTAGTTAGGTTTGGAAGCTGCCCTCAAGACCAAGGTTGTTCAGTTTGAAGACTAAGTCGTTTCGTTGAGCTCAGTACGACGAATCGTCGAACTCCAATCGACGATCGTTTAGCTCAACTTCGACGGATCGTCGAACTGCATTCGACGATCGCTGAGCTCAACTTCAACAAATCGTCGAACTCCATTCGACGATCTTCAAGCTCAGTTTGACGATCTTGGCTCCAGTATTGATTCTCTATCTCTGAGCTCAGTTCGACGATAGTTGAGCTCAGATCGACGATCTCTGTTGCTGTCTAAGTCCAAATCGCTGAGCTCAGTTCGACGATAGTGGAGCTCAGTTCGATGTTTTTCTGAAGAGTTAAATGATTTTCAAGATTCAAAATTCAGACAGTTAAGGAGTTATTCTCAGTAATTAATTCAGAAGATCTTGTAGCCGTTTTCATTTATTCTGGAGCAAGTTTCAAGGGATTATCAAGGAATATTTCATTGGACATTCACCCAGAAGACAATTGCAATTAAGGATGTAATTAATGACAGGCTAACGGCTATTCTAGACAGAGGATCATTTCTATTCAGAAAAAAGGAATAAAAGATAAGATTTTTTTTTTCAGACAAGAAGAGAGTGCATAAGAAGAAGAAGAACAAAATATTCTCAGCAACAACTCTTCTCTGGAACAACATCTTTCTCAACAACAATCACTCAAGAGAAAAAGAAAGAGAGCTGTAGACATTCTCTGTCTCAAAGAATTCACACAAGAATACCATCACCAAAAGGAGATCAACAAATCTGAAATCTTCAGATCTCTTTTGATTCAAGTGTTCAAGGCCATCATCATTCAAGACTCCAGACATCTCACATTTCACCTGTTGCTGAAATCATCATTTGCTGGAGATCAATTTCTGAAGGCCTATCACCCTACTGCAAAGCTTCATTTCCTGAACAACTATAGATCTCAGGGGGAGCTTTGACAACATCAATATCCACGTAGTCTTCTCAGCTGCTTTGAGAAAGAGAAGACTTCCATCGCTCTCTCATCCCCACCTCTGTAAAAGGTTTTTCAAACTCCCTTCAAAAGTTTGTGTGTTGTTTTTGAGCACCTTATCAAAAGCTCATTGGTGGCAAGACACCTTATCGAAAAATCTGTTTTGGTTTTTGAGCACCTTATAAAAAGCTCATTAGTGCCCAGGACACCTGATCAACTCATCCTGTAGTGGATTCCTACCTAGGGTGGTAGAAGAGTGGATGTACCCAAGTTTAGGGGAACCACTATAGCTCCTTGTGTCTTCTGGTTGCTTGTCTTTATTTTTGTTTCTGGCTGTGATTGTTTTGTGACTAGGTTGCTCTGTGATTAGATTTACTATTTGCTTCCCTGTTCACTCAGATTACAACAACTATTGTAAAAAGTTTTTTAAGCACCATACTCTATTCACCCCCCTCTAGAGTATATCAGATATAGCTTGCACTTTCAATTGGTATCAAAGCGAGGTTTGTTAAAAATACCACATCTTCCAGGTTGGTTAAACATACCACACCGTGGTGGTTGCACAGGCTAACACCTGAACCCAAAGATTCCTAGTTAGATCTGCTTGTTGTAGATTTTGTTATTAGAATTATTTCTTCACAAAACATGGCCCAAAACAAAGATTATGCTAGCACCAGACCTCCAGTGTACAATCTGTCTAAGTTTGCACTTTGGAAAGCAAGGATTAGACTCTACATGAATTCTATTGACGATGACATTTTTAATTCTGTTTTGACAGTTTGTCCAAGACCTCTAGAGAACACAAGCATAAATGCTGTTCCACCTCCATCAGGAACAGATGCTGATATCAAGAAGTGGAAAGTAGCAGATGCAAAGGCTATGAATATCTTAGCCCAGACTATGTCTGATGACATTTTCCAAAAGGTGGCTGAATGTAATTCAGCAAAGGAAATATGGGATAAGCTCTCTGAAATAGTCTCAGGATCAGCTGATGAAAGAAAGGACAGAAGATCTCACCCCAATATGAGAACTTCAAGAAGGGAGAAGCTGAGTCAGTTGGAGATATGTATAATAGACTCAGTCTGATAGTCAATGAACTCAAGACTTTGGATAAAGAGATCTCACTGACTGAACTAAATGATAAAATCCTAATGTGCTTCCCAAGCACTTGGGACTCAAGGATTTGGCCAATCAAGGATGCCAGAAGTTTGAATGAGATTACAATAGAAGCTCTCTTGGGCAAGCTCAAGTCATATGAGCTGCTCATTAAGAACAAAAAAGAAGAGCAGAAGGCTGCCTCACCAGCCACAAGAAAGGAAAAGACAATAGATTTCAAAGCCACTGAAGATCAGCCTGAAGACAAGGTCACAGGCAATGATGAGCTGCTTAGTCTATTGGCCAAAAGATTTCACAAGATGGCCAGAAAGGACTTCAGAAAGGGATCGTACAAAGAGCATGATAAGACAAGGTATGATAAGTCAAATAATAAAGAAATTGTTTGCTTTGGTTGCTGGAAACCAGGCCATATTGTGCCTGACTGTCCAGAAAACAAAAATAAGGACATAAAGGATAAGAGAGAAAGAAGAAAAGATAAGGACTTCAAGAAGAGTAGCAATGGCAAACCCTCCTCAAGCAAGAACAAACACACAAGGAAGGGATTGGTTGCTGAATCTTGGAGTGAGACTGAAGAGGAATCAGAAGCTTCATCCAGCTCCAGTGATGATGAAGATGATGCTGAAGAGAAAGAGTTCTGCATGATGGCAATCAATGCCTCTCAACATAATTCAGATGCAGAAGAGTCAGAGTCAGACTCAGAGACTCAACTTGAAGAGGACCAGGTGAAGACCTATCCAACATCAAACCAACAATGGTATTTGGATAGTGGGTGTTCAAAGCACATGACAGGAAATAGGGACAACCTCACATCCTTTAAAGCCAAGCTTGGACCCAAAGTCATATTTGGTGATTCAAACTTTGGACAAACTAAAGGATATGGTGCAGTCCAGATTGGGACAGTGACATTCAAAAAGGTAGCCTATGTGGAAGGACTGAAGCACAATTTGATCAGCATCAGTCAGCTATGTGATGAAGGCTACCAGGTGACTTTCAGCAAAGCCTTATGCAAGATCAAGTCAGAGGACAACACAACTGTGTTGACAGGTAAAGGGAAAGGTAACATCTACTTAGTAGACTTTCTTTCAACAGAAGTAGATATTTGCCTGTTTAACTCTGTTAGTAGACCTAATGTATTATGACATAAGAGACTAGGACATTTAAATCTTAGAACCATTGCTAGGCTATCCAAGGACAACCTTGTTAGAGGACTACGTTTTTGCCCCTACAAGAAGGAAGTACTCTGCAGGGCCCGTCAATTAGGCAAGCAAACTAAAAATAGTTTCAAGTCACTTAATAAGAGTGATTCACCTAGTATTTTGTATCTGTTACACATGGATCTTTTTGGACCCATTACAGTACAAAGCTTAGGAGGGAAATATTACACTTTAGTAGTTGTAGATGACTTCTCTAGATTCACATGGGTGTTCTTTCTGAGGAAGAAGTCTGATAACTCTAAGTGTTTGACAGAGTTTCTCAAATGTATACAAATTGAGTTCAATACTCACATTGCCCTGATCAGAAGTGATCATGAGACAGAGTTTGATTCTCTTCTTATGCAAGAGTTCTGTCAGAGTGAAGGGATCAGGTACACTTTCTCAGCTCCTAGAACTCGTCAACAAAATGGGGTAGCTGAAAGGAAAAATAGAACCCTTATTGAATCTGCCACTACATTGTTGTCAGATGCTCACCTTCCTCTATCTTTTTGGGAAGAGGCAGTGAACACCTCCAACTATGTGCTGAACAGAAGTTTAATACATAAACTAAAGGGCAAGACTCCCTATGAATTACTCAAAGGGAAGAAACCTAAAGTTGATTATTTTAGAATTTTTGGTTGTATTTGCTATATTCATAATAATGACAAGAGATATTTAACAAAATTTCAAGCTAAAGCTGATGAAGGAGTGTTTCTGGGATACTCCATGATCAGTAAGGCTTATAGGGTTTATAACAAATCATCTCTTAAAATTGAAGAATCTGTTCACATATCATTTGATGAATCTAACATGTCTTTCAAGGAGAAGAACACTTCTACCATAGAACCTTTGCAGGTACATTCTCTTGCTGAAGATTTGAACAGGTTACAGATTATTCAAAAAGAGGAAAGTAGTGAAGATGAAGAAGACATTCAACATCATGAAGAGAAACTTCTTGAAGAGCCAGTTGTTGTACCACAAGAGGAAACAACAACACAGGTTGGTGAACAATCAACACCCCCTGTTGATTTAGTAACATCAAGAGACCATCCAATTTCCCAAGTAATTGGAGACATCTTAGCTGGTGTGCAAACCAGAAATCAGGTCAACCAAAACCTATTGCATACTTGCTTCCTATCTGAAATTGAACCTCAATCCATTCAAGATGCAGAGCAAGATCCACACTGGATCATTGCAATGCAAGAAGAGTTACACCAATTTGAAAGGAACAAAGTTTGGGAAATAGTGCCAAGGCCTAAGGATCACTCCATTGTTGGAACAAAGTGGTTGTTCAGAAACAAATTGGATGATCAAGGAGTAATTGTAAGGAACAAGGCAAAGCTAGTTTCTCAAGGATACTCTCAAGAAGAAGGCATAAATTATGATCAGACTTTTGCACCAGTTGCAAGATTGGAAGCCATCAGAATATTCTTAGCTTATGTAGCACATAAAGGTTTCAAAGTATACCAAATGGATGTAAAAAGTGCATTTCTCAATGGAGATATCAAAGAAGAAGTCTATGTCAGACAACCTCCAGATTTTATCTCTCCAACTCATCCTGATTATGTTTTTAAATTGAACAAAGCATTATATGGTCTCAAGCACGCTCCTAGAGCATGGTATGAGACCCTAACATGCTTCCTTCTGGAAAATGAATTTATAAGGGGTAGAGTAGACCAAACTCTTTTCATTAGAACCCATAAGTCCCATACCCTACTAGTACAGATTTATGTAGATAATATTATCTTTGGTTCTACTGATTCAAATTTGTGCAGAAGGTTTTCCAACGTAATGCATTCTAAATTTGAAATGAGTAGCATGGGTGAGCTATCCTTCTTTATAGGATTGCAAGTCAAACAACATGCTGAAGGCATCTTTATTTCTCAAACCAAGTATGCAAAAGAATTGGTTAAGAAATTTGGTATGTCTGAAGCATCTTGCATGAAAACACCTATGCCTACTAATTTTGTATTGGATGCTGATGAACATGGGAAACCTGTTGATCAGACAACATATAGAGCAATGATTGGCTCTTTACTGTACCTTACAACTAGTAGACCTGACATAATGTTTGCTACATGCATATGTGCTAGATTCCAAGTGAACCCTAGAGAGTCACACCTAACATTAGTAAAAAGGATTCTCAGGTATGTAAAAAGTTGTCCAAATATAGGTCTCTGGTATCCAAAAGATTCAGCATTTGAATTAACTGGATTTTTTGATGCTGATTATGCTTGATGCAGAATTGACAGGAAAAGCACCAGTGGAACTTGTCAGTTTCTTGGTGACAGACTTGTCTCTTGGTTTTGCAAGAAACAAACTTCTGTGTCAACTTCAACTGCTGAAGATGAATATATGGCTGCAGGCAGTTGTTGTTCACAAATATTGTGGATTCAAAACCAACTACTAGACTATGGCTACAACTTAGTGAAGTCAAAAATATTTTGTGATAACACCAATGCTATTTCTATAGCTCAAAATCCAGTCCTCCATAGTAGGACAAAACGCATAGAAATTAGGAATCACTTTTTAGGGGATAATGTTGAGAAGAACAAAATTGAACTTCAATATATCCAAACTGATTTGCAAAGGGGAGATAATTTCACCAAACCCTTGGATGAAAAGAAACACACCTTCTTCCTAAATCAGTTAGGAATGTTAGATGGAGGAAGTCTAAAATAATATCCAAGATTTTAAAACTCTAAAAATTGACCAAGACTAGGCAAACATCTTGATTTTTCTAGTGTCTAAAGTGTTTCTGGTCTCTGAACTGCACTCGACGATTTTCCCCCAGATCGTCGAACGGAGATCGACGCTTTCCGAAATCGTCGACCTGAGTTCAGCGCTTCTCAGATAGTGTTCAACTATCTCTCCGGGTCAATGATCGTCGAATGGCGCTTGACGATTTTGTTTTCTGAACTATCGTCGAACAGAGCTCGATGCTCTCCAATATCGTCGAACGGAGATCGACGATATTGAAGACCTTTCAGATTCCTTTAGAAGCCCCGATCGTCGAACTGAGTTCAACGATCTTTCCTTTTCTGCGTCGAACCCTAATATAAAATTCATTTTTCGGCCGTCATTCTCTCTTTGCGCCTTCGTGCTCTCTGCAAAAATTCTCTTTCCCTCCAAACTTCTCTACACTTGGTCGTTTGTTTGTTGATTTTTGCAGGTAACAATGGCCATCTCAGTTGCCGTTCTAGCCGCAATGAAGTTTGATGCAGGATTTGATATAGACTTGGAGTCTTTCAACACCAGTGATCAAATATTCCAAGACATTCTGGAACTGTTCAAAGAACAAAAGCTTGTTACTATCATGTCCACAAGAATCAAATTGGCTGCTGATGAGATCAAGGAGTGGGTCTATACTGCCCACAACCAGGACCAAAATACAGTGGTTGGTTTAATTTCTGGAACCCAGGTCCCTCTGACTTCTACTATTTTGACAGAGATTTTTGGATTGAATTCTGGAGAGGATTCTGCTGAGTTGTCAGGAGAAGCATTCTCTGATTTACTTGCTAGAATGGGTCATTCTGATGCAAACCCTAGCAAGCTGCTGAAAATGAATTTAGCTGTTGAATACAGATTTTTAGCTAATGTTGTGGGAAAAGTCTTATTGGCCAAGCATTCAGCACATGATACCATCTCCAGGTATCAGCTGTGTTTGATGGGTGCTATTGTGGATAAGAAACAGTTAAACTGGGGAGAGATCTTATTTGATCTGATTAAGAAGAAGATCAACAAGAATTTTGTGAATTATGGAAGGATACTAGGGCTTTTTCTTCAAAACAGATGCTCTGCACTGCTAGTCTCATCTGGGATGCACATCAATGCCTATAAGAGGTTGTCCTGTACCCTATTTGGCAAATGGGACAGACAGATAGTGAAGCCCAGCATGCCCTTTGCAAGCACCACTTCAGGCACAAGGACTCTTGCAGTCACTTCCCCTCAAGTCTCTGCCCCTGTAGAAGACTTGCCTGCTGCTTCTTCTCCTCCTCCACCTCTTATCTCCTCTCCACCAGTCACATCCACCATTCAAATTTCCCCCACAATCGTTATCTCAACCCCATCTCCAACTTCAATTTCATCTCCAACTGCTATTCCCTCTCCAACTCTTCCAATAACAGAAGAAATCTTCCACCCATTACATCACTACCCTCACCCAGACATTGACACATCATCCAACCTTCCATCATTCAATCTTCTAGATGATTCCTTCATGGATGATTCACCTTCATCCCTCCTGATCTACCCTCCTCATCCACATCATATCAACAGCTTCTGCAAGACATCATTGCTCAACCCTCCTTCACACCTTCTATCTACATACCACTGTCTTCCATTTCCACAATCCCCACACCTCAACCTTCCTTTCCCCTATACACCAGCTCTCCTCCACCATCACCAGTTTCTCCACCTTCATTCTCTACATCTGCTCAAATCCCTACTGAGCATGTAGATATTCCATCCTTAGCTGACAAACTGTATGAGCTGATAGCTCCCAGGCTATCACTTCTGTTGGAGACCTCCTTGGCTCCACTCTTCAAGTTAGTTGCAGACTTATCTGCCAGGCTCTCTTCCATCTTTCCTCCTCAGGAAATCCCTTCCTTTGGGTGTCTTGATCCAGCTCTCTTTGAATCTAGGCTGGGGGAGATGCCTTATGAAGTGGTAAGATTGCCTGCAGATGCAGTTACCTCAGCTCAAGCTCCAGCCTCAACACCATAAGTTGCAGTCTTCTCAGTGGACCTCAGGTCCTTATTATCAGATTTTGATTCAATATATTTCAGATGTCTTCCAGTAAGCACTGCAGTCCAGCCATCTGAAGACCTATCCAAGGCCATTGTGCCCTTTTCAAGCTGTGACACCAGTGTTATACATTCCTTTGTAAATTCAGTTTATGCTGCTGCAAATGTTGCTGTTTCTGTTTGTTCTGATGCTGCTGATGTTTCAGTTTCTGAGGATATGCAGATAGAGGCATTTGATTTTGAGCTTACTGTTATTGCTGATGTTATTACTGTTGTTATTGCTGATGCTGAAACTATTGTATCTAAAAGTAGTGTTTCTGAAACTGTTTTCTCTGAATCTGTTGCTGCCCCAGTTGCTGTTGTTACTACTGCTGCTATATCTTCTGAGAGTATTGCACCTGAAAGTTCTGTATCTACTTCTACTGCTGCTGCTACAATTGCTGTCACTACTGTTTCATCTGCTCCAACCCAACTTCAAAAAGACTATCTGAAAAGGATTGATGCTTTATATGATGAACAAAGCTCTGAAAGTGATCAGTTCAGAACTGATTCTGATGATTCTTCTGCTACTATAGCCAGGAAAAGAAAAGCAAGAAGCAAATCAATGAAAAGAGTTCCACCAGCTAAAGTCAAAGATACCAATGATATTCCCTATTATATTCTTCATGACTGCCCTATAACTGAACATTGGATGCAATATTCCAAGAATCAACTAAAGGCTATAAAGAAGAAGAGGAAATATGAGAAAGGTTCCTCTCAGTTCCATCATCCTCCTCCACCTCCTCCTCCTGATGCAGGTGCAGGTGGTAGCTCTGCTGTTCATCCTTCTGCCAGAAGTCAAACCCCCTATCAGCCTCAAGGAAGATCTCAATATAGGGGGAGCCAATCCAGAGGATATCAATATAGGAGAGGAAATTATAGAGGAAACCAAAGGGAATTCCAAGTTTACTCCAAAGTCTATACTAGACAGCATCCATACTCAAGGGAAGGACAATTTTCATCTGATACAACTTCAGGCCCTTTTCCCTACAAGCTGAAAGAATTAGTCTCATCCAGAGCTCCTCCAGATAATCCTTCCAACAGATATGAGCCTCTAGTGCCCTTTGAGGATCCAGAGAACAATCCTACTGCATGGACTGCTAGGATGAAAGAGTTAGCTGTTTTGGATCAGATTAATAAAGCCAGAGAGCAAGGCAAGGACACCTCCAGCATTACTACTTTGTCAGAACAAAGAAAGAATGAACTTGAAAGATATGCTTCCAACAAGTTTTTTGATTCTGAAAGATACCTGAAGCTGCACCCTGAAGCTGTGGTACCAAGGCCTAAACAACAAACAAACATCTCTAGGTGCAGCTGATGACAGAAGATCAAAGAAGGAAGCTCTTGATCCAAATAGAGAAATAAAACTTATAAAGAGCAAGGAGAAAGAGTAATTCTGTAAGGTGACAATTATTCTGATTTCTGATCTGTCTGAGATATTATATCTGCGCTTCTGCAATGTTTTGTTTATTGCATTTTTGATTTGTATATTGTTGCTTTTATTTCAATTTCTGTAAATAGTAATCCTAACCCAAATAGGGGGAGATTGTTGGAACACCCTATTACTAATTTGGGTCAGGATCACTATGTCTTTAGGAAACCTGTTTTTGACCTCATTGTATAGATCTAAGGGTCAATTAGAATTGAGTGTAAGGGTTAGTAGTTAGGTTTGGAAGCTGCCCTCAAGACCAAGGTTGTTCAGTTTGAAGACTAAGTCATTTCGTCGAGCTCAGTACGACGAATCGTCGAACTCCAATCGACGTTCGTTTAGCTCAACTTCGACGGATCGTCGAACTCCATTCGACGATCACTGAGCTCAACTTCAACAAATCGTCGAACTCCATTCGACGATCTTCGAGCTCAGTTCGACGATCTTGGCTCCAGTATTGATTCTCTATCTCTGAGCTCAGTTCGACGATAGTTGAGCTCAGATCGACGATCCCTGTTGCTGTCTAAGTCCAAATCGCTGAGCTCAGTTCGACGATAGTGGATCTCAGTTCGACGTTTTTCTGAAGAGTTAAATGATTTTCAAGATTCAAAATTCTGATAGTTAAGGAGTTATTCTCAGCAATTAATTCAGAAGATCTTGTAGCCGTTTTCATTGATTCTGGAGCAAGTTTCAAGGGATTATCAAGGAATGTTTCATTGGACTTTCCCCTAAAAGACAATTGCAATTAAGGATATAATTAATGACAGACTAACGGCTATTCTGGACAGAGGATCATTTCTATTTAGAAAAAAAGGAATAAAAGATAAGATTTTTTTTTCAGACAAGAAGAGAGTGCACAAGAAGAAGAAGAACAAAATTTTCTCAGTAACAACTCTTCTCTAGAACAACATCTTTCTCAACAACAATCACCCAAGAGAAAAAGAAAGAGAGTTGTATACATTCTCTGTCTCAAAGAATTCACACAAGAACACCATCACCAAAAGGAGATCAACAAATCTGAAATCTTCAGTTCTCTTTTGATTCAAGTGTTCAAGGCCATCATCATTCAAGACTCCAGACATCTCACATTTCAGCTGTTGCTGAAATCATCATTTGCTGGAGATCAATTTCTGAAGGTTTATCACCCTACTGCAAAGCTTCATTTCCTGAACAACTACAGATCTCAGGGGGAGCTTTGACAACATCAATATCCACATAGTCTTCTCAGCTGATTTGAGAAAGAGAAGACTTCCATCGCTCTCTCATCCCCACCTCTATAAAGGGTTTTTCCAACTCCCTACAAAAGTTTGTGTGTGGTTTTTGAGCACCTTATCAAAAGCTCATTGGTGGCAAGACACCTGATCAAAAAATCTGGTTTGGTTTTTGAGCACCTTATCAAAAGCTCATTGGTGCCCAGGACAATTGATCAACTCATCCTGCAGTGGATTCCTACCTAGGGTGGTAGAAGAGTGGATGTACCCAAGTTTAGGGGAACCACTATAGCTCCTTGTGTCTTCTGGTTGCTTGTCTTTATTTTTGTTTCTGGCTGTAATTGTTTTGTGACTAGGTTGCTCTGTGATTAGATAGGTTCTGTGATTAGATTTACTATTTGCTTCCCTGTTCACTCAGATTACAACAACTGTTGTAAAACGTTTTTTAAGCACCATACTCTATTCACCCCCCTCTAGACGATAGGTCTGACCGGTAGTGCTTTACTAGTTTAGAGGTGGGCGAGGCCCAACCCACCGCTTCCGTCTGCCACTACGGAGGTATCCTGGGAGGTTACGGCTCCAGAAAGGGGGAACTAAAGGTCTGTGTGCACAGAGTCGGGTGTGTGTGTTGCACTTGCATGTTCCATCATACCCAATTGCATGTCATAGCATAATTGATTCATTTTTACCCTGACCCCTAAAGTATAAGTGGAATGGGACGCTTATACTTTAGGCCCTGCAAAACGACCCCTTGGTCTATAAGCTTGTGTTGGCAAGTTTATAAATTAAGGTCAATTTTGATATATATAATTACTGCTGTTTGATAACCGACACCCCAATGTATAAATTGGTATGAGACTTTTTATACGATGGGAGCCTTGCAGAAGACCCCTTGGCTTATGTGATCTCACATAAGTGAAGGTTACTTTTCATATTTAATCTTATTGTCAATATCTATTATAGAATTGCTAGTATAGGTCCGCTGCCATCTGTTTTTGATTATTCTCCACCTTCAAGTCCTCCCCTTTCTTCCTCTCTGCTCGGTGCCTAGGAGCCATGGGGGAAGGGGTGGGGGATGATAGGGCTTAGTCTTTTAGACTAACGGTTTTCGAACCGCATCATTTAGGGGATCGTGGAGCCCAGTATGGAGGAGCAGCCCCAGAGATCGGTGCGCTTGGAGGTGGGGCAGTCTAGCTCCGGAGTTCATACAGCCGGGACCGTGAGTCTCGACCTTGAGTAGATGATCTATTTTTGCTTCCGCATGAGCGATTTGTAGTGAGGACATGATGTACCGGGCATAAGCTCGTATTTTAGTACTCTGATATATTATTCTGTGGACACTCCCTTCGTGGAGGTTTATTTACTATGATATGTGATTTTCTGTGGACTGCTAGTTTGCATTTACTTTATAGTGCTACTTTTCTATGATCGAATTGGCCGATAGAATCGGCGCTTTGTGGTGATGACCCTTCAGGGCTGAAAGTGCAACTAGATCTGATATACTCTAGAGGGGGGTGAATAGAGTATATGGTGCTTAAAAACTTTTTACAGGCTTTTACAACAATTGTTGTAATCTGTATCAGCAGGAAAGCAATAAAGAATCTAACTACAGCACTAAGCTAAACAAAAACTAAGCACAGAGAGAATCAAGGCCAGAAACAAAAAGTAAACAAGCAGAACCAGAAGACACAAGGAAATATAGTGGTTCCCCAAACTTGGGTACATCCACTCTTCTACCACCCTAGGTAGGAATTCACTGCAGGATGAGTTGATCAGGTGTCCTGGGCACCAATGAGCTTTTGATAAGGTGCTCAAAAACCAAAATAGATTTTTTGATCAGGTGTCTTGCCAGCAATGAGCTTTTGACAAGGTGCTCAAAAACCAGGTTCAAACTTTTGAAGGGAGTTTGAAAAACCCTTTACAGAGTGGGGGTGAGAGAGTGATGGCAGTCTTCTCTTTCTCAAACAGCTGAGAAGACTAAGTGGATTGATGTCAAAGCTCCCCCTGAGTCCTTGAGATCTTCAGGAAGAAAAGCTTTGCTTGAGGGTGATAGGCCTTCAAATATAGAACTCCAGCAATGGATGATTTCAGCAATAGCTGAAATGTTGAGTGTCTGGAGTCTTGGAATAATGTTGGCCTTGAACACTTTGAAAGATGAAGAGATCTGAAGATTGAAAACTAGATCTCCTTGGATGAGTGTTCTTCAGAATTCTTTTTGACAGAAGATTTTGAATGAGTCTCTGTAATCTGTATTGTGTGTTCTCTTCATGTTAATCTCTCTTGATTCAAAAAACATTCTGTCTTTTATTCTCTGTTCCAGAATAGAATATCATTCTCTGTCAAGGATAGTCGTTGGTCTGCATTGATTGCATCCTTAATTGCATAATCTCTTCTGGAGGAAAGTCTACAGAATTATTCCTTGAAAAATCCCTTGAAACTTGGTCCAGAATTGAATGTAAACGGCTAGCAAATCTCTGAATTAATTGCAGAATAACTCTTAACTGATTTGAATTTGAATTCTGGAAGTTATCTGAAATCGTCGAACTGAGCTCTGCTATCGTCGAGCTGAGCTCAGCGATCAGAAAATCTTAAGCAGCAAAAATATCGTCGATCTGAGCTCAAAGATCGTCGAACTGAGCTCCGAGATAAAGATCCAATGCAGAGTCAAAATCGTCGAACTGAGCTCACCGATCGTCGAAAGGAGTTCGACGATATTATGAAGTTGAGCTCAGCGATTGTCGAATGGAGTTCGACGATCTGTCGAAGTTGAGCTAGACGATCGTCGATCGGAGTTCGACAAATCGTCGTGCTAAGCTCGACGATCAGACTTAGTCTCCAGACAGAAAAGTTTGGTCTCCAGGGCAGCTTCCAATCCTAGACTTCTAACCCTTAGACTCAATTCTAATTGCCCTATTAAGCTATACAGAAGGTCAAGTAAAGGTTCCTAGAGACATAGTGATCCTGACCCAAATTAGTAATACGGTGTTCCAACAATCTCCCCCTATTTGGGTTAGGATGACTATTTACAGACTTTGGAAAAATTCAAATAACAACATACAATCAGAGAAGCATAAAAACAGCAGCTAGACATTGCAGAAACATCACAGAGATATATATATGTATATATGTCATCCAGATAGCAGTCAGAATTCACAGAAATTGTCACCTTACACTGTCACTTCTTCTCTTTGCCTTTGACAAGTTTGATTTCTCTGTTTGGATTTAGAGCTTCCTTGTTGGACCTGGTGTCATCTGCTGCACCCAAATAAGTTTGCTTTGAAGATCTGGGGACCACAGCAGCAGGATGCAACTCCATATATCTCTCAGCATCAAAGAATTTGCTGGAAGCATATTTGTCTAGTTCCTTTTGTCTTTGCTCTGACATTGTAGAAATATTTGAAGTGTCTAAACCTTGCTCTCTGGCCTTCTTGATCTGATCTAGTGCAGCCAACTCCTTCATCCTAGCAGTCCAAGCAGATGGATTCTTTTCAGGGTCCTCAAATGGTACAGGTGGCTCATACCTGTTGGAAGAATTGTCTTAAGGAGGCCTGGCAGACACTGTCTCTTTGAGCTTGTAGGGGAAGGGACCAGAAGTAGTATCAGAAGAACCATGTCCTCCCCTGGAGTATGGGTGCTGCCTGGAATACCCTTTGGAATAAACTTGAAAATCTCTTTGATTACCCCTGTATCCTCCTCTCCTAGAATAAGAACCCCTAGACTGGCTTTCCCTTTGGTAGGATCTGGCATGAGGTTGATAGGGAGCCTGGCTTCTAGCTGGGGCTTGACTTGTAGAGCTGCCACCTGCACCTGCATCAGGAGGAGGTGGTGGAGGAGGATGAGGGTGCTTGAACTGGGAGAAGCACTTTTCATACTTTCTCTTCTTCTTCATGACCTTGAGCTGATTTTTAGAATATTGCATCCAATGTTCTGTGGTGGGGCAGTTATGCAGAATGTAATAAGGAATATCATTATCATCCTTGACTTTTGCAGGAGGGACCCTTTTCATAGCCTTGCTCCTAGCTTTCCTTTTCCTTGCAATAGTGGCAGAAGAGTCATCAGAGTCTGTCTTGAACTCATCAGATTCAGAACTCTGGGCATCATATAGAGCATCAATTCTCTTCATCAAATCTTTCTTCAGTTGAATAGCAGCAGATGAGGCTGAAGCAGAAGTAGCAGCAGCAGGGATAGCAGCAGATGGAGCAACAGATGCAGAGGGTGCAACAGGAGAAAATACAGCAGATGCAACAGATGCTGGAGTAGTGACAGCAGAAGTAACAACAGTAACATCATCAGAATCTGCATCAGGCTCAAAAACAGTGGCCTCTATCATCAGAAGATCCTTGGAAATTGGCTCATCAGAAGCAATTAGGATTTCAGCAGCAGTGTGAGCAATCTCAGCAGTATCAACAATTTCAGAAGCAAAGTCAGTGTTTTCTTTAACAGCAGCAGCAGCAGCAACATCTTCAGAAGCAGCAATCACTGAATGTACAAATGCAGAGATAATGCTAGGGTCACAACAAGAGACAGGCACCAGTGCCTTGGACAAATCTTCTAGGGGCTGGACAGCATTAACCTCTGGGAGATAGCTGTAGAATGCAGGATCAAAGGTAGAAAGCAAAGACCTTAGGTCTATTGCAAGAACTGCAGTAGGAGCCTGACATTCTGGAGGCACAGCAATAGTAGCAGAAGGGGCAGCAGACACAGAAACATCAGCAGCAGCAGCAGTATCATCAGCAGCATGAGCAGAAACAGCAGCAGCAACAGCATGAAGGCTTGCTTCATAGGGCATCTCCCCCTGCCTAGATGCAGATACATCTGTATCAAGACAAACTGCTGGTGGTGCTGCCTGAGGAAGGAGGGAGGAAAGCCTGGCAGAGAGGGCTGCCACTGACAAGTGTAGAGGAGCCAATGAGGTCTCCAAGAGTAGGGAGAGCCTGGGGGCAATTAGCTCATACAACTTGTCAGCTAGGGCTGAGAGGTCTACTTGCTCAAGAATAGGAGCAGAGGTAGATGGAATGGGGATAGCTGAGGATGCTGGAAGTGGAGGGCTGGAGAGTGGAATGGATGGCTCAGGTGTTGGGATGGTGGAAATGGAGGACAAGGGGATGGATATGGATGGGGTGAAAGTAGTTTGGTCAATGATATGGTGGAGGAGATCTTGGAATGAAGTTGAGGAGGAGGGTAATTCTGGAGGAGAGGATGGGGAATCATCCATATAGGAGTCATCCAGGAGGGTGAAGGATGGAATGGATGGAGAAGAGGTGACATCTGGTGGAGGGTATGAGAACAAATGGTGGAAGTGGTCTACTGGTGGAGGCAGAATGGGTTCTGGAGATGGAATTGATGTTGGAGATAGGCTAGAGATGGTAATGGTGGATGGAGCTAGAATGGTGGATGGTAGAGGAAGGGTTGGAAGTGGAGGAGGAGAGGAGGCAGCAACAGCAACAGCCAGGTCATCTGCAGGAGCAGAGACCTGTGGAGGAGTGACTCTATGAGTCCTGGTGCCTGAAGGAGCACTTGAGGAGGGCCTGCCAGGCTTGCTGATTTGCCTGTCCCACTTGCCAAAGAGGGCACAGGTGAGTCTCTTGGAGGCATTTATGTGCACTCCAGAGGAGACCAGCAAGGCAGGGCACCTGTTTTGCAGGAAGACTCCAAGAATCCTTCCAAAGTTAACAAAGCTTTTGTTGATTTTCTTCTTGATTATGTCAAAGAAGACCTCTCCCCAGTTCAAACTTCTCTTATCCACCAGAGCTCCCATGAGGCAGAGCTGGTATCTGGATATGGTATCATGTGCAGAGTGTTTTGCCAGCAGAACTTTCCCTACCACATCTGCTAGGAACCTGTATTCAACAGACAGGTTCCTTTTGAATAACTTGCTAGGGTTTCCCTCTGGATGACCCATCCTGACAAGCATGTCAGAAAACTCCTCTCCAGATAACTAAGCAGTATCATCTCCATTTCTTAGTCCAAAAACCTCTGTTAAAATGGTGGGGGTCAGAGGTACCTGAGTTCCAGCAATGGACCCAACTATTGTGGAGTTGTCTTGATTATGAGAAGTATAGACCCACTCCTTTATCTAATCTGAATCAAGCTTGATTCTAGTGGTCATGAGGGCAGACAGATTCTGATCCTTGAATAAATCCAGTATATCTTGGAAGATTTGATCAGTGGTGTTGAAAGATTCCATATCAATGTCGAATGCAGCATCGAACTTCATTGCGGCTAGAACTGCAACGGACACAGCCATTGTACCTGCAAAAATTCAACAAACAAAACGACCAAGCGTAGAACTGTTTGGAGGGAAAGAAAATCCTTGCAGAGAAATCGAAAGCGCAAGAGAGAACGACGACGAAAAATGAGTTTTATATTAGGGTTCGACGCAGAATTGGAAAGATCGTTGAACTCAGTTCGACGATCGAGGCTTCTAAAGGAATCTGAAGAGAGTCCAACATCGTCGATCTCCGTTCGACGATCTTGGAAGGCGTCGAGCTCCGTTCGACGATCGTTCAGGGAACAAAATCGTCGAGCGCCGTTCGACGATCGTTGACCGGAAGAGATAGTTCATACTATCTGAGAGGCGCTGAACTCAGTTCGACGATTTTTGAAAATCGTCGATCTCCGTTCGACGATCTTAGGGGAAATCGTCGAGCGCAGTTCAGAGATCAGAAGAAAAATTCTAGACACTAAGAAAAATCAAAAAGTTTGCCTAGTCTTGGTCAATTTTTTTGAGCTTTCAAGATCTTGGATGTTATTTAAGGCTTCCTCCATCTAACATTCCTAACTGATTTAGAAAGAAGGTGTGTTTCTTTTCATCCAAAAGATTGGTGAAAATATCTCCCCTTTGTAAATCAGTTGGGATATATTGTAATTCAATTTTATTCTTTTCAACATTATCTCTTAAGAAATGATGCCTAATCTCTATGTGTTTTGTCCTACTATGGAGGACTGGATTTTGAGCTATGGAAATAGCACTTGTGTTATCACAAAAGATTTTAGACTTCTCTAAGTTGTATCCATAGTCTAGGAGTTGGTTTTGGATCCACAAAATTTGTGAACAACAACTGCCTGCAGCCATATATTCAGCTTCAGCAGTTGAGTTTGACACAGATGTTTGTTTCTTACAAAACCAAGAGACAAGTCTATCACCAAGGAACTGACAAATTCCACTGGTGCTTTTCCTGTCAATTCTGCATCCAGCATAATCAGCATCAGAGAATCCAGTTAACTCAAATGCTGAATCTTTTGGATACCAGAGACCTAGATTTGGACAACTTTTAACATACCTGAGAATCCTCTTTACTAATGTTAGGTGTGACTCTCTAGGGCTTACTTGGAACCTAGTACATATACATGTAGCAAACATTATATATGGTCTACTAGCTGTAAGATACAGTAAAGAGCCAATCATTGCTCTATATCTTGTCTGATCAACAGGTTTCCCATGTTCATCAGCATCCAATACAGCATTGGTAGGCATGGGTGTTTTCAAACAAGATGCCTCAGACATACCAAATTTCTTAACCAGTTCATTAGCATATTTGGTTTGAGAAATAAAGATGCCTTCAACATGTTGTTTGACTTGCAATCCTAGGAAGAAGGATAACTCACCCATGCTACTCATCTCAAATTTAGAATGCATTAGGTTAGAAAACCTTCTGCACAATTTTGAGTCAGTAGAACCAAAAATGATATCGTCTACATAAATTTGCACTAGTAGGGTATGAGACTTATGAGTTCTAATAAAAAGAGTTTGGTCTACTCTACCCCTTATAAAACCATTTTCCAAGAGAAAGCATGCTAAGGTCTCATACCATGCTCTAGGAGCTTGCTTGAGACCATATAATACTTTGTTTAGTCTAAAAACATAATCAGGAAGAGTTGGAGAGATAAAACCTGGAGGTTGTCTGACATAGACTTCCTCTTTGATGTCTCCATTAAAGAAAGCACTTTTGACATCCATCTGATAAACCTTGAAGCCTTTGTGAGCTGCATAAGCTAGAAATATCCTGATGGCTTCCAATCTTGCAACAGGTGCAAAAGTCTGGTCGTAGTCAATTCCTTCTTCTTGAGAATATCATTGAGCAACTAGCCTTGCCTTGTTCCTTATAATTACTCCTTGATCATCCAGTTTGTTTCTGAATACCCATTTTGTTCCAACAATGAAATGATCCTTAGGCTTTGGCACTAGTTCCCATACTTTGTTCCTCTCAAATTGATGCAATTCCTCTTGCATTGCAATGATCCAATGTGGATCTTGCTCTGCATCTTGAATGGACTGAGGTTCAATTTGAGATAGGAAGCAGGTGTGCAACAGGTTTTGGTTGACCTGATTTCTGGTTTGCACACCAGCTGAGATTTCTCCAATTATTTGGGAAATTGGATGGTCTCTTGATGTTACTAAATCAACAGGGGGTGTTGATTGTTCACCAACCTGTGTTGTTGTTTCCTCTTGTGGTACAACAACTGGCTCTTAAGATTGTGCTTCAATATGTGAAGCATTCCCTTCATCTTCACTGCTTTCTTCTTCTTGAGCAACCTGTAACTTGTTCATATCTCAACTAGAGAGTGTTCCTGCAAAGGTTCTATGGTAGAAGAAATCTTCTCCTTGAAAGACATGTTAGTTTCATCAAAAGAAATATGAACAGATTCCTCAATTTTCAAGTATGATTTATTATAGACCCTATAGGCCTTGCTGATCATGGAGTATCCCAGAAACACTCCTTCATCAGCTTTGGCTTGAAATTTTGCTAGATATTTCTTGTCATTATTGTGAATGTTGCAAATACAACCAAAAATTCTGAAATAGTCAATTTTAGGTTTCTTCCCTTTGAGTAATTCATAGGGAGTCTTTCCCTTTAGTTTATGTATCAGACTTCTGTTCAGCACATAGTTGGAGGTGTTCACTGCCTCTGCCCAAAAGGATAGAGGTAGATGAGCATCTGACAACAATGTAGTGGCAGATTCAATAAGGGTTCTATTTTTCCTTTCAGCTACCCCATTTTGTTGAGGAGTTCTAGGAGCTGAGAAAGTATGCCTGATCCCTTCACTCTGACAGAACTCTTGCATAAGAAGAGAATCAAACTCTGTCCCATGATCACTTCTGATCAGGGCAATGTGAGTATTGAACTCAATCTGTATACATTTGAGAAACTCTGTCAGACACTTAAAGTTATCAGACATCTTCCTTAGAAAGAACACCCAAGTGAATCTAGAGAAGTCATCTACAACTACTAAAGTGTAGGATTTCCCTCCTAGGCTTTGTACTGTGATGGGTCCAAATAGATCCATGTGTAACAGATACAATATCCTAGGTGAATCACTCTTATTAAGTGACTTAAAACTGTTTTTAGTTTGCTTGCCTAATTGACAAGCCTTGCAGAGTCCTTCCTTCTTGTAGGGGCCAGAAGGTAGTCCTCTAACAAGGTTGTCCTTGGATAGCCTAGCAATAGTTCTAAGGTTTAGGTGTCCTAGTCTCTTATGCCATAAAATGTTTGGTCTACAGACTGAATTAAACAAGCAGATATCTATATCAGTTGAAAGAAAGTCTACTAGGTAGATGTTACCTTTCCTTTTACCTGTCAACACAGTTGTGTTGTCCTCTGACTTGATTTTGCATAAGGTTTTGCTGAAGGTCACCTGGTAGCCTTCATCACATAGCTGACTGATGCTGATTAGGTTGTGCTTCAGTCCTTCCACATAGGCTACCTTCTTGAAGGTTACTGAACCAATCTGGACTGCACCATATCCTTTAGTTTGTCCAAAGTTGGAATCACCAAAGATAACCTTGGGTCCAAGCTTGGCTCTAAAGGAAGTGAGGTTGTCCTTGTTCCCTGTCATGTGCTTAGAGCACCCACTATCCAAATACCATTGCTGGTAAGATGTTGGATAGGTCTTTACCTGCACATAAAACAATTCATTTGTTTTTGACCCAGTTTACCTTGGGCCTAGATTGATAACCTCTGAATTCTGAAATGAAAGACATCCCAGGTTGACTCTTATATCCTTCAGGATGATATCTCCTTGGAGGTATAATCCATTCAGTATAAGGGTTAAAGGTTTGGGATGAAGAACCCTCAGGATTCAATTTTGATTTGCCTTTGAAAAATTTTCCAGAGCTCTGACCTCTGTTCGACGATCTTGGAGCTGCGTTCGACGATCTTGGGTCAGATCGTCGAGCTCCGTTCGACGGTCGATTATGGGTGAGGTCAGGTATATGAGATCGTCGACCTGCGTTCGACGACTTTGGCTGAGATCGTCGATCAGCGTTAGACGATTTTTGCTGAGATCGTCGAGCTGCGTTCGACGATCGTCGATCTTCATTCGGCGATCGTCGAGCTCCGTTCGACGATTTCTGCTGGGACTTAAATTTCTGAGGCAGATCAGAATTTTTCCTGGCAACCTCTACAACTCCCTTTCCCTTGTTAGAAATAAACTTGATGGGAGTTGTTAGGACTATAGGTTGGCTGGATGAAGCACCCAAGCCCAGTGTACTGTTGAATCTAGAGTTCATTGTGCTTGTGATGTCCATCAGCTTGATGCTTCTCCCATTAAGGTATTCTTCAAGCTTCTTGGCCTCATAGAGCTCACTTTTCAGTGTAGCTATCTATTCCCTACAGTTCTCCAACTCCTGAGAGAGTTTGAGGTTTTCTGACTTTAAACCATTGTGTTCAGATAATTGATTTCTGAGAGAGATAATCTCTTTCTCAGACTTTAGCAGGTCTAAGCACAGTGCTTTAAATTCAGATTTAAAATCTTCTGAGCTAAAATCAAAAGAGCTAATTACCTGATCTTCTTCAGGTTGAGTCTCTGAGTCTGACTCTGACTCCTCTTCCTCTGAATTGTGCTGAGAGGCATTAATTGCCATCATGCAGAATTCCTTTTCTTCTGCATCATCCTCATCATCACTTGAGCTGGATGAGGCTTCTGACTCCTCTTCTGTCTCACTCCAGGATTCAGCAACAAACCCTTTTCTTGTATGCTTATTTTTGCTTGAAGAAGGTTTGCCACTTCCATTCCTTTTGGAGTCTTTCTCCTTTCTTCTTTCTTTTCTGTCCCTTCTGTCCTTGATCTTGTTCTCTGGACAGTCAGGAACTATGTGCCCTGGTTTCCTGCAACCAAAGCAGATAATATCTTTATTGTTGCTAATGGACTTGTCATACCTTGGCTTGTCCTGCTCCTTGTATGATCTTTTTCTGAAGTCCTTTCTGGCCATCTTGTAGAATCTTTTGACCAACAAGCTGAGTAGTTCATCATTGCCTGTGCTCTTATCGTCAGACAGATCCTCAGTTGCCTTAAAGGCTATGGTCTTCTCTTTCCTTGTGGCTGGTGAAGCAGCCTTCTGTTCTTCCTCTCTATTCTTGATGAGTAGCTCATAGGATTTGAGCTTACCCAACAAGGCTTCAGTGGTGATTTCATTTAGACTTCTGGCATCTTTAATTGGCCAGATTCTTGAATCCCAAGTGCTGGGGAAGCACATTAGGATCTTGTCATTAAGTTCTGTCAGAGAAATATCTTTGTCCAATGTCCTTAGTTCACTGACAATTAGACTCAGTCTGTTGTACATGTCTCCCACTAACTCAGTCTCTCCCTTCTGGAAGTTCTCATATTGGGAGATGAGATGGGATCTTCTGTCCTTTCTCTCATCAGCTGAGCCTGAGACTATTTCTGAGAGCTTGTCCCAAATTTCCTTGGCTGAGTTGCATTCAGCTACCTTTTGGAATATGTCATCTGACATTGTCTGGGCTAGGATGTTCATAGCCTTGGCATCAGCTACTTTCCATTTTTTGATGTCAGCATCTGTTCCTGATGGAGGTGGAACAGCATTTGTACTTGTGCTCTCTGGGGGTCTTGGACACACTGTCAAAACAGAATTAAATATATCTTCGTCAATAGAATTCATGTAAAGTCTAATCCTTGCCTTTCAAAGTGCAAACTTTGACAGATTGCACACTAGAGGTCTGGTGCTAGCATAATTTTTGTTTTGGGCCATGATTTGTGCACACAAAATCTAATAATAAAATACAAAAGAGAAACAGATCTAGTTTGGGATCTTGGGGTTCAGGTGTTAGCCTGTACAACCAATCAGATATGGTATGTTTAACCAACCTCCCTCTGATACCAATTGAAAGTGCAACTAGATCTGATATACTCTAGAGGGGGTGAATAGAGTATATGATGCTTAAAAACTTTTTACAGGCTTTTACAACAATTGTTGTAATCTGTGTCAGCAGGGAAGCAATAAAGAATCTAACTACAACACTAAGCTAAACAAAAACTAAGCACAGAGAGAATCAAGGCCAGAAACAAAAAGTAAACAAGCAGAACCAGAAGACACAAGGAAATATAGTGGTTCCCCAAACTTGGGTACATCCACTCTTCTACCACCCTAGGTAGGAATTCACTGCAGGATGAGTTGATCAGGTGTCCTGGGCACCAATGAGCTTTTGATAAGGTGCTCAAAAACCAAAGCAGATTTTTTGATCAGGTGTCTTGCCACCAATGAGCTTTTTACAAGGTGCTCAAAAACCAGGTTCAAACTTTTGAAGGGAGTTTGAAAAACCCTTTACAGAGTGGGGGTGAGAGAGTGATGGCAGTCTTCTCTTTCTCAAACAGCTTAGAAGACTAAGTGGATTGATGTCAAAGCTCCCCCTGAGTCCTTGAGATCTTCAGGAAGAAAAGCTTTGCTTGAGGGTGATAGGCCTTCAAATATAGAACTCCAGCAATGGATGATTTCAGCAATAGCTGAAATGTTGAGTGTCTGGAGTCTTGGAATGATGTTGGCCTTGAACACTTTGAAAGATGAAGAGATCTGAAGATTGAAAACTAGATCTCCTTGGATGAGTGTTCTTCAGAATTCTTTTTGACAGAAGATTTTGAATGAGTCTCTGTAATCTGTATTGTGTGTTCTCTTCTTGTTAATCTCTCTTGATTCAAAAAACATTCTGTCTTTTATTCTCTATTCCAGAATAGAATATCATTCTCTGTCAAGGATAGCCGTTGGTCTGCATTGATTGCATCCTTAATTGCATAATCTCTTTTGGAGGAAAGTCTACAGAATTATTCCTTGAAAAATCCCTTGAAACTTGGTCCAGAATTGAATGTAAACGGCTAGCAAATCTCTGAATTAATTGCAGAATAACTCTTAACTGATTTGAATTTGAATTCTGGAAGTTATCTGAAATCGTCTCACTGAGCTCTGCTATCGTCGAGCTGAGCTCAGCGATCAGAAAATCTTAAGCAGCAAAAATATCGTCGATCTGAGCTCAAAGATCGTCGAACTGAGCTTAGAGATAAATATCCAATGCAGAGTCAAAATCGTCGAACTGAGCTCACCGATCGTCGAATGGAGTTCGACGATATTATGAAGTTGAGCTCAGCGATCGTCGAATGGAGTTCGACGATCTGTCGAAGTTGAGCTAGACGATCGTCGATCGGAGTTCGACGAATCGTCGTGCTAAGCTCGACGATCAGACTTAGTCTCCAGACAGAAAAACTTGGTCTCCAGGGCAGCTTCCAATCCTAGACTTCTAACCCTTAGACTCAATTCTAATTGACCTATTAAGCTATACAAAAGGTCAAGTAAAGGTTTCTAGAGACATAGTGATCCTGACCCAAATTAGTAATAGGGTGTTCCAACAAGGGCGTGAAGGAGTCACTACAAAACGGCGGTTCTGGGCCTAAAACCCCGGTGTTGAAAAAAGGGGGGGGGGGTCTTACAAGTGGTATCAAAGCAGACCTCGATCGAAAAGTAGCAGTCCACAACCCTGGGTCACCCCCGCGCAAGTTTAGTTTGGGGACAAACTAAGCAGCGGAAGCAGTGGTGTGCCCATATGAGGGATCACATGTTGATTGTCCACTTCTTATTAGGTATTGAGTCGATTACCTACTAAAGTAGTTTGTTTTGCAGCCCCCAGCTCAGCCCACCCCTCAAGGCGGAGCTCAGCAGACTCCGGACATTGCACCACCTCCCATGGTCCCCACACCTTTCCTTCAATCATACATGGGGCAAACTCTTACAGCTATCCTTGAGGCCTTCTGGGCTCAACAGGTTCCGGCCCCGCAGCCAAACCCGGGGGCCAACTGGATGAGCACCTTCCAAGGACTCTCTCCCCCGTCCTACTTGGGGACAGTGTCGGCAGTGCGAACAGAGGAGTGGCTGGATATTATGTACGAGATGTTGACCGGGATACGGTGCCCCTGGGAGGAGAGGGTGGCTTTGGTGGTATCTTGCTCGGAGTCCCATGCCAAGAGGTGGTGGAAGACGCTGTTGGACAGGACATTTGCCGATAGGGAGGTTGCGGAGATTACCTGGGAGGAATTCAGGGCCACGTTGCTGGAGCATTTTGTTCCGCAGTCGGCCAGAGATGAGTTGGAGGAGCGGTTCTTACAGCTGAAGCAGGGCACCAGGAAGGTGTTGGAGTACCATCAAGAGTTCGACCATTTGGCTCGATATGCAGGTTCTTACCAGCTGAACGAAGCAGGATACATCAAGAGGTTCTATAAGGGTCTGAAAGAGGAGTTGAGGGAGGCCTTGTTGTTTGTATCCGACTGGCCTATCTCCCGGATTTTGGAGATGGTAAAGAGGATTGAGGCTGATTGGCACACCACTTGGGGCCGGAAGCGGCAAGCGGAGGATCAAGGCCGGAGGGCCAGGAATGATCAACGGCGAGGCGCTATACTACATGGGAGAAGGACAGAGGACCAGCCTCGTCCGGAGGTGAGGCAGGAGCCGAGGGAGCAGGTGATATTGACCCCTCAACCTCTTCGGATACAGGAGATGCCGAGACCCGGGGGTATGGCGTATCCCCCACCAGAGTGCTTCCATTGTCATCAGATTGGACACCTCCGGAGAAACTGCCCCATGAGGGGGCGCCACCTCCAGCACCACAGGGTAGCCCACCTGCTCAGCATTTCGGAGGCCGAGGACGCGACCGAGGACGTGGATACCAGGGAGGGGATCCAAGACAAGAAAGGGAGCAGGTGTATGCTTTGGACCTGACACAGCCTCGGAACCCAGAGCAGGTCATAGCAGGTACGCCAAGATGTTTAAATTATTTAAATTGAATTCCCTTACTCAATTTCCCAACAAGTAGAACTGCCCTAAGTAGAATAAATAGGAAAGAAAACTCGTTATAAAATACTAAGACATTTAACCGTCCCAGGTATAGTCTTCATCAGCGGCAAGCCCGCCTATACTCTGTTCGACACGGGTGCCTCGCACTCGTTTTTGTCGGAGGCCTTTCTAGAAGGGCTGGAAGGAGTGGAGCGGTTCACAGACCAGATGAAGAGGGTGCATCTACCTGACGGATCAGAGATACTCACCTTTGCCCACTGCAGCATGGAGGCGGAAATTGGAGGAAAGTCATTCGAAGTATCGGCTACGATCCTGAGTATGCCAGTCTTCGAGCTGATCCTGGGCATGACTTGGTTAGACTGGAACCATGCCCAGATTGATTGTCAAGAAAAGAGGATCACCGTGAGGCACGGGGACTCTGTCATCACCATCGAAGGTATAAGACCTGCCTCTCGTATACCCTTATCTTAAGTACAGGCCGTTAAGGCCTATTTACAGGGGGAGGAGGTCTACGAGGTGCTGTTTGAAATGGCGGAGGCCACAGATTCTATATCGAATATCCCTGTGGTGCGGGATTTTACGGACGTCTTTCCAGAAAAATTACCCGGATTACCCCCGCGCAGGGAGTAGGACTTTCAGATACAGCTTGTGCCAGAGGCCAAACCGGCATCCAAGGCACCTTACCGGATGTCCCCAAGGGAGTTGACAGAGTTCCGGAGCCAGCTTTAGGAGTTAGTGGAAGCCGGATTTGTCCGGCCAAGCTCTTCACCATGGGGAGCCCCGGTATTGTTCGTCAAAAAGAAAGACGGGACACTCAGATTGTGCATCGACTACCGAGCACTAAATCGGCTGACGGTCCGGAATACCTATCCACTTCCAAGGATAGACGAGCTGTTCGACCAGCTGCAGGGAGCGCAGTTCTTTTCGAAATTAGATTTGAGGTCGGGATACTACGAGCTTCAGATTCGAGAGGAGGATATTCAGAAGACTGCTTTTAGTAGCAGATATGGTTTATTTGAGTTTACGGTGATGCCCTTCGGGCTCACCAATGCACCATCAGTGTTCATGACCCTCATGAACCAGGTTTTCAAGGAGTATCTAGATGTGTTTGTCATTGTGTTTATCGATGACATCCTCATCTACTCGAGAACGGAGGAGGAGCACACTCGCCATCTGGCACTGACCCTACAGAGACTGCGGGAGAATCATTTATATGCAAAGTTTAGCAAATGTCAGTTATGGCTGAAGGAGGTGGGCTTCTTAGGCCATATTATCAGTGTAGCCGGGTTGGCAGTGGATCCGGTAAAGATTCAGGCAATTCGGGATTGGCCGCAGCTGAAGACAGCCACCGACGTACAAAGTTTCCTAGGACTTGTCGGATAATACCGGAAGTTCGTGGAGGGATTCTCTCGAATCGCCCTCCCGCTCACATCTTTGACGAAGAAGGAGGTACCTTTCGTGTGGACCCCGCAGTGCCAGGCAGCTTTCCAAGAGCTGAAGGACCGACTCACCTCGACTCCCATACTTGCTCTTCCCTCGGGGAGTGAAGGATTTCAGGTCTACACCGATGCATCCTACCAGGGTATGGGAGCTATACTGATGCAGAAGGGTCATGTGATTGCATATGCGTCTCGCCAGTTGAAGAAGCACAAACAGAACTATCCAGTGCACGACCTTGAGATGGGGGCGGTCGTTTTTGCCTTGAAGGTCTAGCGCCACTATCTTTATGGAGTCCACTATGACATCTACTCTGACCACAAGAACCTGAATTACGTGGACACGCAGAAGGAACTGAACATCAAACAGAGGCGCTGGGTGGAGTTCTTAGCAGATTATCTGTATGAGATGCACTACTATCCAGGGAAGGCAAACCTGGTGGCTGACGTGTTGAGTCGTAGAGCTACCACTTCCGAGGCCGGGCCCCAGGTTATGTCTATGGAGCTGGTGAGGAGATTGGAGGATATGCACATCACACTAGTGTCGTCCGAGGACCCCGAGCTTTACATGGAGTATTTAGCTGCGGTGAGTGCTACAGACGATATCCGGGACCGAGTCAGAGAGGGACAGAGGCGAGATGTCAAATTTGAGCCGATATTCTGGGCCTTGGAGAACGGTGCAGCAGGAGATTACACGATGAGGGATGGTGTGGTATGCTTTAGAAGTCGGACTTATATACCGGAAGGAGGCCAGGTCCGGGAAGATATTATGCCGGAGGCCCACCACAGCAGATACTCGGTGCACCCGGGCATCACGAAGATGACTGCGGATTTGAAGAAGACTATGTACTGGCCTGGCATAAAGAAGGATATCACTCGGTTTGTGACCCACTGCGAAGCTTGCCAGCTAGTGAAGGCGGAGTGCAAAAACCCCTTGGGTTTGTTGCAACCACTCCCGGTACCAGAGTGGAAGTTTGAAGACATCGCGATGGACTTTATTCACAGACTTCCCCGATCACGGATGGGAAATGACTCAATTTGGGTCATCGTCGATCGGTTGACAAAGGTAGCCAGGTTCATTTCGATCAGGAAGGACGACGCTGTGGGAGTATTAGTGCGGAGATTTGTGGAGCAGTTCATTCGATATCACGGTGTGCCCAAGACGATTGTGTCGGATCGGGATGGCCGGTTCACTTCCAGGGAGTGGAGATCCGTGCAAGCTTACTTAGGCATGCGATTGACCTTCAGCGCCGCATTCCATCCCCAGAAGGACGGACAGACAGAATGTACCAACCAGACGCTGGAAGATCTTTTGAGGCTATGTATTTTGGACCGCGGGGAACCGTGGGAGAAGCTCTTACCCCTGGTCGAGTTCTCCTATAACAACAACTACCAGTCCAGCATCAGGATGACGCCTTACAAAGCCTTGCATGGAAGGAAATGCCGGACCCCGCTTTCTTGGATTCAGGACGAGGATCCGAAGGTGTTGGGATCAGATTTTGTTGAAGACACCGAGGCCCAGGTGAGGCTGATCAAAGACAGGATGCTTGAGGCGCAGAGCAGACATGCTAAGTACTATGACGCCCGGCATCGTCAGGTGGAGTTTTAGGTGGGGGACCGAGTGTTTCTGAAGATCCGACCGATGCATGGAGTTTCACGGGTGCGTGGCCGGAGGAAGAAGCTCAGCCCTAGGTACATGGTCCCTTACAGGATCCTGGAGCGAATCGGGCCCCTAGCCTACAGGCTGGAGTTGCCACCAGAGCTGGCAGCTCTGCACGATGTCTTCCACATTTCGTCGCTGAGGAGGGCTCTACTATGCCCAGAGCAGCAGATTTTTACCACCGAAGGGCCGGTAGCTTCAGACCGGTCAGTTCGCTTAGAGCCAGTTCTGATTGACGACAGAGGAGTACGGATCTTGCGTCGCAAGAAGGTCCCGTTAGTCAAAGTCCTGTGGAGGAACTACGACCAAGAGGAGCATACCTGGGAGCCGCAGGACCTGATGTGACAAAGATACCCAAAGCTGTTCAGTCAGGTATACCTCACAAACCCCTCAAGATATTTAATTTATTTTCCTGCTTTAAGCTAGTAAGGGTTGCTTTAGGCAGGTAGAGGCTTATCTTTTGTTTATTGGGGGCATATCTTTTGTTTATTGGGACCTTGGCTCACCAATTAGGCCAATTGGGTATAGACTTAGGTTTCCCTCAAAACCTAATTTAGCAAACCTGGCGTCGTGATGGGATGTTACAAGTTTCTTTTCTACGGTAGAAATTCCCGTAGGCTTAACCTTGATTTCGAGGACGAAATCTTTGTTTTGTTTATTGGGATTTGTAACATCACATTTCCAACTAGACCCCTAGGAGTGGTTTGGTCCATGACTAGGTCATGACAAACCCTAGGAAGCCAGAAATGGGCCAAGAGGTAGGAGGCCAAGGTGAGGATCACCATGGTCTGCAAATAGTAGAATTCTGAACAATGGTTTAGGATGACCATGGGGATACACCTTGACCCCAAGACCCTACCACAACACCCCCTAATACCTTGGGAGGCCCATTAGAGCCATAAGGACCCACTGGGGTCAATCAAAGAGACTCAGTTGACCAAAGTCAACCCTAACCCAAAATTGGTCAAACTAGCCTACTTAGGGTCAATTGACCTACTCCTAGCCTAGAGGACCCCACATATTCCCTCCTAACCCTAAAGTGAAGTCAAAGGGTCACTAAGGACACATTGGGGTCAGCCCTAGAGGCCAAGTTGACCCAAGTCATCTCAAGCCCCTAATCTGGTCAAAGTGCCCTTACCAAGGGTAGGTGACCTCTAAAGTATAAGGTAACCCTACATAACCCCACATAGGCCTTAGGGGAGGCCAATGGGTCACCAAGGACACAATGGGGTCAACCCAAATAATCAAATTGACCTAGGTCAACCCTAACTTAAGCCAAGTCAAACCTAGCCCAAATGGCTAACCCAAGCCCAGGCCACTTCTCCCTTAGGCTAGCCTCACTATTCATGATCATTATGACTAAGTGGGCTGCATATAGCCTATGGTGTTGACCAGTCAACATGGGTGACTAGGAGAGAGAAGGGAGATCCCCTTCATGATAATGGTGGAGAGAGAAAATTGGGGGAGAGGAAGGGAAGGGTGGGAGCCGGCCAAAGGAGGCCAACAACCATTCTTAATGGCTGCAATCAACTCCTCTAGGGAAGAGGAGTTGATTCCAGCCGTTTCCCGGCCACCCAGAGGAAGATTCAGCCCCCCCCCCCCACTCAACCCGAGCTAAGCTTTCAAGGGCATTAATGGCCATTGATGTTTGGCCTCACCCCTCCCCCAACTGATGATTTAAACATCATCAGGGACCTGAGAGGAACCCTTCCCACCTTTTACCTGAGGAATTCGATCTACTGGACTTCACAGTTGCAGAAATCTGGCTGGCAGCATCACTTCCATGGCAACCCGAAGATCGACTCGCATTCAGGCCGCCAGGAAGGTCCTCCTCCTCTCCTTAACTAATGAGTAGATCGTAGAAATCATTAGGTGCAAGGTTCGGGCTCAATTGAGCTCGATCACATTTCTGGATTTCATGGTTTTCGACAGAAAAAGTTCCTACTAGAACCGCCGGAAAACACCCCTTCGGCGGCTGTGCCGCCGCCTGGCGACAACCACCACCTCAACGGAGGTGGTGGTGGCGGTGGCCGGCCGGGGAAGGGGCTGGATCGCCGACGGCAGAGCTTGGAAGTGGCTCCAGGAGGGATGAATCCTGGCCATCGGCTCTGTTGGATCCCTAGTTGATTTGGGCTAGGTTCACTGACTTAGGATGTGACCCATCATGTATAATCTGGGTCAAGTTTTTGTTTTAGAGTCTAGGATAGTCCTCTATCTCAACTTCAAATGGACCAGCCTTCTTCAAGACCATCAGGAACTCCAGATCTATCAGTTTTTCAGACTAAGTGAAATGAGTTCGACGTTCGTCGAACTCAGCTCGACGAAGGGAGTTCTGCGCTCGACGATCGTGAGATAATTCGCAGTGCTGAGCTCGACGGACTATGTTCTTTGCTCGACGAAAACAGGGATTCTACCTCAAGCTTATCAGGACTACTTCAGAATTTCTCTAAGTCCAGCTTCATGTTTCGGTCGACGAATTATATTCTGAGCTCGACGAACTTGGACCTCAAGTTCATAGCTTCTCAGGTCGACGAATGCTAATCTCTACTCGACGATTTTTGTACTCAGAGAATCTGTGTCGACACTTAGGGTTTGAGTCGACACCAGACGATTTGTGTTGACACCAGGATTTCAGTCGACACCAGCTTATGTCGACACCAAAGGATTTGTGTCGACACCAAGATCAATCTGTCGACAACAATTTGTGTCGACACAGCATTTCAGCAGATGCAGAGTATTTCGTCCAAGTCCAGAACTTTTCTTAGTTCGACGAATTTGATTCTCAGCTCGACGAATTTAGTTCTCTGCTCAACGAATAATGTTTGTCTGATATTGAAGATTGTCTGTTCAACTAATGAAGACTGTCAGCTCGACGAACTCAGCTTAGCTTGACGAACTCAGGCTCAGCTCGACGAACTCAAAACTCAGTTCGACGAATTCTGTTCTTCGGTCGACGATTCCAGACTAGGTCTTCTTCCGTTCCCGTCTCATTCCATGGCGCTGATTCCTGAACATTTAATGGCAGTTCTTCACAGAATACTGCCGTTAGAATGTGAAGTTAATCCAGGATTATTACATACCATTTTCCCATGGAAACAGTTGGGGAAATAATTAATTGCTGCTTCCTTTCCAGGCCGTCTTCCATTACTGCTCGATATTCAAAATTCGAATGTGTTCTTATGAGACATAGAGATATACAGAAATAGTCAGTAATACAGAAATACACAACAACAAGAAAAAGATAGACAGTGATTCAGACAACACAAGAAAAAGTAATTCATTCTTGGCCCAGAGAGAAACTGATCAAGAAGAAGAAGAAGAACACTGCATCAATATCAAGAGTCTTCTTCATCTGCTTTTACTCAGGATAACTTCAAAAACAATACATTCATATCAGTTACAAGAAGTTCCTGAAGACTTTCTCTGGACTTAGAATTCTAGGTCTTTGAAGACCTATCACCCTGAAGCAGTGCTCCAGCATTCTTCCTGATTCATTCTACATCTCAGGGGGAGCAAAGCTGCTAAACAACAATCCACAAGTCTTCTCATTTGACTTGAGAAAGAGAAGACCTCATCACCCTCTCACTCCACCTCTGTACAGGGTTTTAATTCCCTTCAAAATTATTCTGGTTGCAAGTCTCCCTCCAAAAGACTTGAGGGTTTGGTTTTTGGGAACCTGATCAAAACCCCATTGGTGCCAAGACACCTGAACAACCCCTTCCTGCAGTGGATTCATTCCAGGGTGGTAGAAGAGTGGACTACCCAGATTTGGGGAACCACTATAAAATTCTTGTGTCGTCTGGTTGCTTTCTTTTCCTTTTTGTTTTTTGGCCTTGCTCTGTGAATGTGCTGTGATTAGTTAATTGCTGCATCTTGGTTTATTGTATTTGCTTACTTGCACACACACCTAAAATACAACAGCAGTTATAAAAGTTTTAAAATCACCATATACTCTATTCACCTCCCTCTAGAGTATATCAGATCTAGCTACACTTTCAATTGGTATCAAAGCGAGGTTGGTTAATAATACCACATCTTCCAGGCTGGTTAATATTACCAGATCTTACAGGTTGGTCAAATTACCATGCCTGATTGGTTGTACATGCTAACACCTGAACCCAAAGATCCCTTAGTTAGATCTGTTTGTTTTTATTCTGTTATTGGACTTATCCTTCTCACAGACATGGCCCAAAACAAGGATTATACAAGCATCAGACCTCCAGTGTGCAATCTTAATAAGTTTGCCATCTGGAAGGCAAGAATTAGATTATATATGAACTCTATTGATGAGGATATTTTTTCTGTCATTTCAACAGGTGTTCCTCCAGCTCCTACAACTTTTGTCAGCACATCAACTAATCTGAGTGCAGTACCACCTCCAGATAATACTGAAGCCTATAAGAAAGCCAAGATGGCTGATGCAAAAGCTATGAATATTCTTGCCCAATGTCAGATGACATATTTCATAAGGTGGCTGAGTGCACTTCAGCTAAGGCCATTTGGGACTCTCTCAATCAAATGGTAGCAGGCTCAACTGATGAAAGAAAGGATAGGAGATCCAGTCTCATTTCTCTCTATGAGAATTTCAAAAAGGATGAGACAGAATCTGTGGCTGAGATGTACAATAGATTAAGTTCAATCATCAGTGAACTCAAGACTCTTGACAAGGACATCACCTTAACTGAGGTGAATGACAAGATACTGATGTGTTTCCCCAGTTCTTGGGACTCCAGAATCTGACCAATCAAAGAAGCCAAAAGCCTCAATGAGATTTCAACAGAATCTCTGTTAGGCAAGTTGAAGTCATATGAGCAGCTTGTCAAATCAAGAAAGGCAACAGAACAGAAGACAACTACCCCAGTTAGGAAGGAGCACAACTTGGCCCTCAAAGCTTCTGAAGACAATGAAACATCTACATCCAATGAAGAGTTGATGAGTCTTTTTGCCAAAATATTCTACAAAATGGCAAGAAAGGACTTTAGAAGAAAATCAACCAGGCAGGATGATAGGCCCAAATATGACAAGATACCAACTAAGGAGGTTGTGTGTTTTGGATGCAGAAAGCCTGGGCACTATATTTCAGAATGCCCAGAGAATCAGAAAAAGGACAAGGGCAGGGACAAGGATTCCAGAAGAAAACAAAGCAGCAGACCCTCCTCCAACAAATATAAAAGGAAAGACAAAGGATTTGTTGCTGAGTCCTGGAGTGACACAGAAGAGGAAACATCCTCCTCCAGCTCCAGTGAAGAAGAGGAAGAAGCCAGATCCAAGGAGGTGTGCCTAATGGCAATAGATGCCTCCAGAAGCAACTGTGGATCAGAAGAGGATTCTGAAGATGAAGGTGCCTCAGACTCAGAGGCTGATCAGGTGATTTCTAGTTTTGATTTCAATTCTGACTTATTTAAAGTAGAATTTAAAACTATGTGCATGGATCTAATAAACTCAGAAAAGGAAATAAAAACCTTGAGGACTAGACTAGAAAACCTTGAATCTGTCAGCACAGAAAATAGAAAACTAACTAACCAATTGACACTAGCTAATGAACAGATAATCAAGTTAAAATCTGAATTATGTGAGACAAAACAACTTGAGCAATCTCTCAATGGGAGAAGCCTCAAGCTGATGGATATCACAAGCACAGTAAATGCCAGATTAAATGGCAGGCTGGGCTTGGGTGCTTCATCAGGTTTACCCCCCATAATAAAGAAGAATATACTTTCTACTCCCATAAAGTTTATCACTGCTAAGGGTAAAGAGAAACTAACTGAAAAACCGATGTCAGAAAACAAGTCAAATCCCCTAGACAATAGAAACAGAAAACAGAAGAAAGCTGTTAAAAACCAAGTTCAGCAGAATTCGTCGAACTTAGATCGACGAAATCCTGCAAGATCGTCGAACCTCGATCGACGAACGCTGAACGCAAACTTCAGAAATAATTATTCGTCCTACTGCGATCGACGAACTGTGTATGGTTCGTCGAGCAGAGGTCGACGAACGTGGGACGCAGAAAATGACCATGGTCATTCTCTGAGTGGAGGTCGACGATCTCATCCCCATTCGTCGAACTCTGGTCGACGAACTCACAATAATTCGTCGATCCCAGAACGACCAAATATAAATCATTTCTCCTATAGAAATTTTAAAGCAGCTAACAAGACATTTAATCCAGTAGCTGATTGGATAATCCCACCTAGGAGATATCACCCTCTAGGGTATAAGTCTCAACCTGCCTTATCAGTCATTTCTAGTTTTACTTTTCAGCCAAACCAAGGACCCAAGGTAACCTGGGTCAAGAACAATTGAGCTTTATTTCTTAATGCAGGTACAGGTGAAGAGCTGTCCAAGGCTAAGTCAGACCTGGTACCTGGACAGTGGCTGCTCCAAGCACATGACTGGCAGCAAAGCAAATCTCTCCAGCTATAAGTCCAAGCTAGGACCAAAGGTGATATTTGGAGACTCAAAGAGTGGTCAGTCAGAAGGGTGTGGAAGAGTAAGCATTGAAGCAGTGACCTTCAAAAAGGTGACATATGTAAGAGGACTTAAACATAACCTTATATCTATAAGTCAATTATGTGATGAAGGTTATCGGGTACATTTCAACTCTACCTCTTGCTGTATTATAAATGATAAAAACCAAACTGTTTTAATTGGACTTAGACAAGGAAACATATATTTAGTAGATTTTATTTCTGCCACAACTGATATTTGTTTACTCAATATCACTAGTAACCAAAATGAGTTATGGCACAAAAGACTAGGACATGTAAACCTTAAGAACATATCTAGGTTATCTAAAGACAACCTTGTTAGAGGTTTACCTTCTGGCCCCTACAAGAAGGAAAGCCTATGCAGGGCTTGTCAACTAGGCAAGCAAACTAAAACTAGTTTCAAATCCATTAATAAAAGTGATTCACCTATGATATTGTATCTGCTTCATGTGGATCTTTTTGGACCCATTGCAGTACAAAGCCTAGGAGGGATGTCTTACACCTTAGTCATTGTTGATGATTTCTCCAGATTCAGTTGGGTAGCCTTTCTGAGAGCTAAGTCAGATACATTCAATGTTCTTACATATTTTCTCAGGACCATACAGATTGAGTTCTCTACTCATGTTGCATTGATCAGAAGTGATCATGGCACAGAGTTTGAGTCTCTTCTTATGCATGAGTTCGGTGAGAAGGAAGGTATCAAGCAGTGCTTCTCAGCTCCTATAACTCCCCAACAAAATGGGGTTGCTGAAAGGAAAAATAGGACACTCATAGAAGCTGCAGGTACAATGTTAGCAGATGCTTACATGCCTCTATCCTTTTGGGCAGAAGCTGTAAACACATCTAACTATGTCCTGAACAGATGTCTTATACATAAACTAAAACATAAGACCCCCTATGAATTACTTAAAGAAAAGAAACCTAAAATCACTTACTTTAAAGTTTTTGGTTGCATATGTTACATCCACACTAATAACAAAAGATACATTAGAAAATTTGAGGCTAAGGCTGAAGAAGGGATTTTTCTAGGATATTCCCAAGTAAACAAGGCCTATAGGGTTTTCAACAAATCATCCCTTAAAATTGAAGAATCTGTCCATGTGTCTTTTGATGAAGCTAACATGTCTTATAAGGAGAAATACATTTCTACCAATAATTTTTTGCAGGTTTCACCTCTGTGTGAGTCTTTGGATGGACTAAACCTTACCCAAAAGGTTCCAACTCATCCCACTCCACAGGCTGCTGAAGATAGTGAAGAAGAAGTCCAAGAGGAAGTAACTGAACTTCCATCAACAGCCAGAACCATTCCTCAAGAGGAATTATCTACAGAAGCTGTTACTCAACCAACTCCACCAACTGATCTTGTCACACTTAGAGATCACCCCAGATCTCAAGTGATTGGAGACATTTCAGTTGGTGTACATACAAGATATCAGCTCAATCAAGACTTGATGCATGCCTGTTTTCTCTCTCAAATTGAACCTCTCACCATCCATGAAGCTGAGCAAGATCCCCACTGGATTCTTGCAATGTAAGAGGAACTAAATCAATTTGAGAGATGTAGTGTTTGGGATTTGGTTCCAAGACCCAATAACTACCCAGTTATTGGAACCAAATGGGTCTATAGGAATAAATTGGATGCACAAGGGAACATAGTAAGAAACAAGGCTAGACTGGTTGCTCAAGGCTATAGACAAGAGAAAGGAATAGACTATGACCAAACCTTTGCCCCTGTTGCAAGGTTGGAGGCCATTAGAATATTCCTAGCCTATGCAGCCTACAAAAAGTTCAAAGTATTCCAGATGGATGTTAAGAGTGCCTTTCTGAATGGTGTACTTCAAGAAGAGGTTTATGTAGAAAAACCTCCAGGTTTTATCTCTCTAACTCAACCCTCATATGTTTACAAATTCCATAAAGCTCTCTATGTTTTAAAGCAAGCTCCAAGAGCTTGTTATGATACCTTAGCAAGCTTTCTTTTAGAGCATCAATTTACAAGAGGAACCATAGATAAAACTCTCTTCAGTAGACATCATAAGGACCAAATCTTATTGGTACAAATATATGTGGATGACATTATTTTTGGGTCTACTGATCCCAAATTGTGAAAGAGGTTTGCTGACCTCATGCATTCCAAATTTGAGATGAGTAACATGGGTGAGCTTTCCTACTTCCTTGGTCTCCAAGTGAAGCAGCTCCCTGATGGTATCTTCCTCTCCCAATCTAAGTATGCTAAAGAGCTTATTAAAAAGTTTGGGATGGGTGATGCTTCAGGAATGAAAACACCTATGGCTACCAATGCGGTTGTGGATTCTGATGCAGTAGGGAAACCTGTAGATCAGAAACATTATAGGGCAATTGTTGGATCCCTATTATACTTAACAGCTAGCAGGTCTGACATAATGTTTGCCACATGCTTTTGTGCTAGATTCCAAGTGAATCCTAAAGAATCTCATCTTATTTTTCTAAAAAGGATTTTGAGATATATAAAGAGTTGTCCTAGTTTAGGACTCTAGTATCCTGCAGAGTCAGAATTTGAGTTAACTGGATACTCAGATGCTGACTATGCTGGATGTAGAGTGGATAGGAAAAGTACCTCTGGAACTTGCCAGTTCCTGGGTATGAGACTTGTCTCTTGGTTTTGCAAAAAGTAGTCATCTGTGTCTACATCAACTGCTGAGGCAGAGTATATGGCTGCTGGCAGCTGCTGTTCACAGATGCTATGGATACAAAACAAACTCCTATATTATGGTATCAACTTAAATAATTCAACCTTATTTTATGATAATACAAGTGCTATTGCTATAGCTCAGAATCCAGTTCATCATTCTAGGACTAAACATATTGAAATAAGACATCATTTCATTAGAGATAATGTAGACAAAAAGAAAATTAACTTGATTCATATTCCTACTGATTTGCAGAGAGCAGATATTTTCACCAAACCTTTAGATGAGAAAACCCATCTGTTCTTTATAAATCAACTGGGAATGCTTAATGGAGAAGAGTTGAATTAATTTCTGTCTGCATTCGACGAATTTTCCAGAGTTCGTCGAACGGAGTTCGACGAATTAGGGAAAGTTTGGGAGATTCTCGTCGAACGGAGTCCGATGAATTCTCTGTGTGGAAATAATTTTCGTCGACCGGAGATCGACGAACCTTGCTTCAGAAACCATTTCGTCGAACGGCGTTCGACGAACTGTTTTCAATTCTTCTAAATGAGTTCGACGAACTACTCACCTCTAACTTATTTCGTCGATCTCAGTTCGAAGATCTGTCTCTTTTCGTGGAATGGAGCTTGTCGATTCATATTTTGAAAATCTTATATCTAGGTTTTCTTCGACCTCCGTCCCGCGCTTTCAGTTCCTTTGCTCTTGATCGCCGTTTTCTCTGTGATTTTCTTTGCAGGTCATCAATGGCGATTCCTCCAGGAGCACTTGCGGCGATAAAGTTTGATGCAACATTCTCCATGGACTTTGAGTCTTTCCAACATTCCGATCCAATTTTTCTTTATATCCTGGAACTACTTGAAGAATTGCATCTCAAGGACTTCATGACTCGCAGCATCAAGCTACACTCAACCGAGATAAGAGAATGAGTGTACACTGCCACCGTTTCTGAAGACGGAAATCTGACAGGACATATTGGAAACACTACCATTTCCCTGTCTCCAGCAGTTCTCTCTGAAATGTTTGGACTGATCAACGGTGAAGAAAATTTAGAAATGGATGCTGAGGAATATTCTGATATGTTGAAAGTAATGGGTTTCTCCGACAGCAACCCTAATAAGCTTCTGAAGAAGCAACTGTCAGCCGCCTATTAATTTTTGGCCGACATTATAGGAAAAATTCTGATGGGCAAGCACTCGGCACATGACTATATCACTCGCCATCAATTCCTGATTATGTGCGCAGTGCTCAACAAGCGACAGGTCGACTGGGGCATGGTTTTCTTTGACCTAATCAAGAAGAGAACAAGCAAGAAGGAAGTCTGCTACGGCAGAATCCTGGGGATTTTCCTCCAGGTAAAGGCCAGTGAATGTTTGGTCTCCCCGACCATATTCATCAATGCCAGCAAGCGCCTCACCTGCGTCTTGTTAGGAGGATGGGAGAGGAGAATCACCAAACCCTCCAAGGGTTCCTCCTCCTCCATCAATGCTTCTGAGAGCACAAGGACCATCAAGGTCACTCTCCACCCTGATACTAAAGAGGCCATTCCACCTCCCAAATCTCTTCCCCCTCCTCCTGCACCTCAATTGACTCCACCTCAACATCAATCTCCACCGCTTGATCTTGCATAGATCCCTACACCTCCAGTTTCCCCCACTGAAACACATATTCCCTCACCTCCTCAATCCCCTCTTCCACCACACCTATCCACTATTCCATCCTACACAATACCCACTGAACCACACACTCTTCTCCCTCCATTATCCCCTCCACACATTCCTCCTTCCTCCTCTGCTTCTCTCCCCTCCACTATTCTTTCTCCACTTATGGACTCCTCCACCATTCCCTCCATCATCTCTCTTCTGACTCCTCTTATTCAAGCACTCATCACAGAGGCCATTACACATCTGGTGAATTCCATTAATTCTTTATCTGCACAAATTTCAGCCCTTTCTGCTGCCCCCTCTTCATTCAGGGGCCTGGCTCCAGGTTCTCCTGAACCCAGGCAGGGGGAGATGCTCCATGATGAAGCTGGTGCAGCAGCTGCAGAAGTTGATACAGTTGATACAGATACAGATACTGCAGATCCAATTTTTGATACTACAGATACAGTTGATACAGTGCTTGATAATGCAGTTGTAGTTACAGATACAGCTATTGATTTTATTCAATTTATGGACACTGACATTAGCTTTGATGAGTCAGTAGATGCAATAACACCTGCTGGTGATTTCCTTATAAATCCCACAGTTAATTTATCTGAGATTCTTCATACCTTTGATTCTGTATATATGAAGCTTCCTTCAGTAGAGGTTGCTAAGCCATATTTGGCTATTGTCCAGTATACCTCTCCAGCTAGTTCAGCAGTTGCCAAGCAACTCTGTGACACCCTTGCTGCTCCTACTGCTGCTCTAATTCATGTGACTATTCCAGCAATCTGCTCTGTCCCAGATTTTGTCATGGATGATTCTCCCATGCCTGATCTGGATGAGCTCATTCTGGCAGACATTGAAGAAGAGAACAAGGCAGCAGCTGAAAGCTCTGTCTCTACTGCTGTTGAACCCTCTGAACCTTCTATCCTCCCTCAAGAAAAACCTCTTATCATCTCTGATGAAACTCTGAGGAAGTTGAATGCTCGGTATGACAATCCTTAGAGTTCAGATTCTGATGATGATGATGATGATAAATCAGATGAGGAGGCTGCTAAAAAGAAAAAGAAGTTGCTCTCTAAGAAAAGGAAGGCTCCTCCTCCTCCTGCTCCTAAGCCTAATCCCACTGCAGACACTCCATACTATATTCTGCACAATGTTGCTCCTTACAAAGGGATTCCTGCATGGATGTGGCTATCAAAGAACCAGCAAAAAGAGAGGAAGAGGAGTAGGAGATACTCTCCTCCCCCAGTTCATAGATACAGAAAGGATCCTCCTCCTCCTCCATCAGGTGCCTCTGGTTCTGGCTCTCAGAGATCTGCCCATATTCAAACCTATCGGAGACAATCAGGGAGATCCTCTGGTGGTAGTCAGCCAAGGCCACCATCTTCAGGCAAACAACACCATCAACAACAACAGCAGCACCAGGAATCTAAGGAACATGAAGCTGAAAGGCCCTATTCTCCTCCTGAAGATCCAGAAACAGCCAACACAGCCAGAATGGCAAGGTTCCAAGAAATCATTAGCTTATCTCTAATCAACAAAGCTAAAGCTGAAGGCAAGGACACAACAGGCTTAACTACTATGTCTCAGTACAGGAGAGATGAGCTAAAGAGATTTGGGAAAGCAAACAAGCTACTCAATGTTGATGAGTACATGTATCTTCACCCAGAAGCAGTTGTCCCCAGAGCCACTTCACTGAACATCATAGGGGCAGCTGACATGACTATGACCAAGGCTCAAGCTTCAGATCCCAATAGGGAAATCATTTTCAAAAAGCCAGGAGATAAAGCACCTGAAGACAAGCTAAAATAGAAGAAGACAGAGAAGTAATTTTGTGGTTATTTCATTTCTGCTTCTATTTCAGACTATATCTTGCATTAAAACAAAGCCTGTATGTATATATATATCTGTTGCATGTGTTGTAAATTCTCTGCCAGATATATTTTTTAATTTTGCTTTGTTTTTCTGTTTGTTCTTTGCTTGGATTCTCTGTTAGTGACCTCACCCAAATAGGGGGAGATTGTTGGATCCCTAGTTGATTTGGGCTAGGTTCACTGACTTAGGATGTGACCCATCATGTATAGTCTGGGTCAAGTTTTTGTTTTGGAGTCTAGGACAGTCCTCTATCTCAACTTGAAATGGACCAGCCTTCTTCAAGACCATTAGGAACTCCAGATCTATCAGTTTTTCAGACTAAGTGAAATGAGTTCGACGTTCGTCGAACTCAGCTCGACGAAGGGAGTTCTACGCTCGACGATCGTGAGACAATTCGCAGTGCTGAGCTCGACGAACTATGTTCTTTGCTCGACGAACACTGGGATTCTACCTCAAGCTTATCAGGACTACTTCAGAATTTCTCTAAGTCCAGCTTCTGCTTCGGTCGACGAATTATATTCTGAGCTCGACGAACTTGGACCTAAAGTTCACAGCTTCTCAGGTCGACGAATGCTAATCTCTACTCGACAATTTTTGTACTCAAAGAATCTGTGTCGACACTTAGGGTTTGAGTCGACACCAGACGATTTGTGTCGACACCAGGATTTCATTCGACACCAGCTTATGTCGACACCAAAGTATTTGTGTCGACACCAAGATCAATCTGTCGACAACAATTTGTGTCGACACAGCATTTCAGCAGATGCAGAGTATTTCGTCCAAGTCCAGAACTTTTCTCAGTTCGACGAATTTGATTCTCAGCTCTACGAATTTAGTTCTCTTCTCAACGAATAATGTTTGTCTGATATTGAAGATTGTCTGTTCAACGAATGAAGACTGTCAGCTCGACGAACTCAGCTTAGCTTGACGAACTCAGGCTCAGCTCGACGAACTCAAAACTCAGTTCGACGAATTCTGTTCTTCGGTCGACGATTCCAGACTAGGTCTTCTTCCGTTCCCGTCTCATTCCATGGCGCTGATTCCTGAACATTTAATGGCAGTTCTTCACAGAATACTACCGTTAGAATATGAAGTTAATCCTGGATTATTACATACCATTTTCCCATGGAAACAGTTAGGGAAATAATTAATTGCTGCTTCCTTTCCAGGCCGTCTGCCATTACTGCTCCATATTCAAAATTCGATTGTGTTCTTATGAGACATAGAGATATACAAAAACAGTCAGTAATACAGAAATACACAACAACAAGAAAAAGATAGACAGTGATTCAGACAACACAAGAAAAAGGAATTCATTCTTGTGCTAGAGAGAAACTGATCAAGAAGAAGAAGAAGAAGAACACTGCATCAATATCAAGAGTCTTCTTCATCTGCTTTTACTCAGGATAACTACAAAAACAATACATTCATATCAGTTACAAGAAGTTCTTGAAGACTTTCTCTGGACCTGGAATTCTAGGTCTTTGAAGACCTATCACCCTAAAGCAGTGCTCCATCATTCTTCCTGATTTATTCTACATCTCAGGGGGAGCAAAGCTGCTAAACAAAAATCCACAAGTCTTCTCATTTTACTTGAGAAAGAGAAGACCTCATCACCCTCTCACTCCACCTCTGTACATGGTTTTAATTCCCTTCAAAATTATTCTGGTTGCAAGTCTCCCTCCAAAAGACTTGAGGGTTTGGTTTTTGGGAACTTGATCAAAACCCCATTGGTGCCAGGACACCTGATCAACCCCTTCCTGCAGTGGATTCCTACCAGGGTGGTAGAAGAGTGGACTACCCAGATTTGGGGAACCACTATAAAATTCTTGTGTCGTCTGGTTGCTTTCTTTTCCTTTTTATTTTTTGGCCTTGCTCTGTGAATGTGCTGTGATTAGTTAATTGCTGCATCTTGGTTTATTGTATTTGCTTCCTTGCACACACACCTAAAATACAACAGCAGTTCTAAAAGTTTTAAAATCACCATATACTCTATTCACCCCCCTCTAGAGTATATCAGATCTAGCTGCACTTTCAGGCTCAAGGAAGGAGATGAAGGGATTCCGTCCCTTTTGCTTCAAGATTCGTGCGGATATATAATTAAACTATAGGAAGTATATTTAAAATAATGTGATTTATGTCACAGATTTTGATATTTTTGGTTTTAAATTTTAAAAATACTTAGGCTCACCTGGTGGGAAAACCTTCAACATGAAAGTTGTAGCCCTTTGGGTCTACTTTATTTTAAAATTGGTGTGAACCAATTTGGGTGCATGGTTTGACCAGGACACCCATTTTGGTGGGACCTATACCTAGGGCTAGGCAGTCATTAAACTGAGTGCCCACACTTCATCCTTGGTCCAAACTACTTGAAATTTTGGTAGGGAGTCTAACCTATCTATACCTAGGGCCTGCCCAAAATGCAGAATTTTAGAAACACTTTGCCTAAAGTTTTTACTTTTATTTAATAATGCTAGGGTATTTTAATTATGTGGTCTAATGGCCTCCACACCATCCCACATTTTGGTGAGTGGTCCCTGGCATCAATACTTTGTTTTGTACAAAATTTTAACTCATTTGGATAGTGTTTGGCTAGGGAATCACCAAACCCTAGTTGGGCTTTAAGGTGGTATTCTTGATTAAAAGTGCACTATGGACTTATGGAGGTCCCCTCCACTGAACAGAGGCTGAGGATTTTGACACTGACTTGGCATGGACAATGTCACCCTCTAAAGGAAAATGGGATGATTTATGCTTGATTTACCCTAGGGTTCAACCTCAAACCCTAAGGAAGGACATTTGGGGGTTGTGAAGGACATGGTGGCAAATGCCGTTGTATGGCCTAGACAACTCAGTACGATTGAAGGTAGTGTAACCTAAGTTCTCTGGTAGGAACCTTAGAGGACTTGGAGGAAGATAGGCACCTCAAAACCCTAACCCTAGTTTTAGTGTAGAAACACTATTTTGTAAATTCAGCCACTAAATTAAAGCTAAAGGTTGTGAAACTTGGGTAGAGTAAGTTTTAGACCATCTAGAACGCCTGATAATTTTATTAGAATTTTATGGGTTATATTTCTGGCACTTTATTTGTTAATTACCAAAAGGCCCAAAATGATGTTTAAATTACTTTTGGTTATTCTGTTCATTTGAATCTGATGAAACTTGGTCCGAAGATATTCTAGGCCTAAGTGAATAACCCTGAATTTTATAATAATTTTTACTTGATTATATTTAGTACTTCCTTCACAAGTTTTGGAAAGGAGCTTTGGTAGTATAAAATTAATTATTGATGATATATTTGTTGAAAAATCATGAGACTTAGGTTTTTGATGATTTCAGGACAAAATGTACTTGTAGAAATTTATTTATAATTTTTATAGGCTTGTTTACAGAATTTCCTTTACAAGTCAATAATTTTGAGAAATTGGTATTTAATTAATTCAGAGAATGATTCTTTCTAAAAAAATTATGAAACTTTATCTAGAGGTTTTATGTGTCCTTATAATCATCTTGGAATTTTCTCTGAATTTTTGAAAGTATTATTGTTGTGCATCCCCTTAAAATGATTTATTATGGAATGAATTTGGAATACAATTTAACGGCATAAATCTTGCTGAAAAATTGGGAGATTCTGGATTTTTAGATGGTTATTCATTTTGCATTTAACATAAATTTATTAGAATTTTATCTTGTGTAAAACTTGTACTTCATGTTCAAACTTGGAACTTGTGGTTATTAGAATAAATAAATAAATTATCAGTTAAATTATGAAAATTAGGAAATTATGGATTTAGGCTACAAATGCCAGTATAGCCCTCCAATAATTATTATATGAGTATTGCATGATCATTTGACATACTTCCCATTTTACGGGTCATATATGTTAAGTGGTCTGCATTTAGTAAAAATGCAGGAAATAAATTAGAATATGAATTAGAGCACATGAGTTGGGTTTTGTTGGTTTACTGGAAGGGATAAATAGAATTAGGAGCATCATTGGAAGATAAAATGATTAGAGTGTTGTTTTGGCTATGGTTTAGAGGCGCTCGGGTTCGACGAAAGATCGTCCTCCCCGAGGTGAAATAGAGTCAAATCACCCTAGGATCAACCTATCGTAGCATGAGAAAGTAATGGGTAAGGGAATCAACCAATAATAATAATAAGAACCTTGCGAAAGGGAATGATGGGCGTAATCCCAACATAGTTCCTAGTGCCCCTTGAGAGCCCTTCACAGGGAATACAGGGGGCAGTCCTTGGTTAACGTAAACTGTATTAACAAGCTGAAAAGAGTAACTTAGTAATTAGGGTTGCACATTTCATGAACACAGGTAGCATAGGAAGATAGCTGGGAGCTTCGGCTCAGATGGTTAAAAGACGGACTTTGGGTCCGGGGAGCTTCGGCTCGATTGTTTGAGACAGACGTTTTGGTCCGGGGAGCTTCGGCTCGGTTTTTGGTTACGCTAAAATTGCATGTGCATAAAAGGAAAGAAAAATTAAGGTGGTGGGTCTTCAGTATTGGAGGGTCGATGCACCGACGCCAATACGTTGACTCGGCAAGTGTGGTTAGCACTTCGCCAACAGAAGTCCGGTGCGCCAGCCGGCAAGAGTACGCAGGAGTCCGCTTCGTGCACCAAGCGTTAAGGCATACGATAGGTCTGACTGGTAGTGCTTTACTGGTTTAGAGGTGGGAGAGGCCCAACCCACCGCTTCCGTCTGCCACTACGGAGGTATCCTGGGAGGTTACGGGTACAGAAAGGGGGAACTAATGGTCTGTGTGCACAGAGTCGGGTGTGTGTGTTGCACTTGCATGTTCCATCATACCCACTTGCATGTCATAGCATAATCGATTCATTTAACCATGACCCCTAAAGTATAAGTGTAATGAGACGCTTATACTTTAGGCCATACAAAACGACCCCTTGGTCTATAAACTTGTATGGGCAAGTTTATAAATTAAGGTCAATTTTGATATATATAATTACTGATGTTTGATAACCGACACCCCAACGTATAAATTGGTATGAGACTTTTATACGATGGGAGCCTTGCAGAAGACCCCTTGGCTTATGTGATCTCACATAAGTGAAGCTTACTTTTCATATTTAATCTTATTGTCAATATCTTTTATAGAATTGCTTGTATAGGTCCGCTGTCATCTGTTTTTGATTATTCTCCACCTTCAAGTCCTCCCCTTTCTTCCTCTCCGCTCGGTGCCTTGGAGCCATGGGGGAATGTGTGGGGGATGATAGGGCTTAGTGTTTTAGACTAACAGTTTTTGAAAAACATCATTTAGGGGATCGTGGAGCCCAGCATGGAGGAGCAGCCCCAGAGACCGATGCGCTTGGAGGTGGGGCAGTCTAGCTCCGAAGTTCATACAGCCGGGACCGTGAGTCTCCACCTTGATTAGATGATCTATTTTTGCTTCCGCATGAGCGATTTGTAGTGAGGACATGATGTACCTAGCATAAGCCCGTATTTTAGTACTCTGATATATTATTCTTTGGACACTCCCTTCGTGGAGGTTTATTTACTATGACATGTGATTTTCTGTGGACTGCTAGTTTGCATTTACTTTATTGTGCTATTTTTCTGTGATCAAATTGGCCGGCAGAATCGGCGCTTTGTGGTGATGACCCTTCAGGGCGTGAAGGATTCACTGCAAAACGGCGGTTCTGGACCTAAGACCCCAGTGTTGAAAAAGGGGGGGGGGGCGGTCTTACAGCTGATGCTTGCATAATCTTTATTTTGAGCCATGTCTGTGAAGAAATAAATATAATAACAAAATCAAAATAAACAGATCTAACTAGAGTGATCTTTATGATTCAGGTGTTGGCCTGTACAACCACTTGATCTCTTAAGGTGTGGTAGATTAACCAACCTGGCTCTGATACCAATTGAAAGTGAAGGTAGATCTGAAATACTCTAGAGGGGGGGGGGGGTGAATAGAGTATTGTGCTCTCTTCAAACTTTTACAACTTTTGTTGTATTCCTAAGTGAACAGGTCAGTAAATAAAATAAATAAGCACAGCAACCTATCTAATCACAGAACAACACAGCTAAAACAAAAGAAAAAGGGCAACCAGACGACAGAAGAAATTTATAGTGGTTCCCCAACTTGGGTACATCCACTCTTCTACCACCCTGGTAGGAATCCACTCAGGTATTTGATCAGGTGTCTGACACCAATGAGCTTTTGTTCAGGTACTCAAAAACCAAAACCTCAAGTCTTTTGGTAGGAGACTTGTAAGCAGGAATAATTTTGAAGGGAATTAAAACCCTGTACAGAGGATGGAAAAAGGGTGTGATGAGGTCTTCTATTTCTCAATGACAACTGAGAAGACTTGTGGATTGATGTCAGCAGATTGCTCCCCCTGAGATCTTGAAGGGATCAGGAAAACTGGAGCACTGCTTCAGGGTGACAGGTCTTCAAAAGCATGAGTGCCTGGACTAGAGATTGCTTCAGGAACTTCTTTGACAGATAGATTAGTTTGTTGTCCTTCTGAAGTTGTCCTGAGAATTGAAGGAAGAAGACTCTTGATAGTGATTGTATGTTCTTCTTCTTCTTGATGAAATTATTCTCTGGCATGGGCTGATTGTAGTAGAGCTTTAGATTTCTGTATGATTGTTCTTAGTTCTGTGTGTCTGTATCACTGCTAGTATTGTAGTATTGTAGTACTGTGTGTCTGTATCACCGTGAAGACAAATTGTCTGGTCGACGAACTCATCAAGCTCAATTCGACGAACTCAAGCTCAGCTCGACGAACTCAAACTCAGCTCGACGAATTGTGTTCTTCGTTCGACGATCCCAGACTAGGTCTTCTCCAGTTTCCCATCCCTTTTCTCGGCGATGAATCCTCAGTAATTAATGCCCAATCCTCTCGGAATGTTACCGTTAGAACGCGCATTGATCTTGGATTATTTCATGCCGTTTTTCCATGGGACAGTTAGGGAAATCATTGATTGCCGCTTCCTTCCCAGGCCGATTGCAATTACTGCCCAACATTCAAATTTCGTTGACCCGAGAAGTTGAGAACTTGAGGTCCAAATTCGTCGAGCTCAGAATCTAGTTCGTTGACCAAAGCTTGAAGCTGGACTTAGAAAAATTCTGGAGTTACCCTTACTTTAGTCTGTTGAAGTAACTCAGTCTTCGCCAAACAGAGAACTAAGATCGTCGAGCTCAGTACTAAGAATTATCTCAAGATCGTCGAGTGCAGAACACCTTTCGTCGATCTGAGTTCGACGAACGTCGAACTCATTTGACTTAGTCTTGAAAACTTCTAATTCTTGAGTCTCTGATGGTCTTGATGATAGCTGGTTCCTCTGATGTTGAACCTAAGGACTTGACCTAGACTCTAGGACACAAACTTGACCCTGGCTATACATGTTGGGTCACATCCTAAGCTAGTGAACCTAGCCCAAATCAACTAGGGATCCAACATGCTCTCCCAGAGGCACATTCGACCCAATCTTCTAGTGGGAGCCTGGATGAGGAGATCCTCTCAGGGGTTTGACTTGCTCTCCCTGAGGTACATTCGACCCAACTTGCTAGTGAGATCCTGGATGAGGAGATCCTCTCGGGGAGTGGAACTTGCTCTCCCCGAGGCACATTCGACCCAACTAGCTAGTGAAAGCCTGGATGAGGAGATCCTCGCGGGGGGTGGGACTTGCTCTCCCCGAGGCACATTCGACCCAACCTGATAGTGAGAGCATGGATGAGGAGATCCTCTCGGGGGTGGTACTTGCTCTCCCCGAGGCACATTCGCCATTCGACCCAACCAGCTAGTGAGATCCTGGATGAGGAGATCCTCTCAGGGGGTGGGACTTGCTCTCCCCGAGGCACATTTGACCTAACCAGCTAGTGAGAGCCTGGATGAGGAGATTCTCTCGGGGGGTTGGCCATTCTCTCCCCGAGGCACATTCGACCCAACTAGCTAGTGAGAGCATGGATGAAGAGATCCTATCGGGTGGTGGGACTTGCTCTCCCTGAGGCACATTCGACCCAACCAGCTAGTGGGAGCCTGTATCTCTGGTGGGACTTGCTCTCCCCGAGGCACATTCGACCCAACCAGCTAGTGGGTGCCTGGATGAGGAGATCCTCCCGGGGGAGGGACTTGCTCTTCCTGAGGCACATTCGACCCAACCAGCTAGATGGAGCCTGGATGAGGAGATCCTCTTGGGGGCGGGACTTGCTATTCCCGAGGCACATTCGACCCAACCAGCAAGTAGGAGCCTGGATGAGGGGATCCTCTCGGGGGGTGGTACTTGCTCTCCCCAAGAAACATTCGACCCAACCAGGTAGTGGGAGCCTGGATGAGGGGATCCTCTCGGTGGTGGGACTTGCTCTCCCCGAGGAACATTCGACCCAGCTAGCTAGTGTGAGGCTGGATGAGGAGATCCTCTCAGGGGTGTGGGACTTGCTATTCCCGAAGCAGATTCGTCCCAACCAGCTTGTGGGATCTAGATGAGGAGATACTCTCAGGGGTGCGACTTGATCTTCCCGAGGCACATTCGACCCAACCAGCTAGTGGGAGCCTCGATGAGGAGATCCTCTCTGGGGTGGGACTTGCTCTCCCCGAGGCATATTCGACCCAACCAGTTAGTGGGAGCCTGGATGAGGAGATCGTCTCGGGGGAGGGACTTGCTCTTCCCGAGGCACATTCGACCCAACCAGCTAGTGGGAGCCTAAATGAGGTGATCCTCTCGGGGCTGGGACTTGCTCTCCCCGAGGCACATTCGACCCAACCAGCTAGTGGGGGCCTGGATGAGGAGATCCTCTGTCACGACCCGCATTTTTTCCGTATTCAAGAATACGTCAGAGTTGAGAAAATATGTGTCGTGATGCTATGCCGTGCAGGGGACAACTGCAGACGCTCAGACAACCCGTCCTCACATTTACTTCATGTAAAAGATTTATGAAATTAAGTTAAAAATAATGCATATAAGTTATTAGAGTTAATGACCGCGTCCCTCGGTCGGGTGGATCACTAGTACATAGAGGAGAAAATATATAGGTTTTACACGGCGGAAAAATACTGAGTTGGTTCATTTGTTAACGTACATGAGAGTGAAGGTCCAGTATCTAAAAATGATGATGTGACTTCTATATTTAATATATATATATAGAGAACTTTTATAATGCTTAAAAGTAGTAGATTTAGTAGTTGAAAGGCATGTCATGTCGATACTTCAGAATGCAGTTTTGTACACTTTAAAATAACTAAATGCATTCTAACATAAATCCTTTCCAGAGAGCAAGTATAAACAGGTAAAAAGTAACAACAGTGAAAACAACAAGTGGTCTATCACAGAAAAGTCAAAAACTATGGGCGTCAACAACTGACACGAACCCATAGTAAAATCTGACATGTCTAAACAAAGTCAACTACCTCAAGCTCAGAGGTGGAAGCAAACGGCCGCAGCAACCAGCAGCGCCGGAAGCACAACGCGGTCAGCTAAACCTGCTACAACTCTGATCCTGAGGCATTCAAAACAAGAACACCTCAGAATCAAGATACAAATGGTACAATAAGTAAAGATAAACTACACAAATCTCAAAGTGAAGGAAATTGTAAAGCGACTGCAACAAAAGGGTCAGCAACAGAGTAAAAGTAAGAAACAGTAAAACTAGCCAAACAATAATGGCTAATCACATCATCAGGACAGAACAAAGCACCAACAACAGAAGTTCAAACTTTCATCTTTCATTAATATTCATGTTATTCATTAATAAAAATGAGACTGATCAGCTCAACCATAAAGAGTACTGTGCCGGGGAAAAAGGTCCACAACGCGCACAAACCCAGCCAACAGGCACTATGCCGAGGGAGAAACCCCAACGCGCACAGATCAAGCTAAGGTAATGTGCCGGGGATGAAAGTCCACAACGCGCACAGACTCAAGCATAAAACACTATGCTGAGGGAGAAACCCCAACGCGCACAGTCCATCTGTGTTTCTTTATCCATCACAGACTCACGGTCAACAATAATATGGACTGCATGAGGATATTTCAAGGTCAAGCAAAGTGCAGTTTAATCAAAAACCATGAAACGCAGAAGGTGTCACAACGATCAAGATGGCTCGATGGTTAATACGTCACGACAACCAATTCGTTTACCAATTCTACGAAATAAAAATTAGGGGTATGGTTTTAGGGAAAACAAGTTGCAATTCAAAAAAAAAGAGAAAAATAATTAGAATTCGAGGTTAAGTTTCTAAGTGTTTGAAACGTGACAAACTCAAACGAATGTGGCAAAAAATTTAGAATAAAGGAGCAAGAGAGAGAGAGAGAGAGCAAGAACACCACTTGCGTTGATTTTACCGGAAAAATTTTTCGAATCACCACACGTTGTAGATCGGGGAAAAAGAAGACGTTACGAGTCGAAATCTGAACGAAAATGACCGAAATAAAGGTTAGGGCCGAAAAACCCTAATGAGAAAACTAAAAAAAACGGAAAAAATACCACGATAGCGTAGCTCTCGACGAGAGCTTTTCAGATCTACGATCGATTTGAAATTTCGAGCACCGGAGCTCCGCCGGAGACCACCAGAAGATTCACAACTCTGAGTTCTGTCGTCACTTTCTCTGGTTTGGCAGAGAGAAGAAGAAGAAGTCTTTCTGTTTATGTTTATAACCATCATAAGTATAAGATTATATATATATATATATATATATATATATATATATATATATATATATATATATATATATATATATATATATATATATATATATATATATAATTTCTTGTCTAAAACGGACGATCTACGAGCGAGTGTGCAGAAGACGAAATAGAATTTTAGGATGACCTCAAATCGAAAAGTGCCCAACATTAAAGTTGTAGATCTCGTCGAGACGAACAAATTTCATGTTAATCATTTTTCGACACAACATCGTTTTGACTTTCAAAATGGCACTCGAACGCAAATTATAACGGGCTACTCGGGAACAAGATTACAGATACTCGAGAGGTAGAAAAAAGGCTACTCGAGTAAGACGAAACAGTCACTCGAGTATATAAAAAAAATACTCAAGTAAAAACTTCAATGAAAAGTGGACTTACACGAGAGGAAGAATATGACTCAAGTAGTATTATAACAGGACTTGAGTAAATTTATAGCAGAACTCGAGTAAATTTATAGCATGACTCGAGTAAATTTATATAGGACTGAGTAGATTTAAGAAGTACTCGAATGGAATGAACAGGACTCGAGTAAATTTAAGCAGCAGAACTGGAGTATTCAAATGGAGAACTGGAGTATATAAAAGCACCTCTCTAGTATATCTTACAGAATTAACAATTTCTTTACATAAATAACAATTTTTTTGCAAAAAAAATCTTTCGATCAAACTATACAAATGAATAGTAATTTTCATTTTTAAATAGTACTTTAATATTAAAATATTCATATGTATATATTTTTGAATAAGGAAACTACAATGTCAAAACGGAGGCCCAAACGCGCGCCAAATTAAACGAAACGCACGTCGTAGGCGAACACGGACGCTACGAACACAACGGCGAAGTCAAAACTAAAATCTGACGAGCCGTTCTTGAGATATAAATCCTCAAAGTCTACGACGAACATAAATTCTACAAAACTTCGGAAATTCACCGAGGCTCGAATATCGCTCGGATCGCAACGAAACTTGACGAACATGTCAGAAATTAATCAATTTAATTTTCCAATGTAAATTTTTTCATTTTCGGCAAGGATTCCCGAATTTGGCCGACTCGATCGAATAGACGCGAAAACGCACTAACGGCGACGCGCCGTCAACTCCACGTTACGTAATGCCCCTTACGTCATTATGACGTTAACAAGAGAATTAAATAATTGCCGGAAAATCAGGGGAGTTACAGTCACCCCTCCAAAAAGGAAGTTTCGTCCCGAAACTTGGAACACGATACAAAACAAGAGGGCAGAGGAAGAGACACGCCAGAGGAATTCTTTAAACAAGAATACTAACCGGGGAAGACTAGGAGAATAGCTGAGGATGAGATTCCCTCATTGCGGATTCCAATTCCCAAGTTGCACCCTTAGCATCCTTATTTCGCCAGAGAACCTTAACCATCGGAATTGTTTTCTTTCTTAGCACACAATCTTGTGTCTCCAAAATACAGACAGGATCTTCGATATACGAGAGATTAGGCTGCAACTGGGGCACTGAGTCAAGGACATGCCGATCACTATGAACACACTTTCGCAACTGGCTTATGTGAAACATGTCGTGAACACCAGGGAAAGAATCAGGCAATTCCAGTCTATAGGCAAAAACTCCAATGCGCTCCAGAATCTGAAAAGGTCCCACATACTTGGGATCTAGATTATGATTCCTTCCAAATCTTTTAACACTTGACATCAGAGAGACTTTCAGAAACACCATGTCCCCAACTGCAAATTCCAGATCAACTCTGCGTTGATTAGCATACTTTTTGTATCGCTCCTGAGCCAATCTCATCTTTTCACGAATATGCATTACTGAAGTACTCATATCCTCCAGTGCTTCCGGTCCGAGCAATGGCTTCTCACCAACTTCTGCCCAAAACAGGGGAGTTCGACAACGCCTTCCATATAAAGCTTCAAAGGGCGCAATCTGCAAACTCTCATGATAACTATTATTGTACGCGAACTCCATCAATCCGAGGCGTTTATCCCAAGCCCCACTATGGTCCAGAATATAGCATCTAATCATATCCTCCATGATCTGATTCACTCTCTCTGTCTGACCATTTTTCTAAGGATGATAGGCAGTATAATACCTAAGGTCAGTACCTAGAGCTCCTTGCAAGCTCTGCTAGAAACGAGACATGAATCGGGAGTCTCGATCTGACACAATACTCGTAGGTACACCATAAAGTCTGATAACTTCGTCCAGATAAAGCTCAGCTATCTTTTCCATGAAATAATTAATCTTGAAAGGCACAAAGTGGGCACACTTGGATAATCTGTCCACGATAACCCACACTACATCATGCCCTCGGGGAGATCTCGGCAAACCAGTAATGAAATCCATGGATAAACTCTCCCATTTCCAAGTAGGTATATCTAAAGGCGTTAACTGACCACCCGGCCTTCTATGATCACCTTTGACACGCTGACAGGTATAACTTTCAGATACAAATCTTGCGATGTCATTCTTCATGCCTGACCACCAAACAATCTGCTTCAAATCTCTGTACATTTTCGTGGAGCCAGGATGATAAACAACACTTGAACCATGCGCTTCACTGCATATTCTTGATCGGATGTCCCCAACAGCGGGAATACAGTATCTGCTGCGGTACTTTAGGGTACTCACGTCGTCAATTGAAAAGTCAGGTATTTCCCTTTTCTCAGTCCTACTGCGGAGGTGCTGTAAATCAGGACCGTCTTTCTGATGTAGCCTAGTGAGAGTAATCCACGAAGGCTCAACCACCCCTAAGCTACTCGGCGAAGCACTATTCCCTACAGTTATGCACATGAGCAAAAACTCTTCAACAAGGGATTGCACCGAGAGGTTAAAGATATGTGCGGGCTTCCAGCTCAACGCATCTGCTACTACATTAGCCTTGCCGGGATGATAATGGATATCGACTTCATAGTCCGCAACATACTCTAACCATTGACGCTGGCGCAAATTCAATTCCTTCTGAGTGAAGACATATTTCAAACTTTTATGGTCCAAATAAATTTTGCATGACACTCTATACAGAAGATGTCTCCACAACTTCAAGGCATAAATGACGACAGCAAATTCCAGGTCGTGCATAGGGTAATTATTTTCATGCACCTTCAATTGTCTCGATCCATACGCAATCACTTTGCCGTCCTGCATCAACACGCAACCGAGTCCAACTCGCGAGGCATCCACATAAATAGCATACTCTACTCCTTCCACCGGTAATGCCAATACTAGAGCAGAACACAATCTCCTCTTGAGCTCTTGAAAAGCTTCCTCACAGGCATCACTCCAAACAAAAGCCGCGCTCTTTTGCGTAAGCCTGGTTAATGGCGCAGAGAGAACAGAGAATCCTTCCACAAATCTTCTATAGTAACCTGCCAACCCTAAGAAGCTCCTTATCTCCTTAGGCGATGTAGGTCTCTTCCAATCCAAGACTGCGGTTACCTTTGCGGGATCCACTGAGATACCATCCTTACTTATAATGTGTCCTAGGAATGACACTTGAGACAACCATTACTCACACTTGCTAAGCTTCGCATACAGCTTGTGCTCCCTCAGAGTAGACAAGACCAAGCGCAAGTGCAAGGCGTGTTCCTCTGCATTTCTGGAATATACTAGGACATCATCAATGAATACCGCCATGAACTTATCCAGAAAATCATTGAACACCCTGTTCATCATGACCATGAAAGCTGACGGTGCGTTCATTAATCCAAATGACATTACCAGAAAATCAAAGTGACCATATCGAGAACGAAAAGCAGTTCACGGAATGTCCGACTCCCGGATTCTTAACTGATGGTAACCTGAACGGAGGTCAATCTTCGAGAACACGGAGCTACCTTGCAACTGGTCGAACAAATCATCGATCCAAGGCAACAAATATTTATTCTTAATGGTTACCTTATTTAGCTCTCGATAGTCAATGCATAGCCTCATCGTTCCATCCTTTTTCTTCATGAAGAGTACTGGTGCACCCTAGGGGGAATAACTGGGTCTAATAAAACCACACTACAATAACTCATCCAGTTGAGTACGCAGCTCCTCTAACTCACGCGACGCCATGCGGTACGGTGTCTTTGCAATAGGGCGAGTGCCTGGCTCGAGGTCTATAACAAACTCTACCTCTCTCTCAGGAGGAAGTCCAGGAAGACTAACAGGAAAGACATCCGGAAACTTACGCACAACAGAAACGTCCTCAACCCGAGGCTCAACCGGTGCAGCTCCCAGAACAGAAACAAAGACAAGAAAAGAATCACAGCCAGACTCTAGAAATTTGCGAGCACGTACCGCAGAAATGATCGGAGATTCTTGATCCGGCAAACCATACACACTCATGGGCTGACCATTGTCACCTTTAAAATCCAAGCTCTTGTGCTTTCACTGAATGACGAAGTCATAGTTGGACAGCCAGTTCATGCCCAAAATCACTTCGAAGTCTACCAAATCTAGCATCTTCAGATCCGCAAATGCCAGAAACCACCTCGCGAGATGGGGCATTTTTGGATACCCTGACTTGACCTCACCAACTCTCCTGAATGAAATTTGACATTTATGGAGGTGTCTAACTGGTAGAGAGCCAAGCGATGTCGGTCTACAAAACTCCTCGCCACAAAGGAGTGAGTAGTATCCGAATCGAACAAAATGCACGCCCATTTATTCTTCATCTTAAATTCACCTAAACACATAGCGCGCACAACTAAAATGCGGAAACTATAAATCTACAAAAGAGATTACTAGCTGAGTCAGAGACTAACCTGAGATCATTTGAGTCGAAGATTGGGCTTCCTCCTTCGTCAGCACATTCAACCTTCCTTTTCCCTTGTCCACGAGAAGCGGGGGCGGCGGTAGAGTCTGCAATGGAATTGCATGCAGCGCAGGCTGGCTCTGTGGGTAATTAGCCTTCATGTGCCCTTTCTGGCCGCAGAGAAAATAGGCTCCAACCTTCTTGCGACAACGGGCCACATCATGCCCACTCTTCTGGCAATAAGAACAGACAGGACCTCCCTTTGGAGCATCCTGGATCGCGTGTACCTGAGATAGATTCTGCGCATCCAATCTCTTAAAGCACTTATCAAAAGGGTGTCCTGGCTTACCACAGAAGCTACACGCTTCCCTTCTATCCTTCTTCGCTGCAGGGCCAGATGCCCTAGCACTTCCTCCATCGTCAGATTTCCTCTTGTCCTTCTTCGAATACAATCCCGGATTCTTCACATTTTCTATCGCCTCAACCTTTTAGGAAGCTTCGACTACTTCTGCAAAGGTCTCAGACTTGTATGCGCTAGCCAATTACTGGATGTCATACCTCAGACCACCCAGAAAATGCTTTACTCTGCCTTCTTCGGATGCTACCAGATCTGGGGCGAAACGACTGAGCTTGCTAAACTCGACCTCGTACTCACTAACAGTGAGTTGCCTCTGCTTCAGGTGTAAAAAGTTGTTCATTAGATGGTCTCGCTCGACCGATGGTAAGAACTTCTTCAATAACATACTCTTGAATGATTCCCACGAGCACCCATCAGAAAGGTTCTATTTTTCTCTGATCCACCAACTCTTCGCAAGACCCTTGAGCTGATATGCCGCAATCATCACCTTCTGATTGGAGGATACACAGAGTAGGAAAACATTTCTTCCATGGCAATGATCCAGTCATCCAATGCCATAAAGTCTGCTCTACCATCGTACAAAGGAGGTCCTAGTCGCTGGAAGTGAGAAATGAAATTCATCTCAGGCGGCAGTTGTCACAACCCGCATTTTCTCCGAATTTAAGAAGTATTAGAGTATGAGAAAACACGTGTCATGATGCCATGTCGAGCAGGGGATAACTGTCGACGCTCACGCGAATACCATCTAACTAGACTATGAAAATTCATAAGTTTAAAGATTAGAAAAAAAATCAGTTATATTTTTAAAGGCCGTATCCCTCGGCTCAGTGGATCGCCTAGTCCACAGTTTAAAAACTATACTTATACACAGTGGAAAAATACTTTATTTATATTTGACACCCTATGAGAGTGCATAAGTGACCCCCGATGTCAACTTATACTATGCAAGACTCTAGATTTATTTTATATTATAAGTAAGAAAATGACCCTTTTTACGTTGCTTGGAAAGTAGTGTATTAGTTTAATAAACATGCTGATCATGAGATTTACTTATTATAGTGTTTTTATGTTTAAAAATAACTTGCAACCTAGCATAAATCTTCCCAAAAGAAAGTAGACTATCTCTAGAAAGGTAGCAGTAAAAGAAACATATCTAGTATCATAAGGTAAAACTACCAGTGAGCGCCAACAAACTGACACAAACCCACTGACAAGTATGTATGTCTATAAGAAAACATAAAACTACCTCACAATAGCAAGAGAAAGATCCCTACAACTCAAGGGATTACCAGCAACACCACAGCAAATCTAGCCGCCTACAGGGCTACTAATCAGAACCTGAGGCATTCAGAAAAGAAAAGAATACCTCAGCAGGTAAAACAAGAAAATTTGAATTAGGGAATTAAATCAAAATGGAACAAAGAGAGTAAGTAAACATGACAGTAAAAGCAAACACTGCCCAAAGTAAGCAAAAGTACACCAAGTATCAGGTAACAACAACAAGCTCTACCCAAACCCTGCAGAGGCTACAAGGCAAAAGACAAGAAAACTTACCACAATATGCTGCATTCTATAAGGAAGATACACCTAACAATCCTAATTTGTGAGTAATGGCAGTAGTAAAACATCATTGACCTGGGTTGGTGACCAAAGACAGTCCCCCAAACAAAACAATTCCAACTAAAAATTAACTGTATCAGCACAAGGCCACAACATACCCAGCCTGTACTTGAGATTAAAAGGTGTCGGCCATGGCAATACCCAGCCTGTATCTAGGATTAAAAGGTGGCGGCCACGGCTCGCACACCAAAACCATCCCACTCCTTTAGAGTGTCAAAACACCACTACCTGCCATAACCCACGATTCGGCCCAAAAAAAAAGAAGAAACGTATGGCCGACAAAACATCCCCCCTAGGAGGTAATCACTCGGGATGGAAAGAAATTGCACAAAAAAATTCGGTTAAGGCAAAAGAAATAACCGTCGATCTCAGCTTAATGGAAATCGTCGATCTCCAGCCACAGGGAATCGTCAAACCCCGTTCGACGATTTTTGTCGAACACAGGTCACGAGAAAATCGTCGAACTCCGTTTGACGATTTTTCCTTTTTGTGGAACAAAGGTCACGGGAAATCATCGAACTCCGTTCGACGATTTTCCTTTTGTTGAACACAGGTCACGGGAAAATCGTCAGACCCAGAACTCAGGCAAATCGTCGAGCTCAGATCGACGATAATCGTCGAACTCAGATTGACGATCTTCGTCGATCACAGGCAACTGGAGATCGTCGATCTCAGTTCGACGATTTTCGTCGAACTCAGATCGACGATCTTTGTCGAACTGGCAGCGTTGAGTGCAGAGAAACGCTAACCTAATTCCTATGCTCCACCTATCATACCAGACCACTTCTACTAGCCCAGAAACACTAATCCTCAAGACTATGGAAAGGAAAAAAAATTTCTGCTCCTGCTACCCCAACTGTCAAGCCAAATTTACTCCAAAACCGAGCCTACCCATGAAGAACTCAGCATTAAAACACTACAGCAACTGACAGTAGGCCTAAAATTTCAGTAATTGAGAGATCTGACAAGGCTAAGCTGCATTCCTAGGTTCTAAGAGCAGAAAATTTAAATAAAAATCTCAACCTGAATTTAAATCAAATATCTGGACAGGAAGAAAATTGTAGTAGGCTTAACGATTGCTTGACATGATGAAGGAAAAACTAAGCATTTGCAAGATCTGGAATTAATACTTAACAACAGGGAATCAAAAATGAAGAAGTTTGTACTTGGCAGGGGCGAAGAGCACCACTTGCATCAATTTCCAGCGATTTATCTTGTACAGCCCTTCCTCTCTCTCTCGGCTCCAGCCGCAACAGCACCTAAACCAGGATTCTAGAGTTTTAATGGCGTAAAAGGATCAAACCAAAAATTCTGAGACCCCTAGAAACACCACGAAAATTGAATCTCTTACCGTAGGAATGAAGGCCTAGGCGAGAGTAATCCAAATCCGCTTTCGGAATCGAATTCCGTCCACTAACACTCCCGGAATCGGCGGTGGAAGGCAAGGCTGTCCGCCGGTTTTCTTCCACTCATGAACAGGACAGCGGTTATTCTCTCACGGAAGGAGACGATGAATAGTCTCGTTTTTTGTCTTAAGGCTATATATATGCATAGACACATCTTATCAGCCCTAACTGCCACCTAAAAGCCACTGGATTCCTTACAAACTTTATTAATTAATTATTTGCACCCATTATTATTAACACATCAAAACGACGCGAAAACCGAACCACCTCGGAATCCGACGAAATTCACACCGTAGCTTATTACCCATGCTACGAATGCAACAACGAAGTCGAAATCAACTTTCGACGAACAAAACTCTGGTTATCACTACCCGAAGACAAAACACAAGCATCCCCCGAGAGGCCTCACCGGTCACCAAAATAGACCTGGCTTGCTAGGGAACCTTGCCAAACAGGCTTCCAACAACCACACAAGCAACCTAAAGAGCTAAGACCACACTCTAATAAACGGCACATGCCGGAAACTCGTCAACGTAATGACAAACGAGAATTAAATAATCGCAGAAAAATCGGGGGCGTTACAGTCACTCCCCCTAAAAGAAAGTTCCGTCCCGAAACTTTACGTACACAACTTCTACTATAGAAGGAAAGTAACAAAACAAGAGCTACTAGAAAGAAACCAAGGGAACATATGAGGGTGAGTCTTCATCATAGCCGACTTTAGCTCCCAAGTCGCGCTTTCCAAATCCTGATTCTTCCATAGAACTTTCACCATCGGGATAGACTTCGTCTGCAACACCCGATCTTGAGTATCCAAGATGCAGACCGACACCTCAACATATGAAAGATTAGGCTCCAACTGGGGCACAGCATCCAAGACTTGCCCACAGCTTCGCACACACTTCCTTAATTAGCTTACATGAAATGCATTATGAACATCTAGGAAGTTTGATGGCAAATCCAACCTATATGCTGACACGCAAAGCTGCTCAACAATCTTAAACGGGCCCATATACCTCGGATCCAATTTTTCGTTCTTACCGAACCTCTTAACACCAACCATCGGGGAAACCTTAAGAATCACAAGGTCCCCTACAGCAAATTCCAAGTCAGACCTACGCTGGTTGGCGTTCTTCTCATACCGCTCCTGTTATATCCGAAGCTTTTCTCGAATCAGCTTCACCGCAACTTCCTTTTCCTCGAGCGCATCCGGACCCAACACATGCCTCTCACCGACCTTGGTCCAAAACAAGGGTGTTCTGCAGCGCCTCCCATACAAAGCTTCAAACGGAGCCATTTCCAAGCTCTCCTGGTAACTGTTATTGTATGCAAATTCCATAAGCCGCAAATGCTCATCCCACGCTCCACCGTGGTCCAAGATGTAGCACCTGATCTTATCCTCAACTATCTGGTTCACTCGCTCAGTCTGACCATTGGTCTGTGGGTGGTAAGCTGTAAAATACCTCAAATCTGTACCCAAACCCTCTTGCAGACTCCTCCAGAAGCGAGATGTAAAACGGGAGTCTCAATCTGAAATGATACTAACTGGCACACCATGTAAACTGATGACTTCATTCAGATACAGCTCTGCTATCTTTTTCATCGGATAGTCAATCTTGTACGGCACGAAGTGAGCACACTTCGTCAGTCTGTCCACTATCACCCAAACTGAATCAAATCTCCTTGGAAATCTCGGTAAGCCCGTAATGAAGTCCATAGAAATACTTTCCCACTTCCAAGTAGGGATCTCCAACGGAGTCAACTTGCCACCAGGCCTTCCATGATCGGCCTTCACACGCTTGCAAGTGTGGCACTCAGCAACAAATTGGGCTATATCACCCTTCATCCCATACCACCAGACAATCTGCTTCAATTCATGATACATCTTTGTAGATCCTGGATGGTAGACAACATTGGATCCATGAGCCTCTCTGCAAATCATACCCCTGATGTCTCCAACAGCGGAGATGCAAAACCTGCCGCGGTACTTCAAGGTACCGGCATCATCGATAGAAAAATCTGGCAACTCCCCCCTCTCAGTCCTGAGGTATAAGTGCAGAAGATCTGGATCATCCTTCGGGTGCAAACTGGTAAGTGAAATCCAAGACGGCTCTGCCACTGCCAAACTGCTCTGCATGTCACAGCGTCCCACTGAGATATCCATCAGGAGTAACTCTTCCACTAAACGATCGGCGGTGAGATTAAAGATCTTCCTCGTCTTTCAACTCAGGGCATCGGCCACCACATTGGCCTTGCCCGGATGATACTGTATATCCACATCATAATCGGCCACATATTCTAGCCACCGCCGTTGGCGCAGATTCAACTCCTTCTGAGTGAAGACGTACTTTAGACTCTTATGATATGTGAAGATCTTGCACTGAACACCATAAAGTAGATGTCTCCACAGCTTTAGTGCATAAATCACCGCTGCAAACTCAAGGTCAAGCGTAGGGTAATTTCTCTCATGAGTCTTTAGTTGCCTTGACCCATACGCAATCACTTTCCCAGCATGCATCAAAATGCAACCCAGACCAACATGCGAAGCATCCACGTACACATCATACTCCATTCCCTCAGTAGGTAGGGTCAGAACGGGAGCAGTGCACAATCTGTTCTTTAGTTCCAGGAAGGCTTCTTTGCACTTCTCGCTCCAAACAAAGGTCGTGTTCTTCTTATTCAATCTGGTTAAAGGTGCAACCATGGTAGAGAAACCCTCCACAATCCTCCTGTAGTAGCCGACCAACCCTAGGAAGATTCTAATCTCCTTGGGCATGCCCGGCCTGCTCCAATCCATCACTGCTGCGATCCTTTCCGGGTCGACCGCGATCCCATCCTTATTTACAACGTGGCCCAGAAACGAGACCTGAGGCAACCAAAATTCACACTTGCTCAGCTTGGCGAATAACTTGTGGTTCCTCAACTTCGATAGAACCAAGCGCAGATGTTGCTCATGCTCATCAGCACTGCAAGAGTAGATACACACATCATCGATGAATACCACCATGAACTTGTCTAGAAAGTCCTTAAACACCCGGTTCATCATATCCATGAAAGCTGACGGTGCGTTGGTCAAACCAAACGACATCACTAGAAACTCGAAGTGTCCATGCCTCGATCTAAACACATTCCATGGAATATCTGCCTTACGGATCCTGAGCTGATGATAACCAGAACGAAGATCGATCTTGGAAAACACTGTGCTACCACGCAACTGATCAAATAAGTCATCGATCCTCGGCAGAGGGTACCTGTTCTTAACGGTGACTTTGTTCAGCTCCATATAATCGATGCACAGCCTCATCGACCCATCCTTCTTCTTCACAAATAGAACAGGAGCACCCCAAGGCGACGAACTCGGCCTGATAAAACCTTTTGCCAACAACTCGTCCAAATGGACTCGCAACTCCTCCAACTCATGAGGGACCATTCGATAAGGCGCCTTAGAAATAGGACGAGTACACGGTTCCAAATCAATCACAAACTCAACATCCCACTCGGGGGGAAGACCAGGAAGGTCATCAAGGAAAACACCAGAGAAACCACGTACAACAGGAATCTCCTCCAAGCGTGGTACACTGACAGCAGTCCCAACCACCGAGAGTAAACAAGCAAAACAATCAGAATGAAACAGCTTCTTAGCACATATCGCAGAAATGATAGGAGAATCCTGGCACGGATCAGCATACACACTTCCAGGCTGACCGTTGTCCTTGATGAAGTCCAAGCGTTTCCCTTTACACTGAATAACCGTATCAAACTTAGACAACTAGTCCATGCCCAGAATAACATCGAAGTCCTCTAGATCAATCATCTTCAATTCTGCCTTCGCAAGAAAGTCCCCCAACAAAATAGGGCAATCCAGAATGCCCAAATCTGACAACACAGATTCACCAGAAGGGAACTTGATGTGAAAGGTATGACGAACTCGATCTAGAATCAACCGATATCGCTCTACAAAAGCTCTAGCCACAAATGAGTGGGTAGCATCGGAGTCAAACAGAACATGCGCCTAGCGGTTCTTCACCTTAAATTTCCCTATAGGAGTATATAAGCAACCAAGGAGTTACCCAAAATATAGACTATAACCATTCTAGTAAATAAAACTTTCAGGCTAGGAAAATGACTAACCTGAGATGACCTGAGTCGAAGTTTGAGCCTCCTCAGAAGAGATCACGTTCAGCTTTCCTTTACCCTTGTCCACACGCTGAGGCGGAGGTAAAGCCTGAAGTGGAACTGCTTGAAGAACAGGCTGGACCTGAGGACACCTTGTCTTGATATGGCCCTTCTGGCCACACTAATAGCAGACTTTATCCTTAGACCAGCACTGGCCAGCATCATGCCTGGGTTGCTTGCAAACAGAAGAGGAAACATCCTTCCTAGGAGCACCTTGAATAGCATGAACTTGCTCCCCCTGCATCGAGTGCCTGGGGGTTCTTCTCTTCAGCAGAATTCCTCTTGTCCTTCCTCATTTGCTGGCCTCTATTCTTTGCGGTCTCAATTGCCTCCACTTTCAGAGCAGCCTCCACTACCCCTGCATAAGTCTCCGATCCATATGCACTGACCAACTGTTGAACCTCGCTCCTCAAGCCACCAAGGAACCGCTTGACTCGATCAACTTCAATACTCACCAACCCAGGGTCAAACCGGCTCAACTTGCTGAACTCTATCTCGTACTCACTGACCGTGAGTTGGCTCTGCTTTAGGTGAAGGAAGTCATTCATTAGTCGGTCACGCTCGATCGAAGGAAGGAACATCCTCAACAGCATCTCCTTGAATAATCCCCAAAATCACCCAGCCACCAAGCTCTCCTTTTACCTAAGCCACGAGCGCTTTGCCAAACCCTTTAGCTGATAGGCGGCTATCATCACTCTCTGATCATCTGCAACACCGGAGTACGAGAACATCTCCTCCATGGAGATCAGCCAATCATCTATGACCATGAAATCTGCCTTCCCATCATATGTAGGAGGGCTACGTCTCTGAAACTGAGAAATAAAGGCCATCTCTGCTGGCACCACCACTGGAGGTCTCAGGGGAGCAGGAGGGGGAGGGGCAGCTAACCCCCTTGTAGGGTCTTGCACCCCTTGGGTCTGTCCTGCCACAACTGCTGCCAGAGACTGGATCTGGGCTTGCATCTCCACCAACTTCCTAGTCAAGGAATCGTTGCTCTGTCGCAGGCTCTCGATCACCGCATCACTCTGTGCTCCTGAGGACTCACCCTCAGACAGGGGAGTCGACCTAGTCGAAGGACGTATCACCATCCTAAAACCATAAAAACTGAGGTCAAAACCTAGTTCAACAGTTGGAACAAACAACCAGTACAGACAATACATAAATAAATATGAACTTTTAACTGCTATACTTGCTCTAGGATTTTATTTGTTTCACAAAAGTGATGCTATGACTAACCTATGATGGTTAACCACCATCAACTAACTCTTGTGCCTAGATCGAGAATGCATGAATTTATATTCTTTTTCTCATTTAAAACCATGTGTGTACATATATCATCCTGCAAATCTTTAGCTTGGCACGTTATGCTTATGCAATGTTATGCTATCTATGATTGTGCTATGCATTCTAAAAAGGCCCTAATGCATGTTATGAGTGGCGTACACATGAAAATGTTATACATACCATACTACATAACATTCTCATGCAACGAAAAAGAAACGTGCTAGTCGCATTCATGTGGTGAGGTTATGCATCCCATACTACATAACACTCACATGTTGTCCCTATGGTGGATCCATATACAGACACATATTATGCATCCCATACTACATAATATACCCGGTATACTTCTTGTTATGCTATGAGTGTAGTGTTCGTGCTTCAGCCAAGACGTACTGATGACATATCAGTGTGTGTATGATATGATGCTAAACATCTAATACCTACAAGGAAAGGTTGCCCAACAAATTGTCAAGCAACCTCCCTCTGATACCAACTGTCACAACCCGCATTTTATCCGAATTTAAGAAGTATCAGAGTATGAGAAAACACGCGTCGTGATGCCACGCCGAGCATGGGATAACTGTCGACGCTCAGGCGAACACCATCTAACTAAACTATCAAAATTCATAAGTTTAAAGATTAGAAAAAAATGAGTTATATTTTTAAAGGTCGTATCCCTCGGCTCAGTGGATCGCCTAGTCCACAGTTTAAAAACTATACTTATACGCAGCGGAAAAATACTTTATTTATATTTGACACCCTATGAGAGTGCATAAGTGACCCCCGAGGTCAACTTATACTATGCAAGACTCTAGATTTATTTTATATTATAAGTAAGAAAATGACCCTTTTTACGTTGCTTGGAAAGTAGTGTATTAGTTTTATAAACATGCTGATCATGAGATTTACTTATTATAGTATTTTTAGGTTTAAAAATAACTAGCAACCTAGCATAAATCTTCCCAAGAGCAAGTAGACTATCTCTAGAAAGGTAGCAGTAAAAGAAACATATCTAGTATCATAAGGTAAAACTACAAGTGGGCGCCAACAAACTGACACGAACCCACTGGAAAGTATGTATGTCTATAAGAAAACAGAAAAACTATCTCACAACAGCAAGAGAAAGATCCCTACAACTCAAGGGATCACCAGCAACACTACATCAAATCTAGCCGCCTACCCGGCTACTAATCAGAACCTGAGGCATTCAGAAAAGAAAAGAATACCTCAGCAAGTAAAATAAGAAAATCTGAATTAGGGCATTAAATCAAAATGGAACAAAGAAAGTAAGTAAACATGACAGTAAAAGCAAACACTGCCCAAAGTAAGCAAAGTACACCAAGAACCAGGTAACAACAACAAGCCCCTACCCAAACCCTACAGAGGCTACAAGACAAAAGACAAGAAAACTTGCCACAATATGCTGCATTCTACAAGGAAGATACACCTAACAATCCTAATTTGTGAGTAATGGCAGTAGTAAAACATCATGGACCTGGTTTGGTGACCAAAAACAGTCCCCCAAACAAAACAGTTCCAACTAAAAATTAACTGTATCAACACAAGGCCACCACATACCCAGCCCGTACCTGGGATTAAAAGGTGGCGGCCACGGCTCGGACACCAAAACCATCACACTCCTTTAGAGTGTCAAAACACCACTACCTGCCATAACCCACGATTCGGCCCAGAAAAAAAGAAGAAACGTATGGCCGGCAAAATATCCCCCGTAGGAGGTAATCACTCGGGAAGGAGAGAAATTGCACAAAAAAATTCGGTTAAGGCAAAAGAAATAACCGACGATCTCAGCTTAATGGAAATCGTCGATCTCCAGCCACAGGGAATCGTCGAACCCCGTTCGACGATTTTTGTCGAACACAGGTCACGGGAAAATCATCGAACTCCGTTCGACAATTTTCCCTTTTTGTCGAACACAGGTCACGGGAAATCGTCGAACTCCGTTCGACAATTTTCCTTTTATCGAACACAGGTCACGGGAAAATCGTCAAACTCCGTTCGACGATTTTCGTCGGACCCAGAACTCAGGAAAATCGTCGAGCTCAGTTCGACGATAATCGCCGAACTCAGATTGACGATCTTTGTCGATTACAGGAAACCAGAGATCTTTGATCTCAGTTCGACGATTTTCGTCAAACTCAGATCGACGATCTTCGTCGAACTGGCAGCGTTGAGTGCAGAGAAACGCTAACCTAATTCCTCTGCTCCACCTATCATACCAGACCACTTCTACTAGCCCAGAAACACTCTAATCCTCAAGACTATGGAAAGGAAAAGAAATATCTGCTCCTGCTACCCCAACTGTCAAGCCAAATTTACTCCAAAACCGAGCCTACCCATGAAGAACTCAGCATTAAAACACTACAACAACTGACAATTGGCCTAAAATTTCAGTAATTGAGAGATCTCACATGGCTAAGCAGCATTCCTAGGTTCTAATAGAAGAAAATTTAAACAAAAATCTCAACCTGAAGTTAAATCAAATATCTGGATAGGAAGAAAATTTCCGTAGGCTTAACGATTGCTTAACATGATGAAGGAAAAACTAAACATTTGCAAGATCTGGAATTAATACTTGACAACAGGGAACCAAAAATGAAGAAGTTTGTACTTGGCAGGGGCGAAGAGCACCACTTGCCTCAATTTCCAGCGATTTATCTTGCACAGCCCTTCCTCTCTCTCTCGGCTCCAGCCACAATAACACCTAAACCAGGATTCTAGAGTTTTAATGGTGGAAAAGGATCAAAACCAAAAGTTCCGAGAACCCTAGAAACACCACGAAAATTGATCTCTTACAGTAGGAATGAAGGTCTAGGAGAGAGTAATCCAAATCCGCTTTCGGAATCGAATTCCGTCCACTAACACTCCCGGAATCGGCGGTGGAAGGCAAGGCTGTCCGCTAGTTTTCTTCCACTCATGAACAGGATAGCGATTATTCTCTCACGGAAGGAGACGATGAATAGTCTCGTTTTTTGTCTTAAGGCTATATATATGCATAGACACGTCTTATCAGCCCTAACTGCCACCTAAAAGCCACTGGATTGCTTACAAGCTTTATTAATTAATTATTTGCACCCATTATTATTAACACATCAAAACGACGCGAAAACCGAACCACCTCGGAATCCAACGAAATTCACACCGTAGCTAATTAACCATGCTACGAACGCAACAATGAAGTCGAAATCAACTTTTGACGAACAAAATTCGGGTTATCACTACCCGAAGCCAAAACACAAGCATCCACCGAGAGGCCTGACCGGTCACCAAAATAGACCCGACTTGCTAGGGAACCTTGCCAAACAGGCTACCAACAACCACACAAGGAACCTAAAGAGCTAAGACCGCACTCTAACAAACATCACATGCAGGAAATGCGTCAACGTAATGCCAAACGAGAATTAAATAATCGCAGAAAAATCGGGGGCATTATAGAAGTGCGATTGGGGAACTAGAGCAGTAGGGGGAGTAGGAACAGTTTGGTCCACAGCAGGGTCCTGTGCTCTAGTCTACTGCCCGACGACGATAGCCAACAATGATTGTATCGGAGACTGCATGTCCACCATCTGCCTTGATATGGCCTCAATACTTTGTCGCAGCACTTCGATCACCGCTTCGCTTTGGGCACTAGAAGACTCACCCTCTGACTAGGGATTCGACCTCGTCGCAACGCGTTTAGGTGGCATTCTACAGAATAAACGGATATCTAGTCAAACCTTGCCTAAGAAATCACAAACTGGGAAGATATTGCCTTAGCAAACTGTTTTGGGTTCATATTTTACCCATACGAACAAACGACTTATCAAGGACCTAGCTTACGACACTGAAGCTAGAAAACTCAAATACCCTGACTCAGATTAGATCAGGAACAAACAGATACTTGCTCTTGCTGTTACCTTGCTCTGGGAAATCATAAAATGATGTTATGCTTCTAACTCGTGCCTATAATATGAATGCATGAATGTTTAAATTTCATCTCAAATCATGGGTGTACATATGTCATCGTGCAGATCTTTAACTTGGCACGTGTGCTTATGCAATGGTATGTTATGTATACAGTGCTATGCATTCTAAAAGGCCTTAGTGCATGTTATGAGCGGCGTACACATACAATGTTATGCATCCCATACTACATAATATTGTATGTAACGAAGAAAAGTAAACGTGCTAATGGGCATCCATGTGATGATGGTTATGCATCTCATACTACATAACCGTCACATGTTGCCACCTATGGTAGATCCATATACAGACACATATTATGCATCCCATACTACATAATATGCCTCGTATACTTCTTATCATGCTATGAGTGTAGTGTTCGTGCTACCATCAAGATCTACTAATGACATATTGGTGTGTCTATGCAATGAAATGATATGGTTAGAGTTTTGCTTAAGGGAAAGTTGTTCGACTAGCTTGCCAAACCAACCAACCCTCTCGCAAAACCTCGCTTTGATACCAACTGTCACGACCCACATTTTTTTCGTATTCAAGAATACGTCAGAGTAGAGAAAATATGTGCCGTGATGCCACACCGTGTAGGGGACAACTGCAGATGCTCAGGCAACCCGTCCTCACATTTACTTCATGTAAAAGATTTATGAAATTAAGTTAAAAATAATGTATATAAGTTATTAGAGTTAATGACCGTGTCCCTCAGTCGGGTGGATCATTAGTCCATAGGAGAGAAAATATATAGGTTTTAAGCGGCGGAAAAATACTGAGTTGGTTTATTTGTTAACCTATATTAGAGTGAAGGTCCAGTATCTTAAAATGATGATGTGACTTTTATATTTAATATATATATAGAACTTTTATAATGCTTAAAAGTAATAGATTTAGTAGTTGAAAGTCATGTCATGCCGATACTTCAAAATGCAGTTTTGTACACTTTAAAATAACTAAGTGCATCCTAACATAAATCCTTCCCAGAGAGCAAGTATAAACAGGAAAAAAGTAACAACAGTGAAAACAGCAAGTGGTCTATCACAGAAAAGTCAAAAACTATGGGCGTCAACAACTGACACGAACCTATAGTAAAATCTGACATGTCTAAACAAAGTCAACTACCTCAAGCTCAGACGTGGAAGCAAACGGCCGCAGCAACCAGCAGCACCGGAAGCATAACGCGGTCAGCTAAACCTGCTACAGCTCTGATCCTGAGGCATTCAAAAGAATATCACCTCAGAAGCAAGATACAAATGGTACAATAAGTAAAGGCAAACTACACAAACCTCAAAGTGAAGGAAATTGTAAAGTGACTGCAACAAAAGAGTCTGCAGCAGAGTAAAAGTAAGCAACAGTAAAACTAGCCAAGCAAGAATAGCTAATCACATCATCAGGACATAACAAAGCACCAACAACAGAAGTTCAAACTTTCATCTTTCATTAATATTCATGTTATTCATTACTAAAAATGAGACTGATCAGCTCAACCATAAAGAGTACTGTGCCGGGGAAAAAGGTCCACAACGCGCACAAACCCAGCCAACAGACACTATGCCGAGGGAGAAACCCCAACGCGCACAGACCAAGCTAAGGTAATGTGCCGGGGATGAAAGTCCACAACGCGCACAGACTCAAGCATAAGACACTATGCCAAGGGAGAAACCCCAACGCGCACAGTCCATCTGTGTTTCTTTAGTTACTTAATTATACAAACATAGTTCAATTTTATCCATCACAGACTCACGGTCATCAATAATATGAACTGCATAAGGACATTTCAAGGTCAAGAAAAGTGAAGTTTAATCAAAAACCACGAAACACAGAAGGTGTCGCAACGATCAAGATGACTCAATGATTAATACGGCACGACAACCAATTCGTTTACCAATTCTACGAAATAAAAATTAGGTGTATGTTTTTAGGGAAAACAAGTTGCAATTCAAGAAAAAAGAGAAAAATAATTAGAATTCGAGGATAAGTTTCTAAGTGTTTGAAACGTGACAAACTCAAACGAATGTGGCAAAAAAATTAGAATAAAGGAGCAAGAGAGAGATTAAGAACACCACTTGCCTCGATTTTACCAGAAACATTCTCTGAATCACCACACGTTGTAGATCGGGGCAAAAGAAGACGTTAGGAGTCGAAATCTGAACGAAAATGACCGAAATAGAGGTTAGTGCCGAAAACCCTAACGAGAAAACTAAAAAAAACGGAAAAAATACCACGATAGCGTAGCTCTCGACAAGAGCTTTCCAGATCTACGATCGGTTTGAAATTTCGAGTACCGGAGCTCCGCTGGCGACCACCAGAAGATTCACAACTCTGAGTTCTGTCGTCACTTTCTCTGGTTCGACCGAGAGAAGAAGAAGAAGTCTTTTGTTTATGTTTATAACTATCATAAGTATAAGATTATATATATATATATATATATATATATATATATATATATATATATATATATATATATATATATATATATATATATATATATATATATAATTTCTTGTCTACGAGCTAGTGCGCAGAAGACGAAATAGAATTTTAGGATGATCTCAAATCGAAAAGTGCCCAACATGAAAGTTGTAGATCTCGGCGAACAAATTTTATGTTAATCATTTTTCGACACAACATCGTTTTGACTTTCAAAACGGCACTCGAACGCAAATTATAACGGGCTACTCGGGAACAAAATTACAGGTACTCGAGAGGTAGAAAAAAGGCTACTCGAGTAAGAAGAAACAGTCACTCGAGTATATAAAAAAATACTCGAGTAAAAACTTCCATGAACAGTGGACTTACACGAGAGGAAGAATATGACTCGAGTAGTATTATAACAGGACTCGAGTAAATTTATAGCAGGACTCAAGTAAATTTATATAGGACTTGAGTAGATTTAAGAAGTACTCGAGTGGAATGAACAGGACTCGAGTATATAACAATTTAAGGAGCAGAACTCGAGTATTCAAATGGAGAACTCGAGTATATAAATGCACCTCTCTAGCATGTCTTACAGAATTAACAATTTCTTCACATAAATAACAATTTTTTTGCAAAAAACAATCTTTTGATCAAACTATACAAATGAATAGTAATTTTCATTTTTGAATAGTACTTTAATATTAAAATATTCATATGTATATATTTTTGAATAAGGAAACTACGAGATCAAAATGGAGGCCCAAACAAGCGCCAAATTAAACGAAACTCACGCCGTAGGCGAGCACGGACGCTACGAACACAACAACGAAGTCAAAACCAAAATCCGACGAGCCGTTCTCGAGATATAAATCCTCAAAGTCTACGACGAACATAAATTGTACAAAACTTTGGAAATTCGCCGAGGCTCGAATATCGCTCGGATCGCGACGAAACTTGACGACCATGTCTGAAATTAATCAATTTATTTTCCAATGTAAAATTTTCCATTTTTGGCAAGGATTAACGAATTTGGCCGACTCGATCGAATAGACGCGAAAACGCACTAACGGAGACGCCCCGTCAACTCCACGTTACGTAACGCCCCTTACGTCATTATGACGTTAATAAGAGAATTAAATAATTGCCGAAAAATCAGGGGCGTTACATTCTCTCGGGGGGTGGGACTTGCTCTTCCTGAGGTATATTCGACTCGACCAGCTAGTGGGAGCCTGAATGAGGAGATCCTATCGGGGTGTGAGACTAGACATGTCACTCGAACTTTACGAAATTCTACATCCTCAAACGGGGAACATTTTAAGATACGTAACTCCCTGACTCAGCTAGTCAGGGGTAGAGCTCATTACAAGAATAAGAAAAAGACCTCTCCAAGGCAAGGCTCCCTTAGGATGCTTGAGCACGATGGCCATCATTCGCCTCCTCTAATACCTCTATCTTGCTTAGGCTCTACATGATCCTCTCCATCTCTTCTGCCTTGGATAGCTTGGAGATGGTGTTGACAGCCGTGACATAGAACTACTTTGCCATCCGGGGGTCTCCCCTGATCCTTACTTGGACTCCTCCTGAGTTGAACTTGAGGAACTGGTGGAAAGATGACGGCACACAACGAAAGGCGCTGATAAGGGGCCTTCTGAAGATGGCGTTATAACTACTCGGGGAGTCAACAATGACGAACCGTCAGTTCCATGAGTTCCCCCCAACTTCACCTGGAGTCCGACTCCACCTTCTACCTCCTTCCTTTCCCCTGAAAATCCGAACAGGGGTCCGTCAGAGGCCAACACCCTCCTTGGTTCCACCTTCATCACGTCAAACTCCTTCTTGAAAATGACGTTGATGGAGCTCCCATTGTAAACCAAGATCTGGGAGACGCTGTAGCCTTCGATGACTGCCTGGATGACCAGCGCATCGCAGAATAGATTCTCGTGATCCGGCATGTCCATCATTGAGAAGGTGATCCTTTTCCTCTAGGGGCGGTGTCTGGGATGTTGAAGCGACGCTCCGTTGGTACATGATATGGAGGCTTGCCTTCCGAGTGGCCTTAATCCCCACTCCATCGTGGATCACTCTTATACCTCCTCAGGTTCCTACATCGATCCGATCCTCACACACGTCATCCCCCCATTCTATGGGTAGAACTTCTTCAATCCGCACCGGCGGCTGCTGTTGGGTTAGGGCTCCCGCCTCTCTCACTTCCAGGAATTCGGGGCAGGTAGCTGTGGCATGACCTTTCACCTGGTGGAAGTCACAGTATGGAAATACTCTTCCTTCCCTTCTTCGACGTGATGGGTGATTACCCGTAACCTCTTCCCCTTCTTTCTATCTCCATGGTTTGTTTTGGAGGGGGTAGGAGCTGCCTAGGTGCTTGCCTCTCGAAGTTGAACCTCCCTTGGCCTCCAAGGAAGTTCCCCCCACCATGGACGGCACCTCTTCCTCGACTCTAAACGGGTCATCCCTGCTGCATCCAACCAGGCTCCAGAGCTTCCTGAGGTCCCTAGTATCTCTGAGCTCTCTACTCCTCTCTCCTTCTCCCCTCCCGATACCTCGAGTCACCTTGCTCCTTCGACTCTGCCTCTATCAATCATGCCAACTTCTTTACAAATGTCGTGTTTGCCATCTTAGTTGCTATCTCCTCTGCCGCCCTTTCCATCATCTCCTTGAAGGAAAGGGGGCCCTTCAGGTCAGGCTCATCTTGAAGAACCCCTCGCGCAACCCCACCGTGAACGCCATCTGTAGGGCATACCCTAACATATCCTGAATATCCAGGATCTCCTCTTGGAACCTATTAACGTAATAGGCCAGTGTTGGATCGCTAGTTTGATTTGGGCTAGGTTCACTATCTAGAATAATTGACCCAACATGTATAGCCAGAGTCATGTCTGTGTCCTAGAGTTTAGGCTAAGTCATTAGAAACAACATTACATGGACCAGCCAACAGAAGATAGTAGAAGACTCAGACTTAGAAGAAAATCAAGTTCAGGAAAGTGAGTTCAACATTCGTCGAACTCAGCTCGATGAAAGTCATGCTCCGCTCGACGAACTCAGATTCAATTCTCTGAGTTGAGCTCGACGAAATTCGAGCTCAGTTCGACGAATTCTGGGAGATCAACTTCAAAACATTAAGTCCATAATCCTTTCTCTGAACTCAGGTCGACGAAGTTACATTATCAGCTCGACAAACTTGCAGCACAAAATTGGGAAGTTCTTCACAGAAAGCAGTTAGCTGAACTCAGGTCGACGAACTTGGTTCTCAGATCGACGAACAAGATTTCCCAGGTCGATGAACATGATTTCTCTGGTCGACGAACTTTGGACTCAGGACGACGAAATCTGTTCCCTGCTCGACGAATTCTGTGCAGTCCCAGACTTTGAACTTTCCTCGTTTTGCCCTTATTCTCTTGCGGTAATTCCTGAATAATCAATGCTTACATTCTCTGAATATAGTCGTTAGTGGCAGCATTGATTATGGTCTTCATCAGAAATATTACTTGCCGTTTTTAATGAGACAATTGGGGAAATCCATTAATACTAATATTCTCTCCAGCCGAATTCTATTCTCCAGGTCATCAGCAATTAATGGAATGGAATTTAAAATTCAAAAGCAGAATTTGACTGAAGATATAAAAAGACAAATTTTCTTTTTCCATACACATATACAGTCCAGAGAGAACTGACAGAACCTACAGAATATAGAAAGAGATACACAGAGAAGAGATCAACATCAACAACATTCTGAACCTTCTCTGTATAGAAAACAGATTGTTTTCTCCTTGACTTTGCTGAAGAAGAAGAAGAACAATCATAACAAATCAAAAGACTTCTTCATCCTTCACTCTAGAATTCTTCAAGGACATCAAACTTCTATCAGTCAGAAGTTCCTGGATCTCTTTGAAGTCAAGGCAGAAGACTGAAGACCTACACCATGTGCAAGACTCCAAGTGTTATTAAAAGGAGTTCATAATAATAACAACATCCACTAGTCTTCTCTGTTGAAAAGAGAAAGAGAAGACACCATCAATCTCTCTCCCCCACTGTAAAAGGGTTTATTAACTCCCTTCAAAAGTTTATTTTGTTTGCAAGTCTCCTGATCAAAAGACTTGAGTTGGTTTTTGAGCACCTGATAAAAAGCTCAAAGGTGGCAGTCACCTGATTAAAACCTGCTAGTGGATTCCTACCAGGGTGGTAGAAGAGTCGATGTACCTAGGTTGGGGAACCACTATAAAGATCTTGTGTTGTATGGTTTCCCCTTTTCTTTTTGTTCTTGTTGTGGCTGTGATAGATTAGATTATGGGTCTGTTTGGGACAGCTCTGGCTGCTGGAGAAGCTCTTTTCCAGCCGCTAGAGCTGGTAATGGATCTATTTGGGACAGCTTCTCAATAAAATCGCTTTTTAAAAAACAGCTCTGGGAGCTATTTTCCCGAAGCAACCCCCCCCCCCCCCCCCCCCTGCATTCAGCGGTCCGAAAATCGCGGACCTAAAATTCCGCGTCTACTCCTTCCGCTTCTCCTTCCGCATCTTTCCCGATCCCGATCCCGCGGCTACTCCCTCATTCCCGATCGCAGTCGATTCTCCTTCCACTTTCTCCCGATCGCAGACAACGCCGCCTTCCCATTCGCAGAATGTCGCCGCCGAACCTCCAGATCGCAGCAGAAGCCGCAGCGTGTTACCGATCGCACGAACCCTAGCGTCCGGCGACGGAATCTAGCTTCTCCCCCTCCCCCAGCGCCGGCAGGGTGGTACTCCTCTGCCGCTCCTTCTTCCTCCTATCCGGAGACAACAACGAGGAGGTTCTTCCTCCAACGTCTACAAGGCTTTCTTCCTTCTCTGTGGCCCAGTTTCTTCTTCCGGTTAGGTATACCAAATTTATATTTTAGACAACTAATCCGTTGAGCTTGAAATTGGTTAACTGATAGGATGATGTTTAGGGATTGTGCATGTGTAAGGATATTTGTGTGTGTGTATGTTGGTATTTTTTTATGTGTATGGTTGTATGTGTGTGTGTGTTTGTGTTTTTTTTGGTTTGGGTATGTATATGGATGTGTGTGTGTGTGTATGAATGTGTGCTTAGGGTGTGTGTGTGTGTGTGTGTATGTTTGTTTGTGGATGAGAATGAGTAAGGGTATGTGTGTGTGTATGTTGGTTATTTTCTTTATATGGTTTAGGGTTGTATGTATGTGTGTGTGTATGTGTGTGAGTTTGTTTGTGTTTAGGGATTGTGTATGTGTATGTGTGTGTGTGTGAATGTGTACTTAGGGTGTGTGTGTGTGTGTGTATTATGTGTGTGTGTGTGTATGTGTATATGAATGTGTATGGTTGTGTGTGTGTGTGTGTGTTTTTTTTGGTTTGGGTATGTATATGAATGTGTGTGTGTGATTGTATGAATGTGTGCTTAGGGTGTGTGTGTGTGTGTGTGTGTTTGTTTGTGGATGAGAATGAGTAAGGGTATGTGTGTGTGTGTGTGTTTGTTGGTTATTTTCTTTATATGGTTTGGGTTTGTATATGAATGTCTGTGTGTGTTTTTTTTGGTTTAGGGTTGTATGTATGTGTGCGTGTGTGTGTGTATTTGTGTTTAGGGTGCGCGTGCGTGTGTATTATGTGTGTGTGCGTGTGTGTATGTGTATATGAATTTGTATGGTTGTATGTGTGTGTGTGTTTTTTTTTCGTTGGGTATGTATATGAATGTTTGTGTGTATGTTTTTTTTGGTTTAGGGTTGTATGTGTATGTGTGTGTGTGTGTGTGAGTTTGTTTGTGTTTAGGGATTGTGTATGTGTATGTGTGTGTGTGTGTGTATGTGTATATGAATGTGTACGGTTATATGTGTGCTTAGGGTGCGCGTGTGTGTGTATTATGTGTGTGTGCATGTCTGTATGTGTATATGACTGTGTATGGTTGTATGTGTGTGTGTGTGTGTGTGTGTTTTTTTATTACTAATTGTTATTGTAATGTTATTAGTTTATAGCATAATGGTAAAATCAAAGGAAGGAGGAATCGTATCGAGTTGGGAGTCAGGAGAAGTGATGTTATTTTGTGATCTCTGCATAAAACAGATTGGTTTGGGGAATCGGCGAACCACCCACTTTAGCAAAGAAGGGTGGAAAAATTTGATTGCATGGTTTAAAGAATGAATCGGGAAAAGCTACGATCGATTGCAAATGAAAAATAAATGAGATCATTTAAAGAAGGATTGGAAGTTATGGTAGGAGCTGAGACATGACGAGACCGGTTTAGGTTGGGATCTAGAGAAGAGGACTATTGCTGTATCTGAGGAATGGCGGGCAGAGAAGATTAAGGTCAAATCCTCGTTAATGTTTTATTTCATAAAAATAGTTTTTAATTCGCCACACTTTAATATTGCTATATTGATTATAACAGGTTATTCCAGCTGTGAAGAAATTTCGATACAGCGGTATTGCACCTGAGTTGGAGGAGAAACTCAACACTATGTTCAGTCAGGTTGTCGGAACTAGAGAAGACTCATGGGCTCCTTCAATTGGGAGTTTGCCGCCGGATGTGGGGAGGATCCAGTTGGAGGATGATGATGTAGCAGATAACATGGAGAACAATCTAGGTGATCCTGAAGATATAGGAGGTGCTTCCACACCTCCTGGGAATGCGTCATCATCGGCGAGTAAAAGAAGGAAGATTGGGAAGAACAAAGGAATGATATTTTCTTTGATTTCAGATTTACATCAATCCACCCTAGCTGTGAAGCCTCCACCAGTTATGACAGTCAAAGAGGTGGTGGAGTTGATTTCTAGTAGCCCAGAGCTAAGGGCAAATCTGGATTTATATTACTTTACTCTCGAGCACATCAGAGACAAGACCACTAGGGAGATCTTCATGAGTATCCCAGAAGATATGCGGGTTTGGTGGATTACGAAGGCATACGAGAAGAGGGCTCAATGATAAGAGCATACCTCGACTTATATTTCCTTTTGTGTTTAGCATGGAGAACACTTTGATGTTTTTATTTACTATTTTGTTGTTGTACCTCATGATGATTACTGTTTTCTAATAAATTATGGGAGTTGTTTTATTACTATCTTCATATAGATTATGATAAATGTTCTGTGATGATTTAAATGCAGGTACAATAATGGAACAACATGACTCCTCCCCTGAAGATTCTGGAGATTCAACAAGTCTTTCGCCGAAGCGTACTCAATATAGAGAGTATTGCCGTGTGGTTATGTCATCGATCGAGAGGATGAATTACCATGTTCGAGACACACGACCTTGCATGACATCTACCCAAACATGTGCGAAATGGATCAAAGAGTTACTAGAAGGACATCCGGATAGGATTCATGATGCATTTAGGATGTCGAAACGCATTTTCATAGATTTACTTCAAAAACTGGAAGCAGATCATGAACTTCAAGGATCACAGCGGACACATCCGTCTCGCCGGGACCCTGAGTTTAATGCTTGTGATGCTGATGAGTCTTCTTTCGTTACCTCAGAGGATGAAGACCCTACAGTAGTGGATGATATTGACGGCGATATGTGTGATGTTGCTGGAGTAGAACATATGTCTACATTACGAGATAGTATTGCCGAAGACATATACAGTGCGCGGAGGTAAAAATTCGATCAATTTTTTACTAAAAAAATAAAGGATTGGATTGGAAAAGTTTGATTCATATCAATTTATTTTCAAACAGGTGATCAGAAGGATTGGAAAAAGCAGCCGTCGGGTGTTGGAAGACCTTCTTCCCTATATTCTAGAACTATGTGAAAGACTCATGTTATCATTTACTTTTATATATTTATATATTTGAGTTTAAAAAAACAGCTTCCAAAAGTTGTTTCTCCAAACAGCTAAAAATAGAAATCGCTTTTCAAAGCTCACTTCTAAACAGAACACCCAAACACTCTGCAGCTTTTCAAAACTGCTCCCTAAAGATCTATTTTAAAACAGCTCTATCCGGATAGCAGCTTTTCAATCCGCCAGAGCTGTCCCAAACAGACCCTATATGTGCTGTGTTATATTAAATTAACTTTGATTGCTTTCTTTTTCTGGCTTACTGTTAATCTTGGTATCTATTATTTTTCACTACTCTGATTATTACTTAACCAATAAAAAGATTTTTAATTGCTCTATTCATCCCCCCTCTAGACTAAATCTGGTCTAACCCTTTCTTTCAATTGGTATCAGAGCAGTTTCCTTTGATTGTACAAGCTAACCCTTAAACCAAAAGATCCTGTGTTAGATCTGATCTTTATTTCTCTTAGGTTTATTTAGTACACAACATGGCACAGAACAAGAATTATGCAAGCACCAGACCTCAAGTCTGCAATTTAAATAAATTTGCAATTTGGAAGGGAAGAATCATATTGTATATGAATTCCATTGATGAGGACATCTACAATTCAATTTTGATAGGTACTCCTCAACCTACAGCACCTGCTTCTACAGTAACTTCCAGCACTCATGCAGTTCCACCACCTGAGTGGACTGATGCACATAAGAAAGCAAAAATTGTAGATGCCAAAGCAATGAACATATTGGCTCAAACCATGTCAGATGACATCTTCTAAAAGGTGGCTGAGTGCACCTCTGCAAAAGCAATCTGGGATTCTCTCAACTAGAAGGTTGTTGGCTCAGCAGATGAGAGAAAGGATAGAAGATCAACTATCATCTCACAGTATGAGAATTTCAAGAAAGATGAAGCTGAATCTGTTAGTGACATGTACAACAGATTAAACTCCATCATTAGTGAGTAGAAGACCTTGGATAAAGACATCTCTCTTACAGAGGTGAATGACAAGATCCTAATGTGCTTCCCAAGCTCATGGGATTTTAGGATCTGGATAATCAAGAAGGCCAGAAGCTTGACTGAGATTTCCACAAAATCTCTCCTAGGAAAGCTCAAATCCTATGAGCAGCTGATCAAATCCAGGGAAGCTACAGAACAAAGAACTCCTCCACCAGCAAGAAAAGAACAGAATATAGCATTCAAAGGTGCTGAAGAGACTGAAGCTTCAACAGTCAATGAAGAACTGATGAGTCTCTTTACTAAGAGATTCTACAAAATGGCAAGAAAGGATTTCAGGAGAAAGTCATACAGGAATGATGAAAAGCCCAGGTATGATAAAACACCTACTAAAGAAATAGTATGTTTTGGATGCAGTAAACCAGGACACTTCATTTCTGAATGTCCTGAGAATCAGAAAAGGAGAGGAGAATTGAAAAAGACTCCAGGAGCAAGCACTACAACATGCTTTCCTCCAGCAAGCACAAAAAGAAGGAGAAGGGCTTTGTTGCTGAAACATGGAGTGACACAAAAGATGAATCCACATCTTCCAGCTCCAGTGAAGAGAAAGAAGAGGCCAAGGCAAGGGAAGTCTGCATCATGGCTATCAATGCCTCTTGCAGCCCATCAGATGCTGAAAAAGAATCTAACAATGAAGAAGCTTCAGAATCAGAAGCTGATCAGGTACTATCATCATTTGATTATAGTTCTGATAGTTTCAAAATTGAATTTAAAAGCATGTGTATAGATTTAACAAATTCTGAAAAGGAAATCAAAGTGCTAAGAGAAAAACTAACTGATCATGAAAAGTGTATATCTGAAAATGTTAAATTAAAGGATGATTTAGCTCTGGCAAATGAACAAATGATTTCACTAAAATCTGAATTAGGTGAGCTAGGAAACTTGAAGAATCCCTAAATGGGAGAAGTATCAAGTTGATGGACATCACAAACACAGTTAATGCTAGACTTAATGGCAAACTGGGCTTAGGTGAATCATCAAACTAACCCCCACTTATTCAGAAAAATATATTAACTATACCCATAAAATTTGTATCAGAAAAGGGAAAGGAAAATTTGGACAACAATAATAATGTTAAACAAGTTGAATCAAAACCAAAGAATAAGAAAAGAAATCAAAATAAGAAAAATCCAAAAAAAAACAATGTTCAGCAGATTTCGTCGACCTCCGATCGACGAAATATGTACAGTTCGTCGAACTCCATTCGACGAAGTCCGAACGCAGATTTATATAACAATTATTCATTGAACTATGATCGACGAAACCGGTATGGTTCGTTGATGAGAGATCGATGATTTTGGGGCTCAAAAAATGACTTCTATCATTATCTGAGTGGAGTTCGATGAACTCATCCCAATTCGTCGAACTCAGGTCGATGAACTCACCAGAATTCGTCGAATTCAGATCAGTTTAACAGAAATTTTAATTTCTTTAAAACTCATAATCAACAAAGAACATTTAATAGTCAATTTAATCAATGGATAATTCCACCTAGGAAATATCACCCCTTAGGATATAAAAGGCAACCTGAATGTTCATTTATTTCAAGTTTCAGTTATGTAAAGAAAGAAGGACCCAAGGTAACCTAGGTCAGGAATGGCTAATCTGTTTCATTTTAGGTAAAAGACTGTGGTACCACAAAGCAACAGTGGTATCTGGATAGTGACTGTTCTAAGCACATGACTGGAAATAAGTCAAACGTAACACATTACAAGGCAAAGCTAGGACCAAAAGAAATATTTGGTGACTCCAATTGTGTCCAGCCTAAAGGCTATGGACAAGTCAAAGTTGGAGCTGTCACATTCAGGAATGTTGCATATGTAAGTGGACTGAAGCATAACCTTATCTTAATAAGTCAATTATATGATGAAAGGTATCAGGTATCATTTACTAAAACCTCCTGTATTATTACTTCTTTAGAAAATCATGTAGTATTGACTAGCACTAGAGTAGGAAACATTTATTTAGTAAACTTCCAGTCAGTAAAATCTGAAATTTGCCTATTTAATTCAACTACTATTAACAATGACCTTTGGCATAGGAGATTAGGTCATGTTAACTTGAAAAACATTGCCAAATTATCTAGGGACAACCTGGTGAGAGGGTTGCCTTCTTACCCCTATAAGAAGGAAAGCCTTGCAGGGCTTGTCAGTTATGAAAGCAAACTAAAAGTAGTTTTAAATCATTAAACAAAAGTGACTCACTTAGGATATTGTACTTACTACATATGGACCTTTTTGGCCCTATAGCAGTACAAAGTCTAGGAGGAAATCTTATACTTTAGTGATTGTAGATGACTTCTTTAGATTCACTTCGGTTTTCTTTCTGAGATCTAAGTCTGATAACTTTAAGGTTCTTACAGATTTTCTCAAGAACATACAGATTGAGTACTCTACTCCAGTTGCATTAATCAGAAGTGATCATGGTACTGAGTTTGAGTCTCTTCATATGCAAGAGTTCTGTAGGAAGGAAGGTATCAGACATTGCTTCTTAGCTCCTAGAACACCTCAACAAAATGGGCTTGCTGAAAGGAAGAATATAACATTAATTGAATCAGCAGGCATATTACTTTAATATGCTTATTTGCCCCTATCCTTTTGGGCATAGGCTGTAAACACAACACTTTATGTACTGAATAGAAGTATTGTACACAAACTTAAGAATAAGACTCCTTATGAGCTACTAAAAGGGAAGAAACCTAAAGTAGACTACTTTAAAATTTTTGGATGTTTATGTTATATACACAATAATAATAAAAAACACATCAGAAAGTTTGAAGCCAAGTCTGATATGAAAATTTTTCTCGGATATTCCCAAGTAAGCAAGACTTATAGGGTGTATAACAAATCTACTTTAAAAATTAAAGAGTCTATCCATGTTTCTTTTGATGAGACTAAAATGTTTTTCAAGGAGAAGATTTCTTCTACCAATGAATCTTTGTAGGAACATAATTTGTTTGAGAAGCTTAATGAACTGACCCTCCACAATGATGCAGTTTGCCATCCTTCTCCACAAGTTGCTGAAGAAAGTGAAGAAGAAGACATTGTTATCAGTGATGAACCAACAACAACTAACTTAATTCCATAAGAGGAATTTATTCCCTAGGCTATTGAACAACCAACTCCACCCACTGACTTTGTACACTATAGATCATCCCATATCTCCAGTGATTGGAGACATGATAGTTGGTGTGCAGACACGGCATCAACTCAACCAAGATTTGATGCATGCCTGCTTCATATCTCAAATTGAGCCCCAATCCATCAAATATGCAGAGCAATATCCACACTAGATTATGATAATGTAAGAGGAGCTCAATCAATTTGAGAGATGCAGAGTTTGGGACCTAGTTCCAAGACCCAAAGACTACCCAGTCATTGGAACTAAGTGGGTATATAGAAACAAGCTGGATGCCCAAGGTGTCAACATAAGGAATAAAGCAAGGCTTGTTGCTCAAGGTTACAGACAAGAAGAAGGGATTGATTATGACCAGACTTTTGCACCTGTTGTAAGGTTGGAGGCAATCGGGATCTTCCTTGCATATGCTGCGTAAAATAAATTCAAAGTTTTTCAAATGGATGTCAAGATTTTGATGAGCAACCTCCAGATTTTGATGTCAAGATTCTGAATGGAGAACTCAAAGAAGAGGTTTATGTTGAACAACCTCCAGATTTCATCTCTCCAACTCATCCCTCTTATGTTTTTAGATTGCATAAAGCTCTCTATGGTCTAAAGCAAGCTCCAAGAGTTTGGTATGAGACCTTAGCTAGCTTTTTGATTGAGCATAACTTTTCTAGAGGCATTGTAGATAGGACATTATTCACTAGGCACCATAAGGATCAAATATTGTTAGTACAAATTTATGTAGATGATATTATATTTGGGTCTACTGATTTCAAACTATGCAAGAGATTTTCTGATCTTATGCATTCAAAGTTTGAAATGAGTAGCATGACGAGCTCTCCTACTCCCTTGGTCTCTATGGGAAGAAGCTGCCTGATGGCATCTTCATATCCCAGGCTAAGTATGCTAAGGAGCTTCTCAAAAAGTTTGGGATGGTTGATGCCTTAGCAAAGAAAACACCCATGGCTACAAATGATGTAATAGATTTTGATGAGCATGGGAAACCTGTTGATCAGAAATTATGTAGTGACATTGTTGGGTCCCTAATATACCTTACAGCAAACAGATCTGACATAATGTTTGCTACATGTCGTTGTTCTAGGTTCCAAGTGAACACTAAAGAATCTCACATAATTTTCTTAAAAAGTATTTTAAGATATATAAAGAGTTGTCCTAGTATAGGACTTTGGTAACCCACTTAGTCAGAGTTTGAGTTAACTGGATACTCAGATGTTGACTTTGCTGGATGCAGAGTAGATAGAAAAAGTACCTCAGGAACATGCCAGTTCCTTGGTACGAGATTAGTCTCTTGGTTTAGAAAAAAACAGTCATCTGTGTCCACTTCAACTGCTGAAGTAGAATATATAGCAGCTGGCTGTTGTTGTTCCCAGATGCTGTGGATTCAGAACCAACTACTAGACTATGGGTTCAACTTAAATAATTCAACTTTACTATGTGACAACACAAGTGCTATATCCATAGCACAAAATCCAGTCCATCACAGTAGGACTAAGCATATAGATATTAGGCACCATTTCATTAGAGAGTGTGTAGACAAAAATAAAATTAATCTTGTCTATATCTACACTGATTTACAAAGAGCAGATATCTTCACCAAGCCTTTGGATGAGAGGAACCATGTGTTCTTCATAAATCAGCTTGGTATGATAAATGGAGAAGCTTTAATTTGATTTCTGTCTATGGTCGACGAATTTTTCAAAGTTCGTCGAACGGAGATCTACGAACTTTGAAAAGTTCTAGAGAAATTCGTCGAACAGAGATCGGCGAATTCTCTGTGAGTGAAGTTATTTTCGTCGAACGGAGATTGATGAATTTTCTTCAGAAACCTTTCGTAGAACGGAGCTCGACGAAATGTTTTCACATCTTCTGACTGAGATTGACGAATTTATTTGACAATACAATACTTTGTCGACCTCAGATCGAAGAATTTTTTCTCATCGTCGAACGGAGACTGGCGGTTCATATTCAGAAAATCCTATAACTATGTTTTATTTGACCTCCGTCCCGAGCTTTCAGTTCCCTTTGCACTCTATATTTGTTTCTCTCTTGCAGGTGCATCCATGGCGATTCTGGCAAATGCTTTGTCCACCATGAAATTCGACATGGGTTTCAATATTGATTTTGACTCTTTCCCGCATTTTGACCCAATCTTCGTGGACATCCTGAAGCTGTGTGAAGATCAACAACTGAAGAAGTTCATGACATTTAGAATAAAGATTACAATAACTGAAATTAAAGAATGGGTTTTTACTTCCTCCACCACAGAAGATAACATGACATGCACAATCTCTGGTAATCAAGTCTGCCTCTCTCCTGATACACTAACTGAAATCTTCGGTTTGTCGAATGGTACTGATGAAATAGAAATGGACTCTGAGGAGTATGATAATATGCTGACCAAGATGGGTCATTCTGACCACAACCCTAATAAACTGCTAAAGAAGGACTTGTCTCCTGAGTACAAGTTCTTGGCTGACGTAGTCGGGAAGGTGCTGCTAGAGAAACACACAGCACACGACTACATAACCAGGCAGCAATTCAAAGTGATGAGCGCTCTGGTAGAAAGGAAAGCAACAAATTGGGGCAAGCTGCTGTTCGATTTAATCAAAAAGAAAAATAATAAGAAATAACTCTGCTTTTGTGAGATTTTAGGGATTTTTCTGCAAGAGAAGGCTTCTGAGCATCTGGTTTCCCCACTAGTGTTCATCAATGCCTCCAAGAGTCTCACCTCTGCCCTCTTTGGTAGATGGGAGAGGAAGATAACCAATCCAACCAAGGCTTCTTCTTCTACAAGATCTTCAGAGAGCACAAGGGCAGTCATAGCAGCTCCTCCACCCCCAGAAGAAGCTCCATCCACATACACCATTCCTTCTTCTCCACAATCTCAACCACAACAACAAAAACAAATTCACATTCCAACTCCAACTCCATCTCCTGCACATTCTCCACCACCACCATCTCCACCTCCATATTCTCCCCCAGTACATATCTCTGACATCCCATCCTCCTCCATGCAGGAAACCTCATTCAACCTCCTGTCATCACCACATAAATCACCACAACCTTCCAAACATCAATCTCCTTTACCATCTCCACATCAATCTCCACCTCCACCTCATTTAACTACAACAAACCCTGACACATGTATCCCCTCCCACACATTCAATATGTTGTTTCCTCCAACATCTCCACCTCAAGAACCCATTTCCACAACCATAGTTCCCATTTCCATAACTGCAACTCCCTCTGTTCCCTTCCCTTTACTCATCCAAACTGACCTTCCATCCACTATACCTGACTACACAGACACAGATATGTCTAGTGCATTTTCTGTTTGTTCAAATTATGGTCATCACAATCCCTACTCCTACACTGCTCCAGAATCCCTCTATCTAAACTTTTCTGACATTGCTAAAGATTTGCTAGCCTTTATCTCTCCCACTCTACAGAAACTCCTAGATGATGCTCTAGCTCCCCTCACTGCCTCCATCCATACTATCTCTGCCAAAGTTGCTGATCTATCCCCTATCCCTTCTTCTGGGGGACTGGCTCCAGGACCCTCTGCAGCCAGTCAGGGTGAGATGTTTTATGATGATGAAGCTCCAGCAGATGTAGCAGCAGAAGCAGTAGCAGCAGCAATAGATTCCTTAATCTCAGACTCTTCAGAAGATGCAGTCACTCCTTCTGATATAGTAGATTTAATTGATTCAGATACAGACATGGATGAGCACGCTATGGCTGAAATAATAACCGTTGGTGATTTCTTTGTCAATCCCACAGTGGATTTGCTCAATTTATTGAATTATTTTGATACAGCTTATCTAAGCTCTCTTCCTTCTGTTTGCTTAAAGCCATCCTTGGATATTGTTCCCTATACAACACCTATTAGTCCCTCAGTTGCTAAGCAACTCAAGGACAGTTTTGCAGTTATAGAGACTCATACAATATCTGCTCCCAAATATATTCATTCCCCAGAGGCTGTCTCTGCTCCCACCTATAAAATGGATGACAGTCCTCTTCCAGATCTGGATGAGTTAATAATGGCAGATATAGAAGCAGAGAACCTATCAGTTGTTGTATATAGTCCTCAAGCAGTTGATCCAACTCCAGCTCCAGTATCTTAGGCTTAGCCTCAAGCTGACAAGTCCATTGACAAAGATATTCAGAAAGCTCTAGATGATTTGTATGATAATATTCAGGGATCCTCCTCTGACAAAGAAGATGATGATGACAATGATGATTCTGATGATAGCCCTTCTGCAAAGAAGAAAATTTCAAAGAAAAGCAAAGCCCCTCAAGTTGCTGCTCCCAAGCCTAATCCAAATCATGACATTCCTTACTACATTCTCCAGAAAATTACTCCCTATCTTGGAATGGCAGCCTAGATATGGCTGTCCAAAAATGAGCAAAAGGCTAAGAAGAAAAGCAGAAGATATTCTCCTCCACCTCAGAAATACAGGAAAGGACCTCCTACTCATCCTCCACTTGCTGCTGGTGCTTCAGGCAGCTCATCTTAGAGGTCTACCTCTTATACTCAAACATATCAAAGACAACATGGTAGATCCTCTTCTTCTCAAGAAGCAGCCAGTAAAGGTACCCTTCTAGTAGGCAACAACATCAATAACAACAATATCCTCAGCAACAGTAACAGCAAGTCCCTGAAACAATTAAAGCAGACAGTCCTAAGAAGCCAGAATCACCTCCCATTCCATTTGAGGATCCTGAAATAGCTACTACTGCTAGAATGGCAAGGTTCCAGGAATTGGTTGGATTATCAATGATCAACAAGGCTAAAGCTGAAAGAAAGGATCCCTCTCAGTATTCAACTATGTCTAAATACAGAAAAGAAGAACTGAATAGGTATGCAAAACCTAATAAATTCTTTAATGTTGATGCATATATGGATCTATACCCAGAGGCTGTTGTGCTTATAGCCACATCTCTCAACATCATTGGAGCTGCTTACATGAGTATGTATAAGAAGGAAGCATCAAATCCTAATAGAGAGACCAAGTTTACACAGTCAACAGACAAAGAAAAGGAGGATAAGCAAAAGGAGAAAATGAAGAAAAAGAAATGAGAATATGCTGTTTAGTTTCTGTGTGTCTGAAACTCTTTATTTATGTACTGACACAAAGCTACATTGTAAATATCTGCTGGATGTTTTAACCGTTCTGCCAGATTTATTTTTTTTGCTTTGTGAATGTTTTTGTTTTCATTTGTATTAGTGACCTCACCCAAATAGGGGGAGATTGTTGGATCCCTAGTTTGATTTGGGCTAGGTTCATTAATTAGGATAATTGACCCAACATGTATAACCAGGGTCATGTATGTATCCTAGAGTTTAGGCTAAGTCCTTAGAAAAAACCTCACATGGACCAGCCAACAGAAGACAACAGAAGACTAAGAATTAAAAGAAAATCAAGTTCAGGAAAGTGAGTTCGATGTTCATCGAACTCAGCTCGACGAAAGTCGTGTTCCGCTCGAAGAACTTAGAGTCAATTCTCTGAGTTGAGCTTGATGATATTCGAGCTCAGGTCGACAAATTCTGGGAGATCAACTACAACACATTAAGTCCAGAATCCTTTCTCTGAACTCAGGTCGACGAAGTTACATTATCAGCTCGACGAACTTGGAGCATAAAATTGGGATGTTCTTCACAGAAAGTAGTTAGCTGAACTCAGGTCGACGAACTTGGTTCTCAGGTCGACGAACAAGATTTCCCAGGTCGACGAACATGATTTCTCTGGTCGACGAACTTTGGACTCAAGGCGAAGAAATCTGTTCCCTGCTCGACAAATTCTGTGCAGTCCCAGACTTGGAACTTTCCACATTCTGTCCTTATTCTCTTGCGATAATTCCTGAATAATCATTGCATACATTCTCTGAATATAGCCGTTAGTGGCAGCATTGATTATGATCTTCATCAGGAATATTTCTTGCCATTTTAATGGGACAGTTGGGGAAATCCATTAATGCCAATATTCTCTCTAGTGGAATTCTATTCTCCATGCTATTAGCAATTAATGGAATGGAATTCAAAATTCAAAAGTAGAATTTGACTGAAGATATAAAAAGATAATTTTTCTTTTTCCATACACATATACAGTCCAGAGAGAACTGACAGAACCAACAGAATAGAGAAAGATATATGCAAAGAAGAGATCAACATTAATAACATTTTAAACCTTCTCTGTATAGAAAATATATTGTTTTATCCTTGACATTGCTGAAGAAGAAGAAGAACAATCTGAAAGAATTGGTTCCTAAACACCTAGAGGGGGGGGGGGGGTGAATAGGTGCAATTCCTTTTTCTTCTAAGACAGAACTTTTAATTCAGTTAATTAACAAAAACAGATAGTTCTACAGCTATCATAACACAGAAATAATAATACCACACACAATCACATATTGCACACTGATTTATAGTGGTTCCCGAAGGTCTGGGTACATCCACTTTCCCCCTTCACCTATCTAGCAGTATGCTAGATTCGGCCTAACTTCTTTCCTCCTTCTCAGATCCTCAGATCTTATAGCTCAGAACACAAACAAGGCTCCTATAACTCAGAGTGAGTCCACACTCCTACAGCTCAGGCAATCTGCCCTACCTCAGCCTTCAACAAGGCCTACAACTCAGAGATGAAAATCTCCTACAACTCAGGCTCACAGCCCTACCTCAGCCTTCAACAAGGCCGACCACTCAAAGAACTTTATCTCCTACAACTCAGCCTTTATAAATCAGGCTTACAACTCAGATCTTAAAAAGATCCTACAAAAAATAGATGTTAATTATAAATCTACCACTACCCTGGTTGAGAGAGAAAGGATGGACGATTTCTGGATCAGTTCTTGAACGAATCTGATGATAGAGATCAACATGTCTTAGCTTTCTTCAAAGCTTCTTGAATCTGAACACAGTAGGGTTGATCTCCTTTGAAGTCGATCTTCAATCAACTTCTTTCTTGAAATTCAGAAATCAATCTGAATTCTTCTTGGCAGACTGGTTCAGAATCTGCACTTAAGAGACTTGTTGATGTAAGTCCGTTTCTTCACTTGAACAGATGGAGCTCTCTCTCTCCAAATTCTTCTGAAGATTCTTCTGAATACTTTTTTGAATTCTCTTGACAAACTCTGAGTAGATCACCACTTGAGAATGTCTTCTTAGATCTTCTATTGAAAATCTACTTCTATATGTTATTGTGTATCTCTATGTGTGTAACTTCCATTGCTTCTTCTGTTGATAGAGAATGTCCTTATATAGACTTCCTCCATGGTGACCGGATGATCCGGTTTCTAACGAACTTCTGACAGCTCTGACAGTTGTAGTAGACCGGTTTGTTATGGCAGCTGTCAAGTCTTCCAGTCACTTCTTGAAACTCTGTATCTGTCAGCAAAGTGTCTAGACTGAACTTCATCATGTGCCGACACAAGTAGACTAAGTGTCGACACAAGCCTTGGTGGTGTCGACGCAGCTCCCTTGGTGTTGACACTGCTTCTCGACACAGCTTCTGTAGAATGTGTCGACACTAGTTCTGTTGTGTCGACACAGTCACTTCTTCTCTTTACAAAAACCAACTTTGTTAAAACTCTGCTATGTGTCAACACAAGTCCTGTGTGTCGACACAGTTGATGTCGACAAAGTCTTCTGTGTGTCGACACTGCCTCCGTGTGTCGACACAGTTGATGTCGACTAAGATTTTCTGTGTGTCGACACTGCCTCTATGTGTCGACAGAGTTTCTTCTGGTGTCGAGACAGCCTTTCCAAGTGTCGACACAATTGACTCCAGGTGTCGACTGTAACACCCCCTATCCGTCGCATAGCATATAGCAGTAGGTCCGGCCGGGGCCCGACGCCATATACCACAGACAGACCGGGTGGTTACGTATGGAAACCATCCAACCAATCTCAACGTCCTACACAGAGCATTCTAGCGGAAGCAGTTTATATAAGTTGCAAAACAAGAACCCAGCAACAAGCATGAATGTCCACTAACATGATAATAGGAATGTTATTACAAAAATACCCAAATATTCGGCCTTAAGGCCTTATAGAATGTTTCTCTTGACTAATACATGATTTACAAACCTCGGCACGCAGGCCGGTCATACATGAGTAAAACAGAAAACATTTCCACTTGGGCCTTCGAGGGCCAGCTTCGCAAAAAGGGCTTTAGCCCGCTATTGACCTCTTGGTCCAGCTGCACCTGCAAGCAACAAACCACCGCACGGTGGCAAACAAAGCAACGGTCAGCAATGATGACCAAATTATAACGATCCCGCCCCCAATTCGGGGCGACGATGCTCCTTCCCTGCATTTCATTAGCACAAGCGAGCAATGCATATAACCATAGCCATTTCATCACAGACGTTGGCTCGCACGGCCACACGCCTCGTGCACTCAGGGCACATTCTCGGTGAACCGGTCGATGTTACGTCATTTTAAGCCATTAACATTCCGGACTCACCACCGCGACTTAGACGGCCATTCCTATGAGCAATTCGTCTTCATGGTATTGGTCACGTCAATTTAAGCCATTGACCACCGAAGACCCCCATTTATGCCAACGACGAGTGCCATGTAACTTTAGGTCTCTCTAACCCGAACGACATAAAGCGGGTACGGCTCCATCTAACCCGTGCTCACATCGCAACGGCAATTTAAGCCATTTGCGCGGGTCAAACTTTCACCGAGTCCCATTCTACCGCAATACACATAACCCCGTTATGTTCAAGTTGGCTCTCAGGCCACCAAGTCGGCAAGACCTCGTGTCCGCCCAGTTTTCCGGGTGCACCTTTGGGTTAGTCCCCAAGGCTCCCTGCTGCAATCTACCGCGTAGAAAACCCGAAAACACCCAATAGCACGGAGTCTTCTCCGGCCTTATGCAATGCAACATCACCGATCCGGACTAACATGTCCGGGTAGGCTTCAACCAAAATGCCTATGTCCGTTCTCGCATACGGACGCTAAACAACGGGGACTTTACATATCTACCCGAAGGAACGCCTCCAACTCTTCGCAAACTCGCGAGAGAGGGCTTCCTATGCTAAGAAAGAGAGCTATCATGCTCACAAGTGAGGATCGTTACCCTTGCGTTCCTCTTTGGCGCCATCGAAATGTAATCGGATAGAAATCACCGCACTTGCGTTGCCTCCGTGGATCCGGAGTCGGCTTGCGATTCGGAGCTCCGAAGCTCCTCCAATGGCAGATCTAGCTCCTCTTCCTCTTGCCTTAGCTCTTCTTTCTCCAAGGGTTTGGAGAGAGGATAAGGCATGAAAAGTGAAGTTTTCCAAGTCAACTCACGGGTATATCCCTGCAGGAACATCCCCCGGCCGTCGGATCTCAACCTAAGGAAACGAACGGCTTTGATTCGGGGCTGAAATGCCCAATCTGGACCGAACACGGCCTGGCACACGCCCGTGTCCAGGGCCGTGTGCCGCATTCGCCGTCAAAATCGAATCTTCTGAACACGCACACGGGTATCGAACACGCCCGTGTTCGAGCTGACACGCCCGTGTTCCAGCTGACACGGCCGTGTAGCCGGTCGTGTACCCCATTATTTTCTCCTGTTTTCAACCCGAGCACTGCACGGGTTCTAGGACACGCCCGTGTCCTTGCCCGTGTCATATTGACACGCCTGGGCCCCCAGGCCGTGTACACGGGACATTTCGTCGAGGGGAGAACGATGACTGGATGACACGGCCTTGGACACGCCCGTGTCCTAGGCCGTGTGCCTTGTCTCGACGACCGTCGAGTGAATCTCGACGATTTCACCTTGACGATCGTCGACACGGGTCGACACGCCCTGCGACACGCCCGTGTCGCAGGCCGTGTGCCCATACTCGATGAATCGTCGAGAATAACTCGACGATTTCACGGCTAAGTGTCGACACGGGTCGACACGCCCTGCGACACGCCCGTGTCGCAGGCCGTGTGCCCATTCTCGACGAATCGTCGACAATAACTCGACGACTTCGCGGCTAAGTGTTGACACACGCTTGACACGCCCTGGGACACGCCCGTGTCCCAGGCCGTGTGCCTTCAGCCAGAAACCAAAACTGGCCCAAAACGTCCCCCTTTGCTCCTTTGAGTTTCGGGGCGTCACAACTCTCCCCCTCTTAAAAGAATTTCGCCCACGAAATTACATAAAGGAAAGATATACAAAAACAACATTTGTACCTGAGCGGAACAACTCCGGATACTCGTCAAGCATAGTCTGCTCTCGCTCCCAAGAGAGCTCCTCACGACCGCAATTGTCCCACCGGACTTTGACCATCCTGATCTATTTATTGCGTAGCCGCTTGACCTCCGAGTCCTCAATCCGCACGGGCTTGACCTTTGTCATTAGCCCACTATCCATCGGCACTTGATCGACCGCGATCACTTGCGTAGGCTCTTGCACCGCCTTCCGAAGCACCGAAATGTGGAACACATCGTGTAAACCACTTAGCTCCACTGAAAGCTTCAACCTATAGGCCGCTTCTCCAACTCGCTCCAGAACCTCAAACGGTCCAAGGTACCTCGGGCTTAGCTTTTTCAACCGTCGCACCCGCGAGACACCCTTGAACGGCTTGATCTTTAGGTACACATAATCACCCACAGCGAACTCCACGTTCCTGTGCTTGGCATTATAGTACTTTGCTTGCCGGTCCTGAGCGATGAGCAACCTCTCCCGAATGGTTCTCACCAAAGAAGTAGCACCCTCCACTTCCGATCGCTTATACAACTTCGACTCGCACGTTTCTAACCAAGACAACGGCGTGCGACATCTTCTACCATATAGGGCCTCGAAAGGCGCCATCTGAATACTTGCTTGGTAGCTGTTGTTGTATGCGAACTCCACCAAATATAGGTGGTCCTCCCATTGCTTTCCAAAGTCCAAGACACACATGTGAAGCATGTCTTCCATCGCTCTATTGACCCTCTCGGTCTGCCCATCCCTTTGCGGATGGAAGGCTGTGCTAAACTTCAGCTTTGTTCCCAACATTTGCTGCACCAGCCTCCAATCATTGGATGTGAACCGCCCATCTCGGTCACTCACGATGCTGCGGGGCACACCATGAAGCCGTACTATATTATCCACATAAAGCTTTGCCAGCTTCTCCACCGGATCGTCCTTCCTATGTGGAATAAAATGCGACACCTTTGTTAATCGATCGACCACCACCCAAATGGCGTCGTTCCCTTTTTGCGACCTTGGCAAACCATGCACAAAGTCCATAGAGATGTCGTCGAATTTCCACTCCGGAATAGGCAAGGACTTAAGAAATCCTCCCGGCTTTTGGCACTCCGCCTTTACCAAGGCGCAAGTTTGGCACTTCGCTACGTATACCGCCACATCCTTCTTTAAACTCGGCCACCAAAATAGCTTCTTTACATCACGGTACATCTTCGTGCTCCCCGGGTGAATCGAGTACTTGGTATGGTGCGCCTCGTACAACAACTCCACCCGTAAATTGCCCACACTTGGGACGCACAAACGACCGTCTTTCCACAGCAATCCGTCCTCCACAACGAATTGGGAATTTGACCCATCCAGAGCCTCTAACATGAACTGCTTCATATGAGCATCCATATCCAAAGCCTGCCGAATCCGATCAGCCAGGTCATATCGGACTTCAGTCCAATTCAGCACTGCTTCAGCACTAGATTGTCTATCCACACAAACAATCTCCAACGCCTCCAGCTCCTGCACCAACCGCTCATCATGCACTGATAGCCAATTCGCTTGAGCTGGGGCTCGGCGACTCAACGCGTCCGCAACCGCATTCCCTTTGCCAGGCACGTAGTGGATCTTGAATGTATAGTCCCCCAGGAACTCCATCCACCTACGCTGCCGCATATTCAGATCTTTCTGATCAATAAGATACTTCAGGCTCTTGTGATCGGTGTAGATATCAATCTTCACACCGTACAAGTAGTGTCTCCACAGCTTCAAGGCAAAAATCACGGCCGCTAACTCCAAGTCATGGACCGGATAATTCCTCTCGTGCACTTTTAGCTGTCTCGAGCCATAAGCTATCACGCTTCCGTGCTGCAGTAGTACGCAACCCAAACCGCTGCCCGAAGCATCACTATATATCTCATAGCCTTCGGTCCCAACCGGCGAACTCAACACAGGCGCCGTGGTCAACCGACACTTCAATTCCTCAAAAGCTCGCGCGCACTCCGGCGTCCAAACGAACTTATGCTCCTTCCTCGTCAAAGTAGTGAGAGGTAACGCTATCCGCGAGAAGTTCTCTACGAAGCGCCTATAATAGCCGGCAAGCCCCAAAAAGCTCCGGACTTCTGCTACCGTAGCAAGCTCAGGCCACTCCCGTATCGCAACAATCTTCGCCGGATCCACAGCAATACCCTCTCCACTCACTATATGCCCGAGGAACGCCACTGAGGATAGCCAAAACTCGCACTTCGAGAACTTGGCATACAACTGATTTCTCCTGAGTGTCTCCAACACCAAATGGAGATGCTTGAAGTGATCCTCCTCACTTTGCGAGTACACCAAGATATCGTCGATGAAGACGATCACGAAATGGTCCAAGTACTCCCTGAACGTTCTGTTCATCAAATCCATGAACACTGACGGCGCATTAGTCAGCCCAAACGGCATGACCGTAAACTCATAATGCCCGTATCTCGTACTAAACGCTGTCTTCGGGATATCACTCTCCCTTATCCGCAGCTGATAGTACCCAGACTTGAGATCTAACTTCGAGTACACTGTCGACCCGACTAACTGATCGAAGAGATCATCAATCCGGGGGATCGGGTACTTGTTCTTCTCGGTCAGCTTGTTTAGCTCCCGATAATCAATACATAACCTCAAGCTTCCGTCCTTCTTCTTAACAAAGAGGACCGGTGCGCTCCAAGGCGAAGAACTCGGGCGCACATAACCTTGCTCCAACAATCTTGCAATTGAACTTTCAGCTCCGCCATTTCCTTAGGCGCTAGCCGATACGGAGATCGTGACACAGGCTTTGCACCTGGCACTAGCTCGATCGTGAAATCTATCTCCCGTTGAGGCGGGGCTCCAGGAAGATCTGCGGGGAACACATCAGGGTATTCCGATACCACTGAAATACAATCCAAAGCGGGCTTCGGCTTTGCAACCTCCACAAGTGTAAAGAACAGTTCTGCTCCGGCACGAACCGCCTTCACCACCTGAAGAGCAGACATCAACGTCTTGCTCGACCCCTTTAAGCCCGTAAAAGTCGTCTCACGACTTGCTCCCAGCTTGACTTCCTTGCTACCGCAATCTATATGGGCCTGCTGCTCCGAGAGCCAGTCCATGCCAAATATGACGTCGAACTCCACTAACGGAAGTAAAGACGCCCGCAGGTCGAACTCCTGCTCCCCAATACGAATCTTAACATCGCAGATCCTAACCGCTCGCATCGAACACCCATTGGGCAACAACACATCCAACTTATCCTTCGCCATCGAAGAATGGACTCCGATGCGTGATATAAATCCTTCGGACAAGAAGGAGTGTGAAGCTCCCGTATCGAAGAGTGCTCGTGCCGGATTTTCACAAATCAATACGAATCCTAAACAAGCAGTGGTAAGGTAACATGTGCATAACAAGCATATAAAGGAATTGACTTGCTATAAATTAAACCGTACTTGTCACCACGTCAGCTTGTTTAATGGCCTCCTGTTGGCCAAGATTGTAGACCCTTGGTTGGGCCGGAGCATAGTGGGATGCGGTCGACTCCACCGCCTTACCCTTCTCTTCATAAGTTGCTCCTGGCCTCCTCTCGGACTTAGGACGTCCGCTCCAACAATCACGGGCAAAGTGCCCCGTCTTGCCACAAGTAAAGCACGCGCCCGGGGTCCGACTCGTAGTCGCCCCAGAAGCACCAGAAGGAGCTGGACCCAAAGTCCTATGTTTCTTGAAAGCCCTCCGATAGCCGGACTTTGAGGTAGTCGGCACTTTAAACTCAGATTTTCTGTCAACCAAGCCTTTCTTCGCTTGTACACTCTTCATGTCCTTCTCCAAGGACCGGGCAGTATTGACCAAGGTTAAGAAACCTTGCGTCATCGGCCCCGACAGTAACAATCTCAGCTCATCCCTCAAGCCTTCATAAAAACGATTAGTCTTGCGCTCCTCATCCATGATGGTGGAGCTCGCGTAACGACTCAACCGCGTAAACTCGTGGAGATATTCATCCACGCTCCTCTCACCCTGCACCAACTTCAGGAACTCATTCTCCATTGAGATCCTCTGAGTAGAAGGGAGGTATCTTGCTAAGAACAATCCCGAGAACTCTTCCATCGGAACGTCTATCAGTTGTCTACCTCGCAGATGATGCAGCTCCAAACCTTCCCACCACATCCTCGCTTCTCCATCCAGCAGAAATGTAGCGATGGTGGTCATCTGCCACTCCTCCGTCTCCGTCGCTGTCATGGCTCTCTTCACCCTAGAGAGCCAGTCTTCAGCCTGCGATGGGGTTCCCAACCCCGAGAATAACGGAGGGTTAAAGCTCATTACATGCTTCAACTGCCTCTCAGTCGCCCTCCTTGGCACTATTGGTTCTACAACCACTTGCTCCATCCTCCTCGGCTCCGCCTCTTGCAGAGATACTTGCTCCATCACAGGAGCGGGCTGCTGCGCTTGCCTCCCAGGCTGCGCATTGATCACGGCCAACACCGCTTCAGCCACCAATCTTATATTTTCAGCCGACAAAGGTGTTGCGGGAGCAACTTCCGGTGCACTACTTGCCTCAGAAACTCGGCGTTCTGACGGCCCAACACCACTTCGGGTCACCTATAGTGGTACAAAACACCGGTAAGCGACCAAATAAATTGCAAACAGCAATTATAGGAACACGCAGGTTCCTCAAACACGAGTATTTTCATTCCTAAGTGGACATTCATGGGTTCTTTTTACTGTTATAACGATGACGCACACAATGTGCTCACCACCCCTTAAAAAGAATTCGACCACGAATTCCATTCAAGCCCGACCAAAACTAGGAGTCTGATACCAAATTGTAACACCCCCTATCCGTCGCATAGCATATAGCAGTAGGTCCGGCCGGGGCCCGACGCCATATACCACAGACAGACCGGGTGGTTACGTATGGAAACCATCCAACCAATCTCAACGTCCTACACAGAGCATTCTAGCGGAAGCAGTTTATATAAGTTGCAAAACAAGAACCCAGCAACAAGCATGAATGTCCACTAACATGATAATAGGAATGTTATTACAAAAATACCCAAATATTCGGCCTTAAGGCCTTACAGAATGTTTCTCTTGACTAATACATGATTTACAAACCTCGGCACGCAGGCCGGTCATACATGAGTAAAACAGAAAACATTTCCACTTGGGCCTTCGAGGGCCAGCTTCGCAAAAAGGGCTTTAGCCCGCTATTGACCGCTTGGTCCAGCTGCACCTGCAAGCAACAAACCACCGCACGGTGGCAAACAAAGCAACGGTCAAAAATGCTGACCAAATTATAACGATCCCGCCCCCAATTCGGGGCGGCGATGCTCCTTCCCTGCATTTCATTAGCACAAGCGAGCAATGCATATAACCATAGCCATTTCATCACAGACGTTGGCTCGCACGGCCACACGCCTCGTGCACTCAGGGCACATTCTCGGTGAACCGGTCGATGTTACGTCATTTTAAGCCATTAACATTCCGGACTCACCACCGCCACTTAGACGGCCATTCCTATGAGCAATTCGTCTTCATGGTATTGGTCACGTCAATTTAAGCCATTGACCACCGAAGACCCCCATTTATGCCAACGACGAGTGCCATGTAACTTTAGGTCTCTCTAACCCGAACGACATAAAGCGGGTACGGCTCCATCTAACCCGTGCTCACATCGCAACGGCAATTTAAGCCATTTGCGCGGGTCAAACTTTCACCGAGTCCCATTCTACCGCAATACACATAACACCGTTATGTTCAAGTTGGCTCTCAGGCCACCAAGTTGGCAAGACCTCGTGTCCGCCCAGTTTTCCGGGTGCACCTTTGGGTTAGTCCCCAAGGCTCCCTGCTGCAATCTACCGCGTAGAAAACCCGAAAACACCCAATAGCACGGAGTCTTCTCCGGCCTTATGCAATGCAACATCACCGATCCGGACTAACATGTCCGGGTAGGCTTCAACCAAAATGCCTATGTCCGTTCTCGCATACGGACGCTAAACAACGGGGACTTTACATATCTACCCGAAGGAACGCCTCCAACTCTTCGCAAACTCGCGAAAGAGGGCTTCCTATGCTAAGAAAGAGAGCTATCATGCTCACAAGTGAGGATCGTTACCCTTACGTTCCTCTTTGGCGCCATCGAAATGTAATCGGATAGAAATCACCGCACTTGCGTTGCCTCCGTGGATCCGGAGTCGGCTTGCGATTCGGAGCTCCGAAGCTCCTCCAATGGCGGATCTAGCTCCTCTTCCTCTTGCCTTAGCTCTTCTTTCTCCAAGGGTTTGGAGAGAGGATAAGGCATGAAAAGTGAAGTTTTCCAAGTCAACTCACGGGTATATCCCTGCAGGAACATCCCCCGGCCGTCGGATCTCAACCTAAGGAAACGAACGGCTTTGATTCGGGGCTGAAATGCCCAATCTGGACCGAACACGGCCTGGCACACGCCCGTGTCCAGGGCCGTGTGCCGCATTCGCCGTCAAAATCGAATCTTCTGAACACGCACACGGGTATCGAACACGCCCGTGTTCGAGCTGACACGCCCGTGTTCCAGCTGACACGGCCGTGTAGCCGGCCGTGTACCCCATTATTTTCTCCCGTTTTCAACCCGAGCACTGCACGGGTTCTAGGACACGCCCGTGTCCTTGCCCGTGTCATATTGACACGCCTGGGCCCCCAGGCCGTGTACACGGGACATTTCGTCGAGGGGAGAACGACGACTGGATGACACGGCCTTGGACACGCCCGTGTCCTAGGCCGTGTGCCTTGTCTCGACGATCGTCGAGTGAATCTCGACGATTTCACCTTGACGATCGTCGACACGGGTCGACACGCCCTGCGACACGCCCGTGTCGCAGGCCGTGTGCCCATACTCGACGAATCGTCGAGAATAACTCGACGATTTCACGGCTAAGTGTCGACACGGGTCGACACGCCCTGCGACACGCCCGTGTCGCAGGCCGTGTGCCCATTCTCGACGAATCGTCGAGAATAACTCGACGACTTCGCGGCTAAGTGTCGACACACGCTTGACACGCCCTGGGACACGCCCGTGTCCCAGGCCGTGTGCCTTCAGCCAGAAACCAAAACTGGCCCAAAACGTCCCCCTTTGCTCCTTTGAGTTTCGGGGCGTTACATCGACACAGCTTTTCTCCAGTGTCAACACAAGCCTTCATAAGTGTCGACACAACTTCTTCTGGTGTCCACTTATGGACTTAGAAACTTTTCCTGCATTCCTGCATTTTCTTAACCTGCATATATAAACTCAAAACAACATCAAATACACCTTGATGCATATCATTGAGTAAGGTGAGACTTCTTCAAATCTGGTACATATTTTCCAATATACCCAACAATCTCCCCCTATTTGGAGAAGTGATAACCCTTAGTCAATGATATACACCATTCATAATAAACACACATTATGATGTATAAAAACATTATATGACAGAGTAACTTATAAACAAAACATGTATAAAATGACATCACAGAATAATGATGCAAACATAATGAGCATTAATCATTGTTTTGTTCAAACTTTCAAAAGTTTCTTTACAATAGTTTACATGGATTTTTAAAACTAAAGATTACAATGTTGTAACATCTAGTTAATCTCTTCTAAGGCTAAACAGGCTCCTTGATGACTATGCCTTTACCTGACTAGATCTTGGCTTGTACTGGAGCTTCAGTATCTTCAGCTGGCTTCTTGCCCTTCAGATCTTTCTTCTTTTTTTCTTCAGCCCTTATTCTTTGCCTTTCAAAATAATGAAAAGGCTTTGGGAAGTACTTGCTAGGCTCCGGAGCATTAGGAGGTAGCTTCCCAGCTTTTGCCTTTCTTCTATATTGCAGAATGGCTTCCTGCCTAGCTTCATGCTTTTACCATTCTTGCTCAGTGTACCATTTTCCCCTATCATGGGTCTTGTCCTTCACAGCCTTCCAGGCAGTCAAGATAATATTCCTGGATGTTGGGCTCCACTGCTCAAAATCAGGCTTCAACTCAGCCTTTTCTCTGAATCTCTTCTTTGAAAGTTGAGCTTCTTTCTCCTTATTCACAACTGCCTCTGACATTTGTACCTTCTCAAGGATAACATTTTTAGTACCCTCTGGAGGGCTATACATAGACTGTACTTCTTGCTGAATCATATCAAAATCTGTTGTAGGGTAAATGACCTGAGCAACTTCAGGTTGATCGCCTTCAAAATAAGCAGGTTGCACACCTGACTCAGCTACATTATCATCATCACACAAGGGTGGATATCCAAGGGTGGCTCTGATACTATTAGATATCCATTTAACATGATCTGAGCCTGCTTTGACTAACACTCTCTCCCCCTTTATGACTTCTCTTTCAATATGATCTCTGAGGTCATCTTTCTGAAATCTCACTTGTTCATCTAAATAATTAACACCATCTTTATAAAATGACCTTATTTTCAGTAGCTGATCAGAAATGATCTTTTGTGAAGTCTTAATAGCTGTTTGTACAACAACTAGTTCTTCCTATAATTTTTTATCAAAATCTGACTTGGCTTTAGCACTTTCCTCAGTCTGGGCAGCAGCAGTATTCTTTAATTCTGTTACAATCACATTATGTGATTCAGTCAGATTGTCATTCATCCTTAGTTGATTTTCAAGGACATAGCCTTGCTTAACAGTTATATCATCAACTTGAGTCTTTATGCTTACTTGTTATTTTGCAAGATAGACTACAACATTGCCATCTTTATGGAAGCAATCTGTCATTTCCTTCTTGTTCTGATTTACTTCAAATATAATTGATTTGATATCTTGAGTCAAGGAGAATTGCAGATCTTTATGGGTCTCATCCATATATTTTTCCATGGATATCCTTTGTTCATCCAACTTTACTTGCAAGGATACCAACAAAGAGCTATAATTAGTGGATGGGGCAGGTTGTGGAGCAGTTTGCAATACCCTTTTATAGCTTTGGCTTCTCCTTTTGAAAACCATCAGCTTTCTCTTTTTGGCTTGAATTTCTGCTTCATCTTCAGAAGCTGAGGTACTTGCAATATCAACTCTTTCCTTAGGACTAGGAGACTGTTCCTTTTCTGTCCTAGGTTGCTCCCCCTCTGTTCTTGCTTTCTCCCCCCGAGTCTAAGCTTGCTCCCCCTCAGTCCTTGGTAAGTCTATATCAGGGAACAACTCTGCAAGGGTAAACTCTTGTTGAGTATGAACTGGAGATACTCTTAACTCTGGAGCATCAATAGCTGCAGATGTATCCTCCATGATAACATGTTGTGCTTGAATGTTGAGGTAAGTTGTCTGGTCAACATCAACCAAGGGCATAGTTAGTATTTCATCCTCATTATTGAAAATTGACTGATTTACTTCCGGGATTACCTCAAGAATAGTTTGTGTAGCCATTTCACTGTCTAATTGTGTTGGCTCTTCCTCAAGATGAGGCTCCCCCTGTACCTGAGCTCCATCTGTAATATCTTGTGCAGGAGATGTTCCAGGAATCTCTGGCCTCTCTTCATCAGACATGTCCTTTGTAAGGGCTCTATCCCATCTGGAGATTATCCTAATATCCATTCTTCTCATGTGATTGATCTTAGAACCAGTAGTCTGTTCCATTACTTTTGGAATTGGTCCAGCCAAGTATAGACTCATGATTCTTCCCAGATTTGGCTTCTTGATGACTTCCTTAATCTTTTCAAAGATTACTGCAGAACAATCTGTGTTCGGTCTGAAGATAATCCTGGTCATCAGGCTGAACATATAGGCTGAAACCATATCATGTCCCCCTGGCTTGCAGAGAATGACCTTTCCAACCACTTCAGAAAGGAATTTTCCTTGCAGATTCATCCCTTTCCTGTTCATTGCAGATACAATCTTCATGGTAGGATCCAATCCACACCACTGAAGTGCTTCCATAGTCTTGGTAGAGGTAACTTCTTCTTGTTCTTGAGTTCTGGGGAGTTGAATAGTTTCCCTCAAGCTCTTCAAGGTAAGTTTAACTTTAGCTCCCTGAACTATAGATTTGATCTTAAGTCCAGTTGAATCTAAAGTAGCTGCGCCATAGAATTCTAGTATTTCTTTCTTCCATATCTTTGTAGGTTCGGAAACCAGAAATTCCAAACCATTTTCTACAATTAGGGTTACTACTATTTGAATCCCGGGTTCCGCATTATCAAAAGCATTGCGAACCAGCTCATAGCCTTCGTTAACGTTATATTCAAGGTTTGGCGCCATTGGGGTTGAGAGAAATCTTGGATTGAGAAGAGTGAATTTATTGACACAAGGTTTTGGTCTCTAAAATATGAAGAGTATGTCAACAGAATATGTTGTTGACCTATTTATATCCTTCTAAATAAGGAAGTGCAAAAGGCGCGTCAAAATTCTCTTAATGTGTCAACACAGTTGAAATGTGTCGACACAGACTTCTAATGTCTAGACTGAGTGTTGACTTCTATATGTCGACACCAATTCTATTTTTCTTGGTCGTGTTCGACGAAGAGCCTGGGAAGTCGACGATTTAAGGTTGACGAAGTGTTGTTGAATGTGCGCTCGACGATATGTGTCCATTCTGCGCTCGACGATTAGTTGATTCTGCGCTCGACGAAATCTGTGTGTTGATTCTAAGTGTCGACACCACATTTGGATGTGTCGACACTACTTCTCTGAAGTGTCAACACCAATTTTCTGGATGTGTTGACATCACTTCCCTGGAGTGTCGACACCAACTACTATGTGTCGACACAGACAACTTTTTGTGTCGACATAATTTTACTTAGCCAAATTTGTTAAACTATATTATGTTCAACATTCCTAATTCAATTTTGAAATTACTGAATTTAGTTTCATCTAATGGCTTTGTGAACATGTCAGCAATTTGTAAATCAGTGTTAACAAATTCTAAAGAATATATTTTTTTTCTACATGATCTCTAAGAAAATGTTATCTTATTTCTATATGCTTTGTTCTACTATGAGAAACAGGATTATGAGCAATAGAAATAACACTAGTAGAATCACATAATAATGAAGTTCTACTAACCTTAATACCATAATCTTCTAACTAATGTTGTATCCACAACAGCTATGCACAACAACTTCCTGCCGCAACATACTCAGACTTAGCTGTGGAAATTGCCACACTAGTCTGCTTATTACTGCTCCATGACACCAGTCTTCCTCCTAGAAATTGACAGGTGCCTATTGTGCTTTTTCTATCTACGTTGCAAACTGCAAAGTCTCCATCTAAATAGCCCATTAGTAGAAAATATCTATTCCTAGGATACCAAAGGCCTAGATTAGGTGTGCCCTTAAGATATCTCAAAATCCTTTTGATAGCAGTATAATGAGATTCTTTAGGGCAGGATTGGTACCTAGCACAGACACATGTTGCATACATGATATCTTGTCTACTAGCAGTCAGATATAGGAGGGAGCCAACTATCCCTCTATACAAAGACTGATCTACAGGTTTCCCTGAATCATCTTTGCTTAGAGGCATACTTGTCCCCATTGGAGTTCTCATGGTAGTGGATGACTCCATACCATAATTCTTAATTAACTCCTGGGTGAACTTAGACTGGGATATGGACAAGCCATCATTAGTCTATCTTACTTGGAGAACCAAGAAAAACTTAAGTTCTCCCATACTGCTCATTTCAAATTTCCCTTGCATAAGTTTTGCAAACTTTCTACAAAGGTTATTTTCAGTAGAACCAAATATTATGTCATCAACATATATTTGGACTAGGATGATCTTTCCTTTGGATTCTCTAAGGAATAGAGTCTTATCTATTTTCCCCCTTGTGAATTTGTTATCAATGAGAAAATTAGACAGGGTTTCATACCAAGCCCTTGGAGCTTGTTTTAACCCATACAAAGCTTTCCTAAGTCTATAAACATAATTAGGTTTGAGAGGATCAACAAAACCTGAGGGCTGTTCAACATAGACCTCCTCTTTTAAGTCTCCATTTAAGAATGCTGACTTAACATCCATTTGGAACACCTTGAAGCCTTGATATGCTGCATAAGCTAGGAATAGCCTGATTGCTTCCAACCTTGCCACTGGAGCAAAAGTCTGATCAAAGTTTATGCCCTCTTCCTGCCTGTATCCTTTGGCAACTAGTCTTGCCTTGTTCTTCACTATGATCCCACTCTCATCAAGCTTATTTCTATAAATCCACTTTGTCCCTATGACATTGTGGCCCTTTGGTTTTGGAACCAACTCCCAAACCTTGCACCTTCTGAATTGATTTAACTCCTCCTATATAGCATCAATCCAGTGTGGGTCTTGAATAGCTTCTTCAAATCCCTTGGGTTCCAGTTGAGATAAGAAGCTTGAGCAAAGAACTGGATTTAAGTTCCTGCTTCTTGTTTGTACTCCATATCTTGGATCACCAATGATCTGGTGTGCAGGATGATCCTTTAACTGTCTAACTGCTGGAGGTAATCTATCAACAGTTTGACCTTCTTCAATCTCTTCATTATGCTGCACCTCATGGTCTTCATTTTCCTCTTGAATGTCTTGTACTCCCCCTGGACAGCAACTACCATTTTCCTCAAACTGCTTTGCAGTTGGATCTTCTCTAATAGTAAGCTGGTCCATCTTCTGATGTATACCTGTGGAGCTACAAGAACTACTAGACAACTCACTGTTAATAAGTCTAGATTCATCAAATATGACATGAATAGACTCTTCTACAACATGAGTAGCCAAATTGTAGACCCTATAAGCCTTACTATTGTTGATGTACCCAACAAATATCCCATCTTGGGATTTGACAGCAAAGTTAGTTATGTGAGACTTGCCATTGTTAAGCACATAACACTTGCAACCAAAGATCCTAAAATAGGTTAAGTTTGGTTTTCTGCCCTTCATAACCTCATAGGGTGTTTTTTCGTGGATTTTGGTGATGGAAGCCCTATTGAGCACATGACATGTAGTGTTTACAGCCTCAGCCTAGAAATATTCTGGTAGAGTAGTGTCACTTAATAGTGTTCTTCCAAGCCTCAATCAATGTCCTATTCTTTATTTCAGCAATGCCATTTTGCTGAGGTATTTTAGGTGAGGATAATTCCTGATGAATCCCAAATTCTTCACACAATCTTGTCATTCTTTCAGATTGGAATTCAGTTTTATGGTCACTTCTGATTTTGACCACTGAACTATCTAATTCATTCTAAATTTGTTTGACAAAATTGTAGAAGACATTTGGGGTTTCAGATTTCTGCTTCAGAAAGAATACCCATGAAAATCTAGAATAGTCATCTACTACCACAAAAGTGTAGACCTTCCTACCTATACTATGAACATGCATAGTACCAAATAAATCCATATGCAAGAGGTATAAGCACTTCACTGAGTCTTTGATTTCTAGGCTATGAAAGGAGGATCTTGTCTGCTTGCCTTTTTGACAAGCTGAGCATATCCCATCCTTATAGCACTTAACTTGAGGACCATTCCTCACTATGATGAGCTAGACTCTTGTGCCATTTGACACAATGAGAGGCTTTCTCATCATCCACAAGATAGATAGGAGAATTTTTATGCTCACACTCAAAATTTAGGCAATACACATTTCTATTTCTATAGCCAGTCAATATGACTTTTTGATCACTAAACATCTTGATATGATAACCATTCTTGACAAGTGAAATGTCATATCCAAGATCACTCAGCTGGCTTATGCTTATTACGTTGTGTTTCAAACCCTTTACATAAGACACTTGAGTGATTGTGATTAAGTTATTAGAAATGTTACCAAAACCTTTGATGACTCCTTTTTCAGAACTACCAAAGATTACTTTAGGCCCATTCAATATTGGTGAGTAGTCCTTCAAGAATGCCCTTATTCCAGTCATGTTCCTGGAACATCCACTATCCAAGTACCATATAAGGGCATGACAACTTGGACTCACCTGCAACAAAGATTACTTAACCTTAGAACCCAAATAACTTTTGGGTCCTTAGTTCAAGTTAGCCTGAAACTTGACAAATCTTCCTGCAGCTCTTCTAACAGGTACACTGCTATCCTTTCTGACACTGGTATTGTGCCAACAGTCTAAGGCATAATGGCCTATCTTGCCACAGCACCAGCACTCATACTTATTATACCTCTTTTTTGGTACAATCTTAGCTGTATTGTTTGCAGCAGATCTTTTGTTTTGTGTCGGGGCTTTGCCTTTATTATTGGACTGGGAAGCCCATGCATTTCTCTTAAAGCCTAATCCCGCTTTACCCTTTTGAGACACAAAGTCATCAATTAAGGGTAGGACAGATTTTGACTTAGAGAAACTAGCCACAATCTCCTTCTCTTTCTGAAGTCTGTCTTCCAGACTTTTGATCTGATCATTTTTGAATGTGATTGTACCCATCTGAATAACAGTTATATTTTTCAGCCTGACAATCTCATTCATCTTCTGATCCAGCAGCTTATCTGAATCAGATGCAGCCAACTTATGAGCTGCAATTTCCTTAGCCAACGTTTTGGCCAGGTTTTTGTTTCTCTTGAGTGACTGCAACAAATCCCTATATTCATCTATAAGCTGATGAATATCTCGTTCAGATTCATACCCATCCACATCTATTGATGAAGATTCATCTGATTCTGACCCAGTGTGGTAATCAGAATCTATAGATGAACTTTTTACCTTACTGGGGCCAGGTTGATCCTGGCACTGGTATTCTTCAGACATAGCCATAAGTCCTTTGCACTGATGGTCTTCTTGCTCATAGGTAGAGTCCAGTAAGCTCAAGAACTCATCCTCTTCTTCTGTTGCAAACAGAATTATATAGGCCTCAGCCTCAGATTCTGACTCTGAAGTTGATTGATCTGTCCAACTTTTCTCTTTCTTAGCTACCAAGGATTTATCCTTCTTGCTCTTATGCTGAGACTTATTTTTATCAGTAGACTCCTTCCTTTTGTCTGGACAGTCAGCCACAACATGTCCAGGTCTGTTGCAGTAATTGCAAATAATCTTTGATGTAGACGACTTGCTAGGCTTTTTCCCACTCCTGTCCTTCCTGGATGATTTCCTCTTCTGATAATAGTCATCCTTGGACTGAGATGAGGATGCCTTAGATTTCTACTGCTTCTTATTTAAGAATCTCTGAAACTGTCTTGTGAAAGAAGCAAAGTCTTCATCAGAATTACTGCTGTCTGAACTGTGATTATCAGAATTTTTTGAGATCACTTCTGCGTCTTTCTTAGGAGAAGATGGAGACATCCTTCTATTCTTCCTTGTGGCTTCTACCTTGAAGACCACTGACTTGTCTCTATGGTCAACCTTTGTAATTTTCTCTTCCTCTTTTCTGGCCAACATCTGCATCTCATAAGACAACAATTTTCCAAAAAGTGTTGGAGGTCAAATTTCTGCCAGTCTGGCCACTTCCCTTATGGTACAGATCTTTGTAACCCAATCCTTAGTCAAAGACCTAAGGAATTTATCATTCAGCTCATATGTACTGAAGATTCTTCTATAGGACATTAATTATTTTACAATTATGTAGAACTTCTTATAACATTCAGTTATACTATCAGACTTGGCTAGTCTGAAACTCTCATACTCTTGATTAAGCATAGACTTTCTATCTTGCCTAACCTCTTCAGAACGCTCCATGTAGACAATCAATGTGTCCCACATCTACTTGGAGGTTTTGCAGTGAATCAGATTCTGGAAAGTTGAGTCATCTATGGCACTCACTATAATATTCTGTGCTCTTTTATCCATTGTAGCCAAGATGATATAATCCTTAGTCATTTCTGAAAAATCCTTAGGAGTCCTTTGATTAGCATCAAGAACAGATACCTTCATTGGAATATATGGTCCTTCCTGAACTGTTATATAAATTCTAGGATCAGATGCCTTACGGATCTAACTCAGACTGTTAAGTCTTTCTTTGAGTAACCTCCCTCTGATACCACTTGAAAGAATTGGTTCCTAAACACCTAGAGGGGGGGGGGGGGTGAATAGGTGCAATTCCTTTTTCTTTAAGGCAGAACTTTTAATTCGGATAATTAACAAAAACAGATAGTTCTACAACTATCACAACACAGAAATAATAATACCACACACAATCACAGATTGCACACTGATTTATAGTCGTTCCCCAAGGTCTGAGTACATCCACTTTCCCACTTCGCCTATCTAGCAGTGTGCTAGATTCGGCCTAACTTCTTTCCTTCTTCTAGGATCCTCAGATCTTACAACTCAGAATCCAAACAAGGCTCCTACAACTCAGAGTGTGTCCACACTCCTACAGCTCAGGCAATCTGACCTACCTCAGTCTTCAACAAGGCCTACAACTCAGAGATGAAAATCTCCTACAACTCAGGCTGACAACCCTACCTCAGCCTTCAACAAGGCCTACCACTCAGAGAACTTTATCTCCTACAATGCAGCCTTTATAAATTAGGCTTACAACTCAGATCTTAAAAAGATCCTACGGAAAATAGATGTTAATTATAAATCTACCACCACCCTGGTTGAGAGAGAAAGGATGGACGGTTTCTTGATCATTTCTTGAACGAATCTGATGATAGAGATCAACTTGTCTTAGCTTTCTTCAAAGCTTCTTGAATCTAAATGTAGTAGGGTTGATCTCCTTTGAAGTCGATCTTCAATCAGCTTCTTTCTTAAAATTCAGAAATCAATCTGAATTCTTCTTGGCAGACTGTTTCATAATCAGCACTTAAGAGACTTGTTGATGTAAGTCCCTTTCTTCACTTAAATAGATGGAGCTCTCTTTCTCCAAATTCTTCTGAATTCTTCTTTGAAATCTCTTGACAAACTCTGAGTAGATCACCACTTGAGAATGTCTTCTTAGATCTTCTATTGAAAATCTTCTTCTATATGTTATTGTGTATCTCTATGTGTGTAACTTCAATTGCTTCTTCTGTTGATAGAGAATGTCCTTATATAGACTTCCTCCATGGTGACCGGCTGATCCGGTTTCTAACGAACTTCTGACAGCTCTGATAGTTGCATTAGACCGGTTGGTTATGGCCGCTGTCAAGTCTTCCAGTCACTTCTTGAAACTCTATCTCTGTCAGCAAAGTGTCGAGACTGAGCTTCATCATGTATCGATACAAGTAGACTAAATGTCGACACAGCTCCCTTGGTGTTGACACTGCTTCTCGACACAGCTTCTGTAGAATGTGTCGACAGTAGTTCTATTGTGTCGACACAGTTACTTTTTCTCTTTACAAAAATCAACTTTGTAAAAACTCTGCTATGGGTCGACACAAGTCCTGTGTGTCGACACAATTGATGTCGACAAAGTCTTCTGTATGTCGACACTGCCTTTGTGTCTCGACACAGTTGATGTCGACTAAGCTTTTCTGTATGTCGACACTTCCTCTGTGTGTCAACACAATTTCTTCTAGTGTCGACACAGCTTTTCCAAGTGTCGACACAATTGACTCCAGGTGTCGACACAGCTTTTCTCCAGTGTCGACACAAGCCTTCATAAGTGTCGACACAACTTCTTCTGGTGTCGACTCATGAACTTAGAAGCTTTTCCTGCATTCCTGCATTTTCTTAACCTGCACATATAAACTCAAAACAACATCAAATACACCTTGATGCATATCATTGAGTAAGGTGAGGCTTCTTCAAATCTGGTACACATTTTCCAATATACCCAACACAATCATAATAAATAAAGAGTCTTCTTCATCCTTCACTCCAGGATTCTTCAAGGTCATCAAACTTTGATCAGTCAGAAGTTCCTTGATCTCTTTCAAGTCAAGGCAGAAGACTGAAGACCTACACCATGTGCAAGACTCCAAGTGTTATTAAGAGGAGTTCTTAACAACATCAACATCCACTAGTCTTCTCTGTTGAAAAGAGAAAGAGAAGACACCATCAATCTCTCTCCCCCACTGTAAAAAGGGTTCATTAACTTCATTCAAAAGTTTATTTTGGTTGCAAGTCTCCTGATCAAAAGACTTGAGTTGGTTTTTGAGCACCTGATCAAAAGCTTAAAGGTGGCAGTCACCTGATCAAAACGTGCTAGTGGATTTATACCAGGGTGGTAGAAGAGTGGATGTACCCAGGTTGGAGACCCACTATAAAAGTTCTTGTGTTGTCTGGTTGTCGCTTTTCTTTTTGTTCTTGATGTGGCTATGATAGATTAGGTTATATGTGCTGTGTTAGATTAGGTTAACTTTGATTGCTTTATTTTTCTTGCTTACTGTTAATCTTGGTATCTATTGTTTTTCACTACTCTGATTATTACTTAACCAGCAAAAAGATTTTTAATTACTCTATTCACCCCCCATCTAGAGTAAATCAGGTATAACCCTCTCTTTCAGGCAGTGACTCCTCGACACCCTGTCTTCTCAGGAAGATGGACTCAGGACTCTTCTTCCTCTTCTTGGAGGTGGAGATGCGAAGCTAAAAGCTCCGGCTCAAGTCCTCAAACACATAGATCGATCTCGGTGGGAGTTGGTGGAACTAGTCCATTGCCTTGTCCTTTAACGTGATCGTGAAGAGGCGACACATGAAGGCATCCGTCATCGGCCTGATGGAGACGACATCCTCAAACCACTGCAGGTGTTGTACGGGGTCATCGTTCCTGGTATAGTAAGCCATGTCAGGTTCTCTGAACCCCTCGGGAACGGGAGCTGAGATGATCAGCTCGCTGAAGGGTAACCCCTTGAGTGGTGGTCTTGCATGCTCCACTCGCGCGACCTGCTCACCTAGGAGTCTGGCACTCGCCGGTCTGGAGAACAACTCACGGTCGGTGAGGTCTCGCTCGACCCCATCTACCATCCTCTCCTTCCCGGGCCTTCTTCCTGGTGCACTTCCTTCTACCCCTGCTATGATCATCTCGCCTAGGTCCCTGGGAGGCAGCTCGCCGAGGCTCCTGGGAGCTAAGTCCTGAGGGGTGAGAGTTGAACAGTTACCTCGAGGAGCAATACTTCGCAACATCTCCATGATGCCTTGGATGGATGCCATGAATTCCTCCCATCCTACGAAGGGTCCTGGGTTGGGGAGCTCGCCGAGATCATCACTACCTCCCAGATATCCAGCCATGACACTCTCCCGAGATCTTCTGTGCTGGTCACTCTCCATGCTCACCCCACCAGAATGTTGAAACCGAGAAATTGGTCTGTGGAGTTCGGGGTCCCTAAAAAGGGGTGACCTCACACTTACTGCACTCAGGCGAATTTCCCGAACCAAAGGCTCAGGAAACTAGGAACAGACCCTCGGCTCTAGTGTGGAGGTCCTACTTCACACTCGGAAGACCTTTGAGGCCTCCCCCTCCCTAGCCAATGCTTGTGCTAGGTGTCTTGGAGGAAGAAAGCAGAGGGATTTAAGTGGCTAGGAAGCAATGCCCTCCAAGGCACCTTCAAGGGTCTATTTATATTTTTCTTAGAATGGACTGCAAATAACCAATCTCTGCTACCCCCAAAATTATCAAAATGCCCCTGTGTTGTTCTGCCAACAGCCAAATCCCACTTTTTTGAACAGCTATTCACAGCCCACCAGGGGAAAATGGGCAGACCCTCAAGCTGGAGAGAGTTAGGCGGCATGGGCGAGCTGGCAGCATGGGAAAGACCAAGGCTGGCGAGCTGGGCCAGCTGGCCTGACGAGCTGGCCTGATGAGCTAGGGGAGCTGGGCAAGCTGGACTGACTAGCTGGGCGAGCTAGCCTGACGAGCTGGCCTAACGAGCTAGGTAAGCTGGCCCGACGAGCTAGCTGATGAGTTGGGCGAGCTGGCCTGACGAGCTGGGCGAGCTGGCCTAACGAGCTGGGCGAGCAGGCCCGACGAGGTAAGAGAGCTAGCCTGACAAGCTGAGCGAGCTGGCCTGACGAGCTGGGCAAGCTGGTCTGAAGAGCTGGCCGAGCTGGCCTGACGAGCTGGGCGAGCTAGCCTGAAGAGCTGGCCTAACGAGCTGGCCTGACGAGCTGGGCGAGCTAGCCTGATGAGTTGGGCGAGCTGGCCTAACAAGCTGGCCTGACGAGTTGGGAGAGCTGGCCTAACGAGCTAGGCGAGCTGGCCTGACGAGCTGGGCGAGCTAGCCTGACGAGCTAGGCGAGCTGGCCTGATGAGCTGGGCACAGGGCGAGCACATACCGGGCCCGCCCCGTACAAGGGGCCGGGAGGAGGCAAATACATAATCCCCCTATTAGAATATTATGCATGTTGAGCCTAAATTGTCCACCAAGAGTGCCAAATCTCTTGAAAAGCTTAAAAATGCATGGGGAAAGTGAAGTTTAGATCTGAAATACTCTAGAGGGGGGTGAATAGAGTATCTTTAAAAATTTACAACTTTTCTTGTAAATAAGAACTTCAGAGTTAACAATCCTAATTTAAATTAATCTACTATAGGTGCTGCAGAAAATATATTAACTGTCACAGACACAACAAAAACCTAACTAGCACAGCCACAATAAGAACAAAAGAAAGAGCAACCAGACAACACAAGAATTTATAGTAGTTCCCCAACATGGGTACATCCAATCTTCTACCACCCTGGTAGGAATCCACTCAGGTTTTTGATCAGGTGACTGACACCAATGAGATTTTGATCAGGTGCTCAAAAACTAAAACTCAAGTATTTTGATCAGGTGACTTGCAACCAGGAATAACTTTTGAAGGGAGTTAAGAACCCTTTATACAGTGGGGGTGAGAGAATGATTTTGTATTCTCTTTCTCAAATACAACTGAGAAGTCTTTTGTGGATATTGATTTTAGCAAAGAGCTCCCGCTGAGATATTGAATTGTTCAGGTAAGATGGAGCTTTGCTGCAGGATGATAGTTCTTCAGCTTTTGCTTTGACCAGATGAACTCCAAGAACTTCTTGAAAGATTGAATGTTTGTAGTCCTTCGAAGAATCTTGGATTGTAGAAGGAATAAGACTCTTGAATTTGAATGTATGTTCTTCTTCTTCTACAGCTTGCTATTCTTTTCCTGGTTAAGGGGTAGGGCTTTTTGTCTCTTCGCGGTATTGTTGCCTTGTAAGCTCTGTATGCAGTATATTCTCTATGTAGGTTTTTCTATACTCCTGTATATGCTGTCTGTTCTATGTGTGTTCTATTGAGAGAGATGAAGAAAATCCTTTTTATATTTTCCATGTAAAGTTTTCATTTGAAATTTGAATTTCTTCTGCATTCATTGCTGACGGCATGGAGAATATTTGCATTGATTGATTTCCCCAACTGTCCCATGGGAAAATAGAAAGCAATAATCCTGATGAAAACCGCAATCAATGCTTGATTCTAACGATAATATTCAGAGAATATTTATGCATTGATTACTCAGGAATTATTATAATAGAAAAGAGACAGAGGGAGGGAAATCTCTAAGTCTGGAGCTTTACAGAATTCGTTGAGCAGAATTCGTCGATCTGTGTCCAGAGTTTGTCAAAGAGAGAAGTCAAGATCGTCGACCATATGATAGTTGTTCATCAAGCTGAGATTCAAGATCGCCGACCTAATAACTGGCTACTGCTTTCTCTAGACCCGTCAATTATGTGCATTAAGTTCGTCGAGCTGAGAATATAACTTCGTTGACTGAATAACAAAACTCTATGTTTCTTGGACTTGAGAATGTTGAAGTAACATGTCCAGAAATCGTCGACCTCAGAACTGGGTTCGTCGACCTGATAACTAGTTTCGTCTAGCTGAGAACTTCTAACTGCTACTTGATAAATCTTGTCAAGACTGTGGTCTAAGTTCGTCGAGCTGAGAAGGTGAGTTCGTCGACTGGAGTGTGATTCTGGACTTAGAACACTTAGTTGTTTCTGCTCTTATAGTGTTGAAGTAGATGATCCAGAAATCATCGAACTAAGATCCAAATTCGTCGAGCTGATATTCTAACTTCATCGACTGGAGTGTGAAGCTGGACTTCAAATACTTAGATATTTCTGGAATAAGATGTTGAAGTAGAATACCCAGAGATCATCGTCCTGAGAACTAAGTTCGTTATCCCGAGAACTAAGTTCGTCGACCTGAGTTCGACGAACGTCGAACTCATTTTCTGAGTCTTTGATATTTATCTAAGTCTTGAGTCTTTTGCAGTCTGTTGATGGCTGGTCCATGTGTGTTGACTCTAAGGACATGGCCTAGACTCTAGGACACAATCATGAACCTTGCTATACATGTTGGGTCAAACATCCTAACTTAGTGAATCTATCCCAAATCCAACTAGGGATCCAACAATCTCCCCCTATTTGGGTGAGGTCACTAATTACAGACTCAACAAAAAAAATCAAAGCAAGAAATATATTTGACAGGAAATTTTAGAAAGTGCAGCATATATATATTTACATAGAAAACTTTATCTCAGGAAATAAGCAGATAGTTTTAAGATAACACAGAGATAAATCAGTTTGGCTTCATTTCTTCTTTCTTTGCTCCTTGTGCTTCTCTTCTTTAGCTTTGTCTCCAGACTGAGTAAACTAAATTTCCCTGTTGGGATCTGCAGCTTGATCCTTGGTCATTGTCATGTCAGCAGGCCCAATGATATTTAGAGAGGTAGCCCTGGGCACTACTGCTTCTGGATGCAATTTCATATAATCATCAACATTGAAAAACTTGTTAGCTTTAGCAAACCTGTTAAGCTCTTACTTCATGTATTTAGACATGGTTGAGAATTGTGAGGGATCCTTCCCTTCAGCTTTAGCTTTGTTAATCATGGACACACCAACCAGTTCCTGGAACCTAGCCACCCTAGCAGTTGTGGCTAACTCTGGATCCTCAAATGGTGCAGGTGGGGAAGCAGGTCTTTTGGGGCTTTCAGCCTTTTGATGTTCAGTGAATTTTTGATGTTCATGTTGTTGATGCTACTGCTGTTATTATTGGTACTTCTTGCAAGATGAATACTGTCTTTGTTGGCTGCTTCCTGAAGATGAGGACCTACCCTGCTGTCTTTGATAAGTTTGAAACAGGGTAGTCCTTTGAGTTGATGAACTTGAAGCACCAGGAGATGGAGGAGGAGGAGGAGGGTCCTTTCCGAATCTCTGTGGAGGAGGAGAATATCTTCTGCTCTTCTCTTTCTTTCTGTTCATTTTTGGACAGCCACATCCATGTTGGCATGCCCTTGTAGGGTGTAATCTTTTGAAGAATATAGTAAGGAGTGTAATTTGTAGGGTTGGGTTTAGGGGCAGGAGGAGGAGGAGCTTTCCTCTTCTTAGACACTTTCTTTTTCTTTTGCTCATCATCTGAGTCTTCATCATCATCATCCTCATCAGAATCTTGAGGAGCATCATATAAGGCATCAATGGCCTTTAGTACTGATTTATCAATTTGCTTTTCAGCTTGAGAGGGAGCTAGAGGAGGAGGACTCCCTGGAGCTGGAGGAAGAGCTGGAACTAGAGCTGGAGATGGAGAACTGTACACTTCAATGCTTCAGCAACTGACTTATTTTCCTCTTCTATATCTGCTATGATCTATGCATCCAGATCAGGCATAGGGGAATCATCCATTACAAAAACTAGAATAGAAATGGCTATTGGAGGGGATGAAATGGGGGAAACAGCTCTGGGTGGAGATGGAATGGCTGGAATCTCTGGAGTAGCAAAAATGGCCTTGAGTTGCTTGGCAACTTTGGGGCTTATTGGAGTGGTGTAAGGAATTATAGCCATGGATGGCTTAGTACTATTTTCTGGCAGAATATTCAGATAAGCTGTATCAAACACACTCAATAAATATAACAAATCTACTGTGGGATTTATAATAAAATCACCTACAGTTATTTCCTCAGCCAACACAGGCTCATCCAAGTTCATATCAGACTCAATAAAATCAATTAAATCAAGTAATTCTTGATCAGCATCTGCTGCTGTTATTTCTGCTGCTACTGCTGTTGCTTCTGCTGCTATTACTACTGCTTCTTCTTCTGATGCTGCTGCTATTACTACTGCTACTGCTACTGGTACTGCTGCTTCTTCTTCTAATGTTGCTGCTATTATTGCTGCTACTACTGCTGCTGCTTCTTCTTCATGGAGTATCTCCCCCTGCCTGGTTTCAGTGGATACTGAAGCCAGGCCCCTAACGGAAGAGGAAGGAGCAGAGAGAGCAGATATCTATACAGCAAGATAAGAAATGGAAGTAGCAAGAGGTGTAATGGCCTCGGCTATGTTGGTTTTAAGGAGGGGAGTAAGCAGTGCAATGAGAGATGGAATAATGGATGGATCCAATAGTAGAGTGGTAGAGGGTGTGGAGAGGGTGTTGGAGTGGAGACAGAAGTGGGGATGGTAGCAGTTGGTGGAGTAGGAGGGAGAGCATCTTACATGTGGACATCTGGAAGAGAGGAAGTATGAGGAGGGGAAGTAGGCAGAGTAAAGAATGGGATGTTGTCCAGATGGTGTGGTAATGGAGATGAAGTTGGTGATGAAATGTATGTACCATGGGGGGACTGAGGTGGGGTTTGTTGAGGGGATGGAGAAGGATAGGGTTGGTGAGATTCTTGAAGAGGAGGAGAGGGAATATCAGTGATATCTATTGGTGGAGAATTTGCAGGAGGTGGAGTTGGAGATGGAAGGTGAACTGGTTGTTGTTGATGTTGTTGTGGTTGTGGAAGAGAAGAAATGGTGGAAGAGGGTTGTTGTAGCATCTGAGGTTGAGGTAGGATGGCGGAAAGTGAGGGAGGTGGAGGAGGGATCTCTTCAGTAGGGTGGGAAGTGGCTGGAGCAGCCTTAGTACTCTAAGAAGTTCTGATGAAAGAGGAGGAACCCTTGGAGGGCTTGGTGATTGTCCTCTCCCATTTGCCAAAAAGGGCACAAGTTAGCCTCTTAGAGACATTGATGAATACGGTCGGGAGACCAGGGATTCAACAGCCTTTTCTTTCAGGAAGATCCCTAAGATCCTTCCAAAGCAAACCTCTTTCTTAGTATTCTTTTTCTTAATCAGATCAAACATGATCTGAGCCCATTTACTTTCTTCTTATTTACCACAGCACACATAACCAGGAATTGGTGCCTGGTTATGTAGTCATGTTCAGTGTGCTTCCCCAGCAACACTTTTCCCACAATGTCTGCTAGGAATTTAAATTCAGCAGACAAGTGTTTCTTCAGCAACTTATTTGGTATTTCTCCAGAGTAACCCATCATACTTAGCATCATATCAAAGTCCTCAGTATCCATTTCTAATTCTTCTTCACCATTACTTAAGCCAAAAATCTTTGTTAAAACAGCGGGGGTGAGGGAAATAGTATTACCCACAATAGTTCCAGTCATGGTGTTGTCATCTGTTGTAGAGGAAGTGTACACCCATTCCCTGATTTCTGTGCTGGCGATCTTAAACTCTTCAACTGCAGTTCTTCAAGTAGTTCCAGGATTTCTAGGAATATAGGGTCTGAGTGTTGAAAGGAATCAAAATCGACATCAAAGCCAGTGTCGAATTTCATCACCACTAGATTTCCCGCTGGAATCGCCATTAGAGCACCTGCAAGAGAAAAATGACGATCAAGTGCAAAGGAACTGAAAGCGTGGGATGGAGGTCGAAGAAAACCTAGATATAAGGTTTTCTAGAATATGAATCGACAAACTCCATTCCATGAAAAATATAATAATTCTTCGATCTGAGGTCGACGAAATAATTTATAGTTAAATAATTCGTCGACCTCAGTCTGAAATTTGAAGACATTTCATTGAGCTCCGTTCGACGAAAGTTTTCTGAAGTAGACGCGTCGATCTCCATTCGACGAAAATGGCTTCACTCATAGAGAATTCATCGTACTCCGTTCGACGAATATCTCAAGAACTTTCCCTAGTTCATCAGCTCCGTTCGACGAACTTTGGCAAATTCGTCGAATGCAGACATAAATTAAACTAAGGCTTCTCCATTGATCATTCCAAGCTGATTTATAAAGAACAAGTGATTTCTTTCATGCAAGGGTTTGGTGAAAATATCAGCTCTTTGTAAATCAGTGTAGATATAGACAAGTTTAATTTTATTTTTGTCTACACACTCTCTAATGAAATGATGCCTAATGTCTATATGCTTAGTCCTACTGTGATGGACTAGATTTTGGGCTATGGCTATAGTACTTGTGTTATCACATAAGAGAGTTGAATTATTTAAGTTGAAGCCATAGTGCAGGAGTTGGTTTTGGATCCACAACATCTGGGAACAGCAACTGCCGGCTGCTATATTTTCTGCTTCAGCTGTTGATGTAGACACAGCTGAATGCTTCTTACAAAACCAAGAGACTAATCTCAAAGAGAACCATGATGCTAACAGAAATGGAGGAGTGGTAGAAAGTCATTGTAGCTACCTTCTTCATAGAGGGAGAAGTGAGGCTATGGTTGGATTAGTTAGAGAAGCACCAGTTTGTTGGTGGGAAAACGCCGAACGCTTGACTAAGTTCGTTGGTATGTGATGATCGGTCAAGATATCTTCCATCTGCTCTCCAAGTACTCAGGGTGGTTCGAAAGGGCGCATAATTATTTTTCAAGTTATTGGAGGTAGTATAGTCGAAGCCTAGTTTGAGTGGTGTTCCTTTTCTGTCGGAGTTTGCAGATGTGTTTCCTAATGATCTCCCCGGGATTCCACCTCAGCAAGAGATTGACTTTGCTATTGAGCTAGTTCCAGGTGTAAAACCTGTGTCACACTCACCATACCGAGTAGCGCCAACGGAAATTTCATAACTAAAAGTTCAGTTTCAAGAATTGCTAGAGCAAGGCTATATACATCTAAGCATATCACCTTGGATTGCACATGTTCTCTTTATGAAGGAGAAGGTCGGGGGCTTGCACCTATGCATTGATTATCGTGAACTGAACAAGCTGACATAAAAAATAAATATTTGATCCTGCGAATCGATGAATTATTTGATCAGCTGGTTGGATATACTACCTATTCAAAGTTGGATTTGAAGTTTGGCTATTGGTAATTGAGAATTCGGGAAGGTGATATTCCCCAGACAACATTTTGTACATGATATGTCCATTATGAGTTTACTGTGATGCCTTTTGGGCTCACTAAAGCGGTATTAGTGTTTATGGATTTGGTGCACATGATCTTCAGAAAGTCTTTAGACCTGTTTGTGACTGTCTTTATTGACGACATTATCACACATCCATTTGTCATATAGAATATAATAGAGGGTCCGGTCGGGGCCCTATGCCATATCCCATAGAGAGTCGGCGGAGTTACGTATTAGTATCAAAGACCAAATGAATCCTAACTCAGAGTATTCTAGCAGAAGCTTCAAGAGTTAAATTTGAACTCAATACCTACGAATGTCCACTATATATATAACATGAATGTTTACAGAATACACAAAATATTACGGCCTTAAGGCCTTATAATTATATTTCAAAAGTGTGGTTTATAAACATCAGCACGCAGTTCAGCCACACATGAAAATAATAAAGCCTTCGCTTGGCCTTCAAGGTCCAGTATAACATCAAAGTTTTCAGTACGCTATTTCTCGCTCGGCTATCTAGCACCTGCATAGGGACAATCCACCACGAAGGTGGTAAACAAGGAAACGGTCAGCTTTTGGCTGACCAATATATAACAACCCTAACCCACACCAGGAGCAGCGATATTCCTTCCCTACAGGCATAGCATTAACACAACAGATATATTTCAAGAAGGCACACTTAAGCACCATTCAATATATCACAAACAAGTGCCTCAGCGGCCAAAAGTTCCATGAACTCAGGGCACATTCTCGGTGTACCGGATTACCAGGGTCCCACTACCGTTCAGAGGTTCGAGACTTGAAGGTTAACTTTAAGCATTCTAGTCTTTCCGACATGGGGCCTAAGACTCTCATTATGCAAACGATGAAAGCCATTAACTTTAGGTAATCTAACCCATAGTGACATAACGCAGGCTACAGTTTCAACACTCTTCCCGTCGCTAAAATTGTCATGTCATTGACGAAAGCAAAAGCAATCAAGCCCCATGACAAAATGCACGTCAGCTTCCCCATACACGTTCGGCTCACAGGCCTTATTGCTGGGCACAACAGGCTCTCACTATCACTTGCCACTCACATGTCCCCAGGACCTGAGTCGACAGTGCTCAATCATAGCACTCATGGCCAATAGTTGCGCTCTCCAAGCTCATAGATTCTCATGCTACACACCTTGTCACAAGGACATAGGCTTCGTAACAACAAAAGCTATCTAGAAGCTATCGCTAGCTATAGTCATTATTGCTTGTCGTTAGCGATAGAACTTTCTTATGTCTCCAGATTCAGCCACAACTGGAACATCTTTCCAATCAAAACTCTATAGCATCTTGTAGTGCTAGAAAACTGGTCTTTCACAACAATCATAGCTCACCAAGAGCTATTGCCAGCGATACTCGTTATAGCTTGGCGATATCCAACAGTTATGCAAACTGTGGTATTTTCATGGGTATTTTCCTGGAGCAAAACTCCAGTACTTCCTACTACTCTCATTTTGCAGGTACAACCCACTGACCATGTAAACTACACGTTTACTCTTGGAGTCTTCTCTGACATATAAAATAAAACATCACCAACCCATACCAACTTGTCCGGATGGGCTTTATACAACATGCCTATTCCGTACTGTGATTTCAAGATCTATATGCAAAACCAACACGGGGATAGTACGTATCGAACCATTGGAATTCCCTTGATTCTCCACCTTTTGGTGTTGGATTCCATGCATATGCAAAAAGATGGACTTCACTTGTCCAAGATGGAAGATCATTACCCTCGTAATCCATTTTGGATCCATTATGAAGCCTTCTATCCAGTTGGAAAAGAGTACCTCACTTTCCACTTTGCAGATCTAGCCATGGATTTTGATCCCGTCTATTGGATCTCCTTCACCAAGCTTTTCAAGCTCAGCCTTATCCTCAGACGTCTTCCTTAGCTCTTTGCTCTTAAGATGATGATGAAAGTAGGAGAGAGAAATAAGAAGAGAAATGACCTCTCTTTTACCCCTCCTCTGCTTAAGTGGTCACGGGAATAATCCCAACCACATGATCATTTCATATAAAGGAAGCAAAGGCCATGATTTTAGCTGACAAGCAAAGTTAATGCTATCGCCTGGCGATATCTATAATCGCCTAGGCGATAACGTCGGTAGACGCTTTGACCCCAGTCAAGCACCACTCATCGGCCGCGTTCCGACCATCTGACATGTGTCCAACCATACGTGGCAATATCGCCCAGTGATACCCACTATCGGCACTTTGATAGCTCACTCAATGCTTCGTCGAGTGCATTGAGAGAGTCGAGTGCTATCGTCAGCGATACTCACTATCGCCTTGCGATAGCCACCAAAAGTTCTTTTTTCTCATTTTTGGGGTGTTACAGACATACTGGTATACTCTCAGTCAGAAGAGGATCATGCGAATCATTTGAGATTGGTTCTGCTTACATTCACAAGAAATCATTAATATGCCAAATTCTCGAAGTTTGAGTTTTGGCTACCTTTGGTGGCTATTCTTGGTCATGTCGTTAGTGGAGATGGTAATACTATGGATACGACAAAGATTGCTACAATACCATAGTGGCCTTTACTTACTTCAGTGAAAGAAGTTAGGAGTATCCTAGGACTTGTCGGATATTATAGGCGCTTCGTAGAGAGCTTTTCAAGTATTGATTTACCTCTCACGACATTGTCAAGGAAGAATTAGAAGTTCTATTGGATGCTAGAGTGCGCATGAGCTTTTGAGGATTTGAAGAGTCATCTGACCACGGCGTCTATGTTTTGTTTGCCATGTTATACAGAAGGCTATAAAATCTATATTGATGCTTCGGGGAGCGGCTTAGGCTACTTTCTTTTGCAATACTGCCATGTCATTGCATATAGCTCTCACCAACTAAAAACATATGAGAAGAATTATCTAGTTCACGACTTGGAATTGGCGTCCATGATAGTCTCTCTTAAGGTATGGCAACACTATTTATATGGGTTGTTGATTGATATCTTTACGGACCATAAGTGCCTGAAATACTTGTTTCATCAAAAGGATCTAAATATGCAACATCGGAGGTGGATGGAGTTCCTTGGGGGCTACATCTTTGAGATTCATTACAGTCCCAGGAAGGGAAATGTATTCGCAGATGCGCTTAGCCGAAATGATCCAACATGAGCAAATTGGCTACAGATGCATGATGATCGTCTATTTGTGAGTTGGAGGCTCTGGATATCTTTGGTGTTGACAGGAGAATGGGCGTGGAAGCATTCTTGAACTATACAAAGGTGAAATATGACCTCGCGAACAGAATTTGACATGTATTGGAGCTTGACGAAAGCATGAAGCGTTATATGGCAGAGATAGTGGATGGGTGAAATTATCAATTCTCGCTGAACGACGGTATTTTGTGGAAGGACGGTCAATTATGCGTCCCAAATGTTGGTAAGTTGTGGCTTAGTTGATGTACGAGGCTCATTTCAACAAGTACTAAATCCACCCAGAAAGCACAAAAATGTTCAAGGACATGATGAAATTATTCTAGTGGTCGGGGTTGAAAAAGGACATTGCACTTCATGTGGCGAAGTGCCAGACTTGCACCCTAATGAAGGCTACGTGTCAAAAACCCGGCGGTTTCCTAAATTCGTTGCCAATACCAGAATGGAAGTTTGATGATATATCAAAGGATTTCGTGCACAGTTTGCCTAGATCACAATGTGGGAACGATTCCATTTTGTTTATCGTGCATCGGTTGACAAAAGTAGCACACTTCATTATGAATTGAACGGACGATTCAGTTGAAAAGTTTGCTAAACTGTATGTTGAGAAGATTGTAATATTGCACGGTGTGCCTCGTAGCATCGTTAGTGATCATGATGGGCGTTTCACATCGAGTGATTGGAAGCTTAATCAATGGTTGTTGGGTACCAAGCTGAAATTCAGCACAACCTTTCATCCCCAGATAGATGGTCAGATGGAGAGGGTAAACATGACGATGGAGGATATGCTTCGCATGTGCGCCCTGGATTTTGGGAAGAGGTGGTAAGATCATCTCTTTATGACGTTGAAGATGTGACTTCAATGATATGATTAATTCAAGAACAATTGTTGATTGCACAAGATATGCAAGCAAAAAATATTACAATGCCAAACACTGAAACATGGAGTTTGAGGTTGGAAATTGGGTATATCTCAAGATTATACCATTCAAGGGACAATCAAGGATCCAACACATGAAAAAGCTGAGTCTGAGATAACTTGGACCGTTTGAAATCATTGAGCGGATTGGAGAAGCTAACAATCGGCTAAAGGTTTCATCTGAACTTAGAGATTTGCATGATGTGTTGCACATATCGGTTCCGTGAAAGGCTATGCAAAATCCTACTCAAGTGGTTGTGTAATGAGTTGGACTTTATCCTCTGGTGATGCGGTAATAACCTCAGTAATAAAGAGAACATCCTCCTTAGTGCAACTCAGTGTTAACCCAAATCCTACAACAATGGAGAAGAGCATCCAAAAGAAGCTAATAGGTACGCTTTGAATGTTAAACATTAGGCTCAATCCCGCCAAACACATTTTTGGAGCAAGGGGAAATTATTGGGGAATCTACTCACCCCGAGGGTCTGGAGCCTAATCTTGATAAGGTGATGGCAATCATGGAATTGAAACCCCCAAAAAGTCTAAAGGAAGTTCAACAGTAGGCAAGAAGGGTGGTCGGGCTCTGCTATTTTATCTTACGGTCAGGAGATAAGTGTGCTCCTTTCTTCAAAACACTTCGAGGAAAAAAAATTCAGTGCATCGAAGAATGCGATCAGGCCTTTGAAGATCTAAAGCATTAGTTGACCATGACTCGTCTTCTTTAGAGTCCCTGCCCACTAGAGAACTTGTTCTTGTACTTGGAAGTCAGAAAATATATCATTAGTTTTGTTTTGGTACGACAAGAGGGCAAGAGGCAATAACTTGTGCTCTATGTGAGACATATTATTTAAGAGTGCAGAAACCCACTATCTAATTCTAGAAAGACTAGCATTAACCCTAATTGTTTCAGCATGAAGGCTTCGACCATACTTACAGGGTCATTTCAACTGATTTATGATCGATCATCCCCTACAGGCAGTCTTGGAAAGACCAGATTATTCGAAGCCTTTTGCAAAGTGGGACATTGAACTCAGTAAATACAACATCACATGCATCTCGATGGTCCCCATCAAGGCACAAGTCTTGGTTGAATTTCTCCTTACCTTTACAGGCGAAGACGTCACTATAGAAGAGACTTCAGGTCCATTGTGCAAGAAGATGTTCATGGATAGGTCTATGAATTGAAATAAGTTCGAGTAGGGATAATCTTAGTTATCCCCGACGGAATCAGGATTGAGCAGGTCATAAAGTTTCACATTCCCGTGATAAATTACTAGACTGAGTACAAAGCATTGATAACATGACTAAACTTGGCCGGGGAAATAGGCATCAGAGACCTAGAAGCGAGAATAGACTCCTTAGTCATGGCATCACATGTCATTAGTGTTGGGTACATTGGTCAAATGTACCTGATTTGAAGAAGCCTCACCCAACTCAATGATATACATCATAATGTATTTGATGTATGTTGAGTTTACTTGTGCAGGTTAAGTAATCACTGGACTGAAGCAAAAAGTTTCTAAGTCCATGTGTCGACACCCAGAGGGAAAGTGTCGACACTCAAGAAAGCTTGTGTCGACACCCAGACAAGCAGTGTCGACACTTGGAGTCATTGTGTCGACACCTGGGATGCAGAGTCGACACCAGACAGAAAGTGTCGACACTTGGAGCTGTGTCGACACTCAGTGAAGAAAAGTGCAGACAGAAAGTGTCGACACAAGGAGCTGTGTCGACACTCAGTGAAGCTGTGTCTACACCAGAAAGTGTCGACACTTGGAGCTGTGTCGACACTCAGCAAAAGTCTGCAGAGACTAAGTACAAGTGTCGACACTCAACACAATGTGTCGACACTCTACAGAAGAGTCAGCACTTGAAGTAAGTGTCGACACCCAGCACAATGTGTCGACACACAACCAGAAGAGTCAACACATGAAGTAAGTGTCGACACCCAGCACAATGTGTCGACACTCAGCTAAAGACTCTACACTTGAAGAAAGCGTCGACACAAGGAGTTGTGTCGACACTTAGCAAATATCAGAAAGATCAACAAAATTATTCTAAGTACAAGTGTCGACACTAAGGGAATGTGTCGACACTCAGCTGAAGTCTCAACAAGAAGAAGGTATGTCGACACAAGGAGCTGTGTCGACACTCGGCAAGAATCAACATAGAAGACTATGTGTCGACACCAAGAAGCAGTGTCGACAATTAACAGATTCAACAAAAGAAGTTGTGTCGACACAAAGGTGATGTGTCAACACTTAGAAGAATACAACTAAAGAAAGAAGATGAAGTACTTGTGTCGACACTCAATTTCAGTATCGACACCTGAAGAAGAATCTGTGTCGAGACATACAAGGAGTTGTGTCGACATCTTGTAGACTTATGTCGACACTTACACAACATGTGTCGACACTTGGACTATAAGTGTCGACACTTAAAGACAGAAAGTCTCGACACTTTCAGACAGTTAGAGATTTTCAAGAAATGACTGGATGACTTGACAACTGCCATTCCAGCCGGTTTACAGCAACTGTCAGAGATATCAGAAGTCAGTTATGGACCGGACCAGCCGGTTACCATGAAGAAGGCCTATAAATAGACACCTACAGTTTACAGAAACAAGAGTTAGAAATTCAAGAGTGGTTCAGATTGATCACATTGTTGAAGAACAAGTTATCAAAGTGATACCAAGAGTATCAACACAAGAAGATCTTGCAGTCCAAGTGCAGATCTAAGAAGTTGGGGAGAGAGGGCTCCATCCAAGAAATCAGCCTTTGGAACTAGGCTGAGAAGAAGGATTCAGATTCATTCTGGATCTTAAGTGGCAGAGGTCAAGGAACAACTGCAGGAGGATTCAGTCTTATTCAGTTCTACTCAAGAAGCTTTGAAGAAAGCTAAGTCAGAGTGAATCCAGCTGAGTTCTTCCAAGAACTCATCAAGAAACTCTCAACTCCCCTCTTTCATTTCTGAGTTGTTGAGTTAATATTTGTAATACATTTTTATCTTGTAGGATCCTTTGGATCGGAGTGAATTGTAAGCATATAATTATAAAGGCTGAGGGTAGGGCTTGAGAGCCTGAGTGTAGGAGATTGAGATCTCTGAGTGTAGGTCTTGTTGGCTGAGTGTAGGCCTTGGTTGGCTGAGTGTAGGCCTTGGTTGGCTGAGTGTAAGCCTTGATTGGCTGAGTGTAGGCTTTGGGATAAAGCTGAGTTGTAAGGCTTTGGGCCTGAGGTGTAGGAACCAATTTGGGTTCTGAGACAGTGGAGGAGTTTGGCCGAATCTAGTACACTGCTAGATAGGCGAAGGGGGAAAGTGGATGTACCCATATCTTGGGGAACCACTATAAACCACTGTGTCTGCTGTGCTGTGAATGATATTTGATGTGTATGCTTAGTTATTGCTGTGATAAAACAGTTAGTATTCTGTGATATAACTGATTGCTGCCATTGAAGTTTAAAAAGGATTAGGTCACCTATTCACCCCCCCCCCTCTAGGTGTTTAAGTACCATATCTTTCAAGTGGTATCAAAGCGAGGTTCCTCAAAACAAGGACTAACAGTCTGAGGAGATCCTGATTGGCAGATTCAGTTAAGGCAAAATACAGATTCAAGAAATTCAAGAAAATCAAGAAACATGGGTTCTTCTGAGAATCACAAGGAATTGGGTTCCATGAAATTACCTATATGCAGAAAAGAGATCTTTGGGATCTGGAAGGAAAGGGTAAGGCTATTTATGGAGGCCTCAGACCCTAGAATCTACATCACAGTAAAGGAAGGGCCTTATGTGCCCATGAAGATATCTGTTCTAGATGCAAATCAGAGAACCCCAAAGGATTTCTCTGAGATGACTAAGGATGAGATTGTCCTAGCTACCATGGACAAGAGGGCACAAAACATTATAGTGAGTGCCATTGATGATGCAACTTTTCAGAATCTTATACATTGTAAGACAGCCAAGGAGATGTGGGACACTCTTATAGTGTATATGGAAGGATCTGAAGAAGTTAGACAAGATAGAAAATCCTTGCTAAATCAGGAGTATGAGAGTTTTAGACAAGGTAAAGGTGATAGCATAACTGAGTGCTACAAGAAGTTCTACAGAATAGTTAATGAACTCATGTCTTATGGAAGAGAGTTCAGTAACTATGAACTAAATGACAAGTTCTTAAGGTCCCTAACCAAAGATTGGGACACCAAGATCTGTGACATAAGAGAAATGACTAAGTTGGGGGAAATTCCTCCTCCTACACTGTTTGGCAAGTTATTGTCATATGAGATGCAGTTGACAGTGAGAAAAGAGGAGGAGAAATCAACAAGGACTGAGCACAAGGAAAGATCAGTTGCTTTCAAGACAGATGTCCTCAGGAAGTGCAGGAATAAATCACCAACTCCACCTCCAAAGATTGCTGAATCAGAGTCAGATGAAACAGTCAGCACCAAGTCAGAAAGCAGTGAAAGTGATGAAGACTTTGCTGCTTTCACTAGACACTTTCAGAAGTTTTTGAAAAAGAAACAGTGGAGGTCAAGGCCTTCTACATCACATGGAAAGGAAGACTCTTATCAGAAAAAGAGGTCTTCAAAGAATGACAAGAAAAGGACAAAATCTAGCAAGGCAACTAGTTCAAAGATAGTGTGCTATTGCTGCAATAGACAGGGCCATGTTATTGCAGATTGTCCAGAGAAGAGAAAGGAATCTGGTGACAGGAAAAAGGCTCACTTCAAAGGCAAGAAAGAGAAGTCTTTTGTTGCCAAGAAGGAGAAGACTCTATCAGATATCTCTTCTTCCGAAACTGAGTCTGAGGCTGAAGCCTACATAGGGCTGTTTGCTGAAGAAGAAAAGGAAGAATTCATGCACATCATGGAGTCTATTTATGAACAAGAAGACAATCATTTCCAAGGGCTAATGGCTTTGACAGAGAGTGCCAAAATCCTGGAGCAGCCAGGACCCAGTCAGGTACAAAGTTCAAGTTTAAATTCTGTTTCTTGTTCTAGTTCAGATTCAGATTCTTCTTCATCAAGTGATGAGAATGTATCTGAGTCTGAGAATGATATTCATCAGCTTATAGATGAATATATGGTGCTGTTGCAGGCTTACAAGAAAAGCAAGACCCTAGCCAAAAGTCAGGCAAAGGAAATTGCTATTCTTAAAGCTGCAGCAACAGATTTTGAGAAGTCTTTTGATCAAAAACTGAATGAGATAGCCAGGTTGAAGCACATAATAGTGATTCAAATGGGTACTATATCATTTTAAAATGATCAAATCAAGAGTCTGGAGATCAATCTTCAGAAAGAGAGAGAGATTGTTGCTAGGTTTTCTAAACCTAAGTCAGTGTTACCTTTAATTGATGAATTTATTCATCATAAAGGCAAGGCTGGACTGGGCTTTATTAGACCTGCAGGGACTGAGCAGTCCAAGTCTAAGTCCAAGGGAAAAGCCCCAACATTCAACAAGCCTGCTGTAGATAAGACAGCCAAGGCAGTACCTAAGCAAAGGTACAACAAGTTTGAATGTTGGTGCTGTGGCAAAGTTGGCCATTTTGCAGTGGACTGTTGGCACAATGCTAGTGCCAAAGTGAGTACCAAACTACCTGTTGGAAAGCCAGTGGGTAGCTTTGTCAGATTGCAGACTAACAAGTACCAAGGACCCAAGACTTCTTTGGGTTCTAAGGTTCAATAATCTGTTTTGCAGGTGAGTCCAAGTGGCCATACCCCAACATGGTACTTGGACAGTGGATGATCCAGACATATGACTGGAACTAGAAGATTACTAAAGGACTACATTCCAGTAAAAGATGGTCCAAAAGTAACCTTTGGTGGTTCTGAAAAAGGAATCATCAAAGGATTTGGTAACATTTCTACAAACTTAGTTACCATTACTCAAGTGTCTTATGTTAAAGGGTTGAAACACAACCTAATAAGTATAAGTCAATTAAGTGATGTAGAGTATGACATCTCATTTATTAAAAGTGGTTGTCATATCAAGAGGTCAAGTGATCAAGAGATCATTTTGACAGGTTATAGGAAAAGGAATGTCTACTGCCTAGACATTATGATTGAGAACAATGGTTCTCCAGTTTGTCTTGTAGCTGATGAGACAGTCTCTCATTATGTCAAATGGCACAAGAGGCTTGCCCATATTAACTACAAGACTATTGGCAAACTCTTTAGCAAAGAGTTAGTGAGGAATGGTCCTCAAGTTAAGTGTGTTAAAGATGGTATTTGCTCAGCTTGTCAAAAGGGCAAGCAGACTAAATCCACCTTTAGAAGCATAGAAAACAAAGATGCTGTGAGGTGTTTATACCTCTTGCATTTGGATCTCTTTGGTCCAATGCCAGTTCATAGCTTAGGTAGGAAGGTCTATACCCTTGTAGTTGTAGATGACTACTCAAGGTTTTCCTGGGTGTTCTTCTTAAGACAGAAATCTGAAACACCTAGTGTCTTCCATAGCTTTGTCAAGCAAATTCAGAATGAACTAAATAGTACAGTGGTCAAGATTAGAAGTGACAATGGTACTGAGTTTCAGTCTGAAAGCATGACAAAACTTTGTGAAGACTTTGGGATATTTCAAGAATTCTCTTCACCTAAAACACCTCAGCAAAATGGCATTGCTGAGAGGAAGAATAGGACCTTGATAGAGGCTGGTAGAACCCTACTAAGTGATACATCACTGCCTGAGTATTTCTGGGCTGAAGCAGTTAACACTGCATGCCATGTTATAAATAGGGCTACCATCACTAAAGGGCTAAACAAGACCCCCTATGAAGTTGTGAAAGGCAGGAAACCAAACCTATCCTATTTCAGGATCTTTGGTTGCAAATGCTTCATACTTAACAATGGGAAGTCTTACTTAACTAAGTTTGCTGCCAAGTCCCAAGAGGGAATTTTTGTTGGGTACAACAATAATAGTAAGGCTTATAGAGTCTACAACTTGACTAGACAAGTTGTAGAAGAATCTGTGCATGTAGTTTTTGATGAGACTAAACTTATTAACAATGAGTTGTCTAGTACTGTATGCAGCCCCACAGGTTTATCAAAGAAAATTGACAAGCTTACTATAGAAGAAGTGCCTGCTGCAAGACAGCAAGGAGAGGAGAGTAGCTGTTATCCAGGGGGAGAACTACATGTGCCAGTTGCTGAAGAAATACAAGGAGAACAGTATGATGGAGATGCTGAAATGGTTCCACCAGAAGTAAGAATGCCTCCAGCCAACAGGAATCTAAGAGATCATCCAGTAGAGCAGATTATTGGAGATCCAAGACAAGGAGTACAAACCAGGAGCATATACATGAATGCAGCAATCTACTCCAGTTTCCTGTCTCAAGTTGAACCTAAGAAATTTGAAGAAGCAATACTGGATCCACAATGGACTGAAGCAATGCAAGAAGAGCTTAATCAGTTCAAAAGGTGCAAGGTTTGGGAACTTGTTCCGAAACCTAAAGACCACAATATAATAGGAACTAAGTGGATCTACAGGAATAAGATGGATGAACAAGGGGTCATCATTAAGAATAAAGCTAAACTGGTTGCTAAAGGATATAGGCAAGAAGAAGGTATTGACTTTGATCAAACCTTTGCTCCAGTAGCCAGACTGGAAGCCATAAGGATGTTCTTGGCCTATGCAACCTATCAAGGATTCAAAGTATACCAAATGGATGTCAAGTCAGCATTCCTAAATGGTAATCCTAAGGAAGAAGTCTATGTGGAACAGCCTGCAGGTTTTGTTGATCCAACTCTATCTCATCATGTCTATATACTTAGGAAAGCTTTATATGGGTTAAAGCAAGCCCCTAGGGCTTGGTATGAAACCCTATCTAGTTTCCTCATTGAGAACAAGTTCTCAAGGGGGAAAATAGATAAGACTCTATTCCTTAGGGAATCTAGAGGCAAAGTTATACTAGTCCAAATATATGTAGATGACATTATATTTGGGTCTACTGAAAGCAGCCTTTGCAAAAAGTTTGCAAAACTTATGCAAGGTCAGTTTGAGATGAGTAGTATGGGAGAGCTGAAGTTTTTCTTGGGTCTCCAAGTTAAACAGACTGAGAGTGGTTTGTCCATTTGTCAGTCAAAGTTCACCCTAGAACTCATAAGGAAATATGGTATGAATTCATCCAGCACCATGAAGACTCCTATGGGGTCAAGTATGTCTCTTAGCAAGGATGATGCAGGGAAACCTGTAGATGAAACCTTGTGTAGAGGGATAGTTGGCTCCCTATTATACTTGACTGCTAGTAGACCTGACATCATGTATGCTATATGTGTTTGTGCCAGGTATCAAGCCTGCCCTAAAGAGTCTCATTTGACAGCAGTCAAAAGAATATTGGGATATCTAAAGGGCACTTCCTATCTAGGCCTCTGGTACCCTAGGAATGGAGATTTTGAACTAACAGGTTATTCAGATGCAGACTTTGCAGGATGCAAAGAGGATAGAAAGAGCACTACTGGAACCTGTCAATTCCTAGGTAGGAGACTAATTTCATGGAGTAACAAGAAGCAAACCAGTGTGGCTATCTCCACAGCAGAGTCAGAGTATGTAGCTGCAGGAAGTTGTTGTGCTCAACTTCTGTGGATACAACATCAGCTAGAGGACTATGGATTTCAGGTAAGTAGAACTCCACTTTTTTGTGATTCTACAAGTGCTATTTCAATAGCTAATAACCCTGTATCTCATAGTAGAACAAAACATATTGAGATTAAATATGATTTTCTTAGGGAGCATGTAGAAAGAGAAGATATTTTATTAGAATATGTTAAAACTGATAATCAAATAGCTGATATGTTTACTAAGCCCCTAGAAGAAGCTAAGTTCAATAGATTCAAAATTGAACTAGGAATGTTAAACTTAGAGTAAGTTTACAGAATTAAAATTGACTAAGTAAAAAAGTATCGACACATAAACAAGTCTATGTCGACACAGAATAGTGGTGTCGACACTTCAGGAAAAAAGTGTCGACACATCCAGGATGTTGGTGTCGACACTTCAGAATGTTAGTGTCGACACATGACAAGTAGGTGTCGACACATCCAATATGGTGTCGACACTTATGTTTTACTCAGAATTTTCTAAGTAAAGTCTCGACAATGTGTCGAGTTATGTTGTGTCGACACATAACCACGTGTCGACACATAAAATCTGTTGACTACACTTGTGTCGACACATGTGTGTCGAGACATTATAAGTCAGTGTCGACACTTATTGCCAGTGTCGACACATTTTAAGTTAGCTGTCGTGCCTGTTCATCTTCAAAATTAGAAAGGTATAAATAGGGTTCTGTCTTTGTTTGTCGACACGCTTTCAAAGTTTCGAGACCAAAACTACTGTGTCGACACCTCTCTTTTCTAAAGACAAATTCTACAAACCCTAATGGCTCCTAAGCTTGAGGAGAACGTTAATGAAGGATATGAGCTTGTGCGCGGCGCGTTCGACGATGCTGATCCAGAAATCAAGGCAGTAGTAACCCTAGTCGCCGATTCAGGGTTAGAATACTTAGTTTCTGAACCAACTAAGATATGGAAGAAGGAGGTGCTTGAATTCCTTAATGGAGCTGCAGTAGATGAATCTGGATACAAAATCAAATCCAGAGTTCATGGACAAAAGGTTAAGGTAACCCCAAAAAGTCTGAGAAAGATTCTTCAATTGCCAAGAACTCAAGATGAAGAAGAGCTGACTGCTTCAATGACCAGGGAAGCTCTTACCTGGTGTGGACATGATCCAAAGATGAAGATAGGTTCTGTTTTCAACAGGAAAGGCATGAATAATCAAGGAAAGTTCATGTCTGAGATTGTGGGAAAGGTCTTACTCAGCAAACCTAGAGGGTATGACAGAGTGTCTGCCTATATGTTTGGAATCATGACAAGGATCATACTCACTCTGAAAACAGACTGGTCAATAGTGGTTTATGAGAAGATTAAGGAGAGCTTGAAGAAGCCCAATCTGGGCAGAATCATCAGTCTATACCTAGCTGGTGTGATACCAGAGGTCATGAGTACTGCTGCAGGCAGCAAGATAAATCATATGAGGAAGATGGATCTAAGGATCTTTTCAAGATGGGACAGGGTGTTGTCCAAGGAAATGCCAACCCCAGAGAAGACTGTTACTAAGAAAGATACTCCTCCAAAGAAGAAAAGGAAGACAGCTCCTGTGGAACAAGTGTCCACAAGTAGTTCTGGAACTGAAGAACAGGTTGTTTTCACTCCTGATGATCAAGAGGAAGAGACTGCAGTGAAGTTTCCTGCTCCTCAAGAGGCTGCTGAGATCCAGGGGGAGCTGCCTCCAGCTAGCCCCATCCACAGGGATCAAAGCCAGGGGGAGCCTCCAGTTGTAGAAGAACCCTCTACACTGGACAGTGAGCAAGCCACCACCATCATACAAGAGGTACTCACTGACCTAAAAACTTTAAAATATCTTATAGAAGATGCTGATATGTCTGATGTTTCTCAGCAAACTCAGCTGCCTAGTCATGCTCCAGATGTTGTTATAGAAGACACATCTGCTGTTGAAGTAATTCCTGATCCTGTGGTTGAAGAACCAAGAACTTCTCCAGCTTCTTCACCACAAGAATACACAATGGAAGACTTGTTCCTAAATCTGGATCAAGCAGATTTTGACAAGGAAATTGATGCTGCTGAAGGAGAGAATGCTGCTGCTGAGGGGGAGCAAATGCAAGTTCTGGAAGAGCCTATAAGGCAAGAAACTGAGAAGGCACAAGATGTGCAAGCTGACAAGCCTCAAAGCCCTAAGCAGAGTGTTGACATAGCCAGCACTTCTGCCTCTGAAGATGAGGAGAGTGCTAGGGCAAAGAAGAAGAAATTGTATGTCTTTAAAAGGAGAAGTCAGAGTTATAAGAAAGCTCTGCAATCTATAACCCCACAGCCTATAGTTCAACAAGCTCCAACTGTTGATTATAATGCTTTACTGATTGCACTGCAGATTAAAATGGATGAACAAAGAAAAGCCATAGAGTCTTATGTTGATGCAGGGCACAGATCATTACAGTTTGATCTTGCCCAAGATATAAAGTCTATAAGGTTTGAAATGAACCTTAACAAAAAGGAAATGACTGATTGCTTCCACAAAGGTGGAAATGCAGTGGTGTATTTGGCAACACACCAAGAGAAGATCAAGGCACAGGTAGATGATATAGCATTGAAACAAGGATATGTTCTTGAGAATCAATTAAGAATGAATGACAATTTGACTGCCTCCCATAATGCTATAGTCACTGAGTTGAAGAATAAGGCTGCTGAACCTTCTACATCTACTGCTGCTGCTAAAGCTGATTTTGATAAAGTTTTTCAAGAAGAAATTTCTGCTGTAAAGACTGCTATCCAAGCCTCCCAGAAGGTCATATCTGAACAACTTCAAAAGCTAAAACCTTACTTTAAAGATGGAATCAGGTACTTTGATAGTCAGATCAGATTTCAAAAGGATGATGTCAGAGATCACATGGCTAGAGAAGTCATAAAGGGGGAGAGAGTACTAGTCAAGGCAAGCTCTAAACATGCTAAGTGGATATCAAATTCCATCAGAGCTACACTTGGATATCCTCCTCTGTGTGATGACCAAGATATTGCTGAATCAGGCATTAACCCAGCCTATTTTGGAGGTGAGCAACCAGAAGTAGCTCAGGTCATTTATCCACCTCCAGACTTTGAAATGATTCATGCTGAGGTACAGACCATGTACAGCCCATCTGGGGGCAAGGACAATGTCCATATTGAAAAGGTTGTTCAACCTATATCTGAAGCCATGCAAGAGGCATTACAGAAAGAAGAAGAGACAAGGTTGTCAAAGAAGAGGTTTAGGGAACAAGCAGAACAAAGGCCAGACTTTGAACAGTGGAGCCCTACCTCTAGGAATATAATTTTAACTGCCTGGAAAGCTGCCAAGGACAATACTCATGACAGGAACAAGTGGTTCTCTGAAGCAGAATGAAGAAAACATGAGATCAGGCAGGAAGCAATAGTTCAGTATAGAAGAAAGGCAAAGATGGGAAAGCTACCTCCTACTGCAGTGGAGCCTAGCAAGTACTTTCCTAAATCATATCACTATTTTGAGAGGCAGAAGATCAAGGCAGAAGAACTTAAAAAGAAAGATCTAAAAGGCAAGAAGCCTGATGATGCTGAAACAGTTGATGCCCCTGTCAAAGCTCAAGTCCAAGCTGGCAAAGGCATAGTAATTAAGGAGCCAGAGCAGAAATAGATTAAGAGTTTTCTTGAAGTTTATGTTGTAATCTTTTGGATGTAACATATTTAGTAAACTTCTGAAAATGTATAAGACAGATATTAGAACAATATATGATTCATATATTTCATGTTTGTTCTGTGAATGTATCTATTTCTTATTTGTTCTGTGCTGATGAATGTGTATACATGTGTGATTTAATACATGTTATGTTTACCCTGCTGAATATAACCTGCTTTACATCATTTTGTAATTTTTAATTATGAATGATGTATATCATTGACTAAGGGTTATGACTTCTCCAAATAGGGGGAGATTGTTGGGTACATTGGTCAAATGTACCTGATTTGAAGAAGCCTCACCCAACTCAATGATATACATCATAATGTATTTGATGTATGTTGAGTTTACTTGTGCAGGTTAAGTAATCACTGGACTGAAGCAAAAAGTTTCTAAGTCCATGTGTCGACACCCAGAGGGAAAGTGTCGACACTCAAGAAAGCTTGTGTCGACACCCAGACAAGCAGTGTCGACACTTGGAGTCATTGTGTCGACACCTGGGATGCAGAGTCGACACCAGACAGAAAGTGTCGACACTTGGAGCTATGTCGACACTCAGTGAAGAAAAGTGCAGACAGAAAGTGTCGACACAAGAAGCTGTGTCGACACTCAGTGAAGCTGTGTCTACACCAGAAAGTGTCAACACTTGGAGCTGTGTCGACACTCAGCAAAAGTCTGCAGAGACTAAGTACAAGTGTCGACACTCAACACAATGTGTCGACACTCTACAGAAGAGTCAGCACTTGAAGGAAGTGTCGACACCCAGCACAATGTGTCGACACACAACCAGAAGAGTCAACACATGAAGTAAGTGTCGACACGCAGCACAATGTGTCGACACTCAGCTAAAGACTCTACAATTGAAGAAAGCGTCGACACAAGGAGTTGTGTCGACACTTAGCAAAGATCAGAAAGATCAACAAAATTATTCTAAGTACAAGTGTCGACACTAAGGGAATGTGTCGACACTCAGCTGAAGTCTCAACAAGAAGAAGGTATGTCAACACAAGGAGCTGTGTCGACACTCAGCAAGAATCAACATAGAAGACTATGTGTCGACACCAAGAAGCAGTGTCGACACTTAACAGATTCAACACAAGAAGTTGTGTCGACACAAAGGTGATTTGTCGACACTTAAAAGAATACAGCTAAAGAAAGAAGATGAAGTACTTGTGTCGACACTCAATTTCAATGTCGACACCTGAAGAAGAATCTGTGTCGAGACATACAAGGAGTTGTGTCGACACCTTGTAGACTTATGTCGACACTTACACAACATGTGTCGACACTTGGACTATAAGTGTCGACACTTAAAGACAGAAAGTCTCGATACTTTCAGACAGTTAGAGATTTTCAAGAAATGACTGGATGACTTGACAGCTGCCGTTCCAGCCGGTTTACAGCACCTGTCAGAGATATCAGAAGTCAGTTATGGACCGGACCAGCCGGTTACCATGAAGAAGGCCTATAAATAGGCACCTACAGTTTACAGAAACAAGAGTTAGAAATTCAAGAGTGGTTCAGATTGATCACATTGTTGAAGAACAAGTTATCAAAGTGATACCAAGAGTATCAACACAAGAAGATCTTGCAGTCCAAGTGCAGATCTAAGAAATTGGGGAGAGAGGGCTCCATCCAAGAAATCAGCCTTTGGAACTAGGCTGAGAAGAAGGATTCAGATTCATTCTGGATCTTAAGTGGTAGAGGTCAAGGAACAACTGCAGGAGGATTCAGTCTTATTCAGTTCTACTCAAGAAGCTTTGAAGAAAGCTAAGTCAGAGTGAATCCAGCTGAGTTCTTCCAAGAACTCATCAAGAAACTCTCAACTCCCCTCCTTCATTTCTGAGTTGTGGAGTTAATATTTGTAATACATTTTTATCTTGTAGGATCCTTTGGATCTGAGTGAATTGTAAGCCTATAATTATAAAGGCTGAGGGTAGGGCTTGAGAGCCTGAGTGTAGGAGATTGAGATCTCTGAGTGTAGGCCTTGTTGGCTGAGTGTAGGCCTTGGTTGGCTGAGTGTAGGCCTTGGTTGGCTGAGTGTAAGCCTTGATTGGCTGAGTGTAGGCTTTGGGATAAAGCTGAGTTGTAAGGCTTTGGGCCTGAGGTGTAGGAACCAATTTGGGTTCTGAGACAGTGGAGGAGTTTGGCCGAATCTAGTATACTGCTAGATAGGCGAAGGGGGAAAGTAGATGTACCCATATCTTGGGGAACCACTATAAACCACTGTGTCTGCTGTGATGTGAATGATATTTGCTGTGTATGCTTAGTTATTGCTGTGATAAAACAGTTAGTATTCTGTGATATAACTGATTGCTGCCATTGAAGTTTAAAAAGGATTAGGTCACCTATTCACCCCCCCCCCCTCTAGGTGTTTAGGTACCATATCTTTCAATTAGAGTTTTTGAGACAAGGGAACCGGTCCTGCAATAGTATATGGCCCTTTTCAAGCACTATATGGGGTGTTTACACAGATTCAGTATTCGCCATATTCTGAGGGAGGAAAATGCGTAAGCCGACGAATTTGCCAAGTATGGGATCACAATTGGAGGAACTATAGCGGAGTTGTTTTTCCTTACGTTAGACGAAGTTGATTTTATAGAAATAAACCAACGCCCTTTATAAAGAAATCCTTTCCTTCATTACTTCACGACAAGGAAGGTTCACCCTTCAGAAAGTGATAAGAGGTGGTTCTAGCTGAAAGCAGCTTACTATATCCTAGTGTTAGGTGTCCTCTATCGAAAAAATCTACTATAGACCTTGGAAAGATGTGTCACGGAAGAAGAATTCCCTCGTATCTTGCAAGAAGTATATATACGGGAGAGTGTCACAGCCACTTATGAGCCAGGAACCTTAAAAAAGGACCTCCGTTAAGGATATTTCTAGCCAACAATCAGGAAATATTACACATATTTTACCAAGAAGTGTGTGAAATTCCAGAAGTTTGCCCCTCTTCAGGTCCATCTGGATCAACAACTAAAGACAATTTCAATTCCATGGCCTTTTGCAGTCTGGGGAATGGACCTGATTGGCCCATTCAAGATAGTAAGTGGGTAGCATTGCTTCGTCTTGTTTATGATCGATTACTTCAGCTAGTGAATAGAATCTAAGACACTCACCCTAGCAACCACTAAGGTCGTAAAAAACTTCATCTAGGTAGAGATCATCTGTCGGTATGGTGTTCCAACCGCCATTATGACTGACAACGGTCCTCAGTTCACAAGAGAAGAACTGAAAGAATTCTAGGACCAAATAGAAACTGAGCTCCAATTCTCATCTATATAACACCCGCAAAGCAACTACCAGGTAGCGGCAGCCAACAAGCAGATATCAAACTTGCTTAAGAAGGTGGAAAATGCTCGTGATAATTGGGCGGATCAATTGCCTGCAGTTCTGTGGACCCTTAGAACAACTCCTTCAGTTATTGGTAAAACTCCCTACAAGATATCACACGGGTCTGAGGCTCTTATTCCAGTAGTGTTTGACATAGAAATCCATCATATGCAATTAGCTAGGCAGGGTGATGATGATTCATATTTTGACTAAAATATGCATACAATATTATTATATTATGTATATAAATTATATACATTCTCTAAATTAGATATTAATTAGATTGTTATTTTTATTTTTTATATATAATTCACACTAATGTTATTTTAGTTTAATTATTTACAGGTCTGGGAGGAATTTTGGCACGTCTCGATGCAAAAGCCCTCTGTGAACTTTTGTATGAGAAATTGCTCTCATGCTAATAATATTTTCCATGCATGGTCATTGCACCACCTTTCCCATGCACCTCCAGTTGCATGAAACTATTCTATATATTATTAAATATTTCATGTTGTCGCCTCTATTGGGTTTTCACTGGGGTGGCACAACAGTTGTGTGCGCAGCAGAATTAAGATAAAATAAGGAAAACCTAAAAGCAATTTTGTGGATCTTGCGATGATCATTAATCAAGAAGTTATATTGTAGTAAATAAATTTGTATCTTTGCGGGATTGACTCGATAATCAACCTAGGTGCTCCAATTGATTCCAACGAACGACAATAGCCGGAGTTTTGAGCGTAGAATAATGTCCATGCCTCTACGAGTATCCACACAAGCACGGAAAACCCTAGAGACTTGTCGCACAAGATCTAGGTCGGAAAGAGGCTTGCCCTCAATGTCTCCACGGATTGCAAGATTCGTCTAACGAGACGCTGCAACGAAGAAGACAACCCCTAGGAAATGTTTTCCAGCGGTTACTATTAACTCTGGACAGTCGATGACAACGAGCAACGATCAGCTATGACAGCAGTGACAAGCGGCGGTCAATAGTCAATGAAGATCGACGGCTGTCGTGGAACGGAACACTTCCATCGTGATGAGATGCGTCATCGACAGTCGGCGGGATTGACGATGGCAAGAGGCTGTCGCGGAATAGAACACTTCCATCACGGGAGAGAATATGTCGTCGCGGGATTAGGTCTATAATGAACAGTTCCTTTTTCGCTTGCCCTATTGGTTCAACAGTAAAAACTCTTTTATACCTTGAACCGAACCGGCCAATACCAGCAATGACCGGCCGAACAAGACTTAGAATGAATAAAACAGTCGAAGAAGAATTCAGTGAGTATCAGCCTGATATTCGACGAATCAACGAGTGACCCTGATGATACATGACCAATCACGAGGATCCATGCTGATACTCGACGAATCGGCGATTATCCAGGATGATACTAAACGAATCGACGAGGTGCCTCGACGATACTTGCCAAATCAAGACTTTTCGTCGAAACTACTTACCTATACTGGACAAATTTCCATTGAGCTTATGCCGACCATACTGGTCGAACCACATTCACAATGCAGGTCCCGAAATGAAATTCCACCATGTACAGATCGTCATAGGCTTGGTCCTTAACTCACAGCACATATGAGCAAGGCCAACACAAACCTATCCAATTTCTCCAGAGCTCTTATGTGTGACCCCATAGGCTCATACTGCGTTTCCAGTGAGCCTACATTCTTGATCACTTCGAGATCACCGTGGTAGAACCAACAGTCTCAAACTTGATCTAGAAAGTATCAAACAAAAGCATCACAAATAATGAGCGGCATCTAGAAATGCATCATTGCTCCCCAAGCTGTAAGAGTTTAAAACACGAGAGAAATTGCGACCAATGTTTCAGTGTTGTCATATCCCTTCACCCCTTACATCCGGATAGAACTAGAGGTACAGATTGTATCACCCTCATGATGGTTCAATCCTAGTTTTCTTGATCTAGAAAGGACTTCCAGAAATTGGTGATTCCAATATCATATACTGACTCAACCAAGAATGACCATGCATTTCTCAGTCCCATTCCATCAAGGGGCCCATGGATATAACGCCTATCATATAGGATGACAAATCCCTTCTCTGCTCACATGCAAACACCCAAATGATTCATAACGTACCCAATAACCACCTTTATCATCCAACTTTCTCAAGAATGGAGTTTTGATAGCATCAAAGCACGCTCTTCCTCACTCAATGAGTGCTGTGACTTTAGGTCAAAGGACCACAAACACCATTACTACTTGAGTCATACTTGTGACATGTTTATATAACAATCCACAAAGTATTCTCATGGTGGGTCTATCCAGTACAACCTGTTCATAACAAGTACCCATGTGATGACTTGATATCATAATATCATGACCTGTGAGGACCGATCATTAGTCAACACACATGCTAGACTTAAAGGTATCATCATCGCCCTTAGCTTATAAGATGATACAATGATCAGGGACCTTTAAGAATGAAGCTTCAGGATCATATGTTCTCACATCAAGTCACTACTTGACCAATGGAAGCAAACATTCTAAGGGCATTTATACAGTTAATTACTCTATCACAATAGAAATAATAACAAAATAAAAGAGCTTGCCAAAATATATAAAATGAAATCCATATAGTATATTATTCATCAAATGAAAAATTACAGCCAACAAACATACAATCCACAAAAATCAAATTATAGTTGATCATTAAGTATCATATACCCATTGATCTAACATGACCATCATGCTTTCTCTGTACGAGAGGCTTTGTCAGTGGATCTGTAATGTTCTCCTCTGTCCGCACTTTGCGTATGCTCACATCTCCCCGATCGACAATCTCTCAAATCAGATGGAAGCGCCAAAGTATGTGCTTGGAGCGCTGATGAGATCTAGGTTCTGAAGCAAGTGTAATTGCACCATTATTGTCATAGTAGAGATCTACGAGACGAACAATACTAGGAACTACATCTAACATGCCGATGAATTTATTAATCCATACATCCTCCTTTACTGCATTTACAGCGACGATATACTAGGCGTCAGTAGTAGAATCGGCGATTGAATCCTGCTTGGAACACATTCAGCTAACAGTACCTCCATTTAGGCAAAAAACAAACCTTAACTGAGACTTTGAATCATCCCTATCATTTTGATATCTAGCATCCGTATAACCACTTACAACAAGCTCTTCCTCTCCACCAAATACCAAGAACGTATCCTTAGTCCTTCTAAAGTACTTAAGGATATTCTTGATGGTATTCAGTGACTTTCACCGGGATCAGACTGATACCTGCAAGTCATTCTCAAGGTATAAGAGACATCGGGTCTAGTACATATCATTGCATACATGATTGACCTAATTGCCAAAGTATATGGAATCAACTTCAAGCGGTCCTTATCTTCATAAGATTTTGGACACTGGTCCTTAGAGACACTCACGCCATGAGATATGAGTAAGAATCATGTCTTAGACTCAAGCATGTTGAACTGTTTCAACACCTTATCAGTATATGTACTTTGGGTCAAACCCAACAACTTCTTTTATCTATCTATATAGATCTTAATACCTAGTATATATGTCGCTTCACCCAAGTATTTCTTTGAAAAGCAGTTCCCTAGGTTGTTCTTAAAAACTTGCAGGGTCGATTTGTCATTCCCGATAAGCAGTATGTCATCTACATACAATATTAGAAAGTTAACTATGCTCCCATTAATCCGTTTGTAAACACACGGTTCATCCTCATTTTTGATAAAACCAAACTCTTTGATCTTTTCATTAAAACGAAGATTCCAACTTCAAGAAGCTTGTTTTAATCCATTAATGGATCTCTACAGCTTGCATATTTTAGTGGCTTCACCTGGAGATACAAAACCCTCGGGTTGTGTTATATACACTTCCTCAAGTCGGTTTCCATTTAGAAAAGTTATTTTTACATCCATCTGCCAGATCTCATAGTCATAATACATAACAATAACAAGTAGAATTCTGATGTACTTAACCATGACAAAACGAGAAAAAGTTTCATCATAGTCAATACCATGAATTTGCTTGAAACCTTTAGCCACAAGTCTCCTTTTGAATGTGTGTGCATTCCCATCCATATCAGTCTTCTTCTTGAAGACCCACTTGCACCCTATTTGTCTTACCCTTTTAGGTGGTTCCACCAAAGTCCATACTTAATTTTCATACATGGAGTCCATTTCAGATTTCATGGCATCAATACACTACTCGGAGTCAGGTCCTCTCATAGCCTCATGGTAGGTTACTGGCCCATCATCATGATACATAAGCAAGCCATTACGTATTTTAGACATGAGAAATCCATATCTCTCAGGCTCAAACCTTGGTCTACCAGATCTATGTGGAACTTGTGTTTCCTGAGCAGGCTCTCCAGCTACAACAACTTGTAGTCCTGACTCAGGTTCAAATTCCGATTCATTCACTGTTTGTAGTTCTTGAAATTCTTCAAGTTCTACCTTAGTAGTCTTTCTACTTAAGAATTATTTCTCAAGAAAGACACTGGTCCCTACGACAAACACTTTGCCCTCAAATGGTAGGTAGAAAAGGTACTGAAAGTGCAGGTTAAATCTGAAATACTCTAGAGGGGGGGGGGGGTGAATATAGTATAGTGCTCACTAAAAACTCTTTACAACTTTTGTTGTAGGCCTAGGTGAACAATTCAACACATATAATAAATAAACACAGCAACCTAAATAATCACATAACAACACAGCCAAAACACAAAGAAGGGCAACCGGACGACACAAGAAATTTTATAGTGGTTCCCCAATCTGGGTACATCCACTCTTCTATAACCCTGGTAGGAATCCACTCTGGTTTTTGATCAGGTGCCTGACACCAATGAGCTTTTGTTCAGGTGCTCAAAAACCAAAACCTCAAGTCTTTTGGAAGGAGACTTGCAACCAGAATAATTTTGAAGGGAATTAAAACCCTATATAGGAATTGGAAATAAAGAGATGGTGTCTTCTCTTTTTCAAAACAGCTGAGAAGACTTGTGGATTAATTGTAGCAGATCTTTCTCCCCCTGAGATCTTGAATTAATCAGGAATGCTGGAGCACTGCTTCAGGGTGATAGGTCTTCAAAGACCTAGAATGCCTGGACCAAAAATGCTTCAGGAACTTCTTTGACAGATTGTTATTTGTTGTCCTTTGAAGTAGTCATGTAGACGTGAAGGAAAGAAGAAGACTCTTGATTGAATTTGATTGTTCTTCTTCTTCTTCTTGGAGATGTTCTCTGGTCAGGCTGATTGCAGTAGAACTTTTGATGTTGTATATGATTGTTCTTCTATGCAATCTGAGAGTGTCTGTCTGATTGTCTGTATTGCTTGTTATCTGTGTGTCTGTATAACTGACTGTGTATTCATCCTTTCTTTTCTTGTCAATCTCTTTTTGACTGACTGAGAACATTCAAAATTCGAATGTTGAGCAGTAATTGCAGTCGGCCTTGGAAGGAAGCAGCAATCAATGATTTCCCCAACTGTCCCATAGAAAAATGACATGTAATCGTCCATAGTCAATGCGCGTTCTAACGGTAATATTCCGAGAAGATCTGGCATTAATAACTCCGGAATCATCGCCAAGAAACGGGATGGGAAACCTGAAGATGACCTAGTCTGGATTCGTCGAACGAAGAACACACTTCGTTGAGCTGAGTTTGAGTTCGTCGAGCTGGGCTTGAGAGATTCGAGCTGAGCTTGAGAGAGTCGAGTTGAGCTTGAGTTCGTCGAGCTGAGCTTGAGAGAGTTCGTCAAGCAGACAATCTTCATTCGTTGAACAGACAATCTTCATTCGTCGAGCGAAGAAAGATTGTGGACTTAGCTAAATATTCTGCATCTGCTGATAATCAGTGTTGACATAAGCTGGTGTCGACTGTTTGATCTTGGTGTCGACTCAAATCTTCTGGTGTCGACATGAAATCCTGGTGTCGACTGAATTCCTGGTGTCGACACAAATCCTCTGGTGTCGACATAGATTGGCTGGTGTCGACACATGCCCTAAGTGTCGACACAAATCTTCTGAGTCCAGAATTCATCGAGTAGAGAACTGCATTCGTCAACCTAAGAAGCTGACTTCGTCGACCTGAGAAGTTGAGAACTTGAGGTCCAAGTTCGTCGAGCTTAGAATCCAATCCGTTGACCTAAGCTTGAAGCTGGACTTAGAAAAATTCTGAAGTTGTCCTGAATTTGGTTTGATGAAGAATCTCAGTCTTCGTCGAACAGAGAACCAAGATCGTCGAGCTCAGCACTAAGAATTGTCTTACGATCGTCGAGCGCAGAGCACCTTTCGTCGAGCTGAGTTCGACGAACATCGAACTCACTTTACTTAGTCTTGAAAACTTGTAAGTTTGGAGTCTCTGAAGGTCTTGATGATAGCTGGTCCATCTGAAGTTGACTCTAGGGACTTGGCCTAGACTCTAGGTGTAACATCCCATTTCCAACTAGACCCCTAAGAGTGGTTTTGGCCATGACTAAGTCATGACAAACCCTAGGAAGCCAGAAATGGGCCAAGAGATAGGAGGCCAAGGTAGGGATCACCATGGTCTGCAAATAGTAGGATTTTGAACAATGGTTTAGAATAGCAATGGGGCTTTTACCATGGCCCCAAGACCCTACCACAACACTCCCAAACATTTTGGGAGACCCATTAGAGCCAAAAAGACCCATTAGGGCCAACCCAAGAGGCCCAGTTGACCAAGGTCAACCCTAGCCCTGAATGGGTCAACCTAGCCTACTTAGGGCCAATTGACCCACTCCTAGTCTAGAAGACCCCACCTATGCCCTCCTAACCCTAAAGAGAGGTCAATGGGTCACTAAGGACACATTAGGGTCAGCCCTAGAGGCCAGGTTGACCCAAGTCAACTCAAGCCCTAATCTGGGCAAAGTACCCTTACTAAGGGTAAGTGACCTCCAAAGTGCAGGGCAACCCTACCCAACCCTACATAGACCTTAGGGGAGGCCAAGGAATCACCCAGGACCCAATGGGGTCAACCTAGATGGTCAAACTGACCAAGTCAACCCTCATTGAGGGTCAAGTCAACTTAGCCCAAAAGGGGCTAACCCAAGCTCAAGCCACTTCTCCCTTATGCTAAACCCATTCTCATGACCATCATAATCCAGTGGGCTGCCTTTAGCTTATGAGATTGACTAGTCAACCAGAGGTGACTAGGAGAGAGAAAAGAGCTCCTCTCCATGATAATGGAGGAGAGAGAAAATGGGGAAGAGGGAAGGGAGGAGAGAAGCCGGCCAAGGAAGGCCAACAGCCACCAGTTATGGCTGTAATCAACTCCTCTAGGGGAGAGGAGTTGATTCCAGCCATTTCCCGGCCACCAAGGGGTGGGTTCAGCCCCCCTCCACACAACCCGAGCCACACCTTTAATGGTGTTAATGGCCATTGAAGAACCAGCCTCTCCTCTCCCCCATTTACCATTTAAACACCTTCAGGGAGCCGAGGGGATCATTTTGGAGCGTTTACCTGGAGGAGACGGGCCACTCCACTGTGCAGTTGCAGAAGCCGAGCACCGCCGCCGACGTCAATGGCATCCCGCCGCTCCTCTCGCATCCAGGCCGCCAGGAAGGTCCTCCTCCTCTCCTTAACTCGCGGGTAGATCCTAGGAATGATTAGGCTTGAGTTTCGGGCTCAATTGAGCCCGATTCAATCCGGGATTTCTCCTGGTTTCGGCAAGAAAATCTCTTGCTTTATCCGCCGGAAAACGCCTCTCCGGCGGCGGAGCCGCCGCCTGACGATAGCCACCACCTCGACGGAGGTGATGGTGGCGGTTGCCGGCCGGGGAAGGGGCTGGATCGCCGGCGGCAGGGCTTGGAAATCGCTCCAGGCGGGACGAATCTCAGCCGTTGGCTCATCGGGGACGATAACCCAGCGCCGTCGATCTGCGCCAAGATTCGCGCTGCATCAAAATCAAACTATAGGAAATTAATGATATTTATTTCATTCTGTCACACTTTTGATATTTAATGTTTTAAATTCTTAAAAATAGCCAGAGGCTCTGTATGGGAAAATGGTCAACACATGAATTGTAGCACTGCCTGTCTACTTTTTTTTAAAATCGGTTTGAACCCATTTAGGCTTCTGGTTAGACCAGGGCACCCATTTTGGTGGGACATACCCTTAGGGCTAGACAGTCACAAAATTGAGTGCCCACTCTTCACCCCTAGCCCAAATTAGCTGAAATTTTGGCAGAGAGTCTATCTTAGACATACCGAGGGCCTGCCCAAAAATGGGAATTTTTGGAGAAAATATTTCTATAGTTTTTGTAAATATTTAATAATTATTAGGTAAATTAAATAAGTGCCCTAAACACCTCCAAACCCTCCCAAATTTTGGTGAGTGGTCCCTGGGTTCCAATTAGGTACCTGTATAAAATTTCATTTAATTTGGATGTGTTTTGAATAGGTTTTGACCCAACCCTATTTATACCCTATAAAGGGCATTTTGGTCAAAAGTTGCACTTTTGGTTTTGAGTGACCAAATCACCTCAACAGAGGCTGAAATTTTGGCCCCTGATATAACTTGAATTTTTACACTCACTTATGGAGTTTTGAGTGGATTGGACTAGGGTAGCCCTAGAAATTTAGGGTAGGCCCTTTAGGGTAAATTTCTAGGGTTTGGAGAAATTGGGGTCAAAAGACCTTGGATGGACTTGAAACTTGGGAATGATGTCCATAGGGTTACTATGGTCCTGTGGTTAAAATTTTAGGGCATTTGGAAGACTTAAAACCCTTTAAATCCATAACCCTAGTTTAGGGCACTAGCTTGAAACCATAAGATCTAATACCAAAACTTTCTGAAAAGGCCTAAGTCTTTGAATGGGTAGTTGCTTAGGGTATATATATCTCTGGAAATTTTATAATAAATTTTGGATGAATATTTTTGGTACTTTATTCACAAAGTCATGTTTTACAATTTTCACTTAGGAATTTTTGGAGAAAAATATACTTGATTAAACCTGATGAAACTTAGCAAAGCGGCTTGTAATCATGGTACCCATCTCTGTAAATTTTTATGAAATTTTTGAAGAATGATATTTAGTGGTTTCTTCTTTCATTATTTAATTCTATGGAACTTTGGTAAATTTAATAATGACATTTAGATTGTCTGAAAAATTCTAATTTCTTCATCATGATGTTTCTAGCTCCTTATGAAGCCCTAGTAATTTTTACATAATTATTGGAGACATATTTGTGGCACTTCCTTCATTATATTTGATTTTAGGAATTATTTTAATAAATCCTTTAGAGGTCAAGAACTATCTGGAAAATTATGAAAATTGGCAACCAATAATATTTCTCTGATATTTAGTGAATACAAATTTTAGGAGGCCATTACCTGAGAAACTCTTATGGTTCGTGTTCAAATTGACTATGGCCTAGATTTTGAGGAAAATTCAATAAATAGAAGATTAGTTGGGAAAAATATGATTTTCTGAATTTAGACTATATTTATCATAATAGACCTCTAATAATTATCATAAGGGTACTGGATGAGTATTTCACGTACTTCCCTTTTTACGGGTCATGTAGCTTAAGTGGTCTGCATATAGCAAAACTGCAGGATTTCATTTGGATGTGAATTAGGGCAAGTATGATGAGTCATGGTGGTTGTTGTAAGGACAAGTGGAATGGGCTGCGTCTTTGGAAGATGAGTGAGCAAGGTGTAGGTCTGCCTAGGGTTATAGACGTTTGGGTCCGACGAAAGATCGTCCTACCCAAGGAGAGTGGAGTCAAATTACCCTAGGATTAGCATATCGAAATGTGAGAAAATAAAGGGTAAGGGAATCAACAAATAATAAAATAAGTACCTTGCGAAAGGGAACGCTGGGCGTAATCCCAACATAGTTCCTAGTGCCCCTTGAGAGCCCTTCACAGGGAATACCGGGGGCAGTCCTGTGTTAACGTAAACTATTTAACAAGCTGAAAGAGTAACTTAGTAATTAGGGTTGCACATTCCACAACACTAATGGCACCAGATGTTGGTTAGGAGCTTCGGCTCGGATGGTTAAAAGGCGGACTTTGGGTCCGGGGAGCTTCAGCTCGATTGTTGAGTCGGACGTGTTGGTCCGGGGAGCTTCGGCTCGGTTCTTGATTACGCTAATTTGCATGTGCATAAAGGAAAGGAAATTAAGGTGGTGGGTCTTCGGTATTGGAGGGTCGATGCACCGACACCAATACGTTGACTCGGCAAGTGTGGTTAGCACTTCGCCAACAGAAGTCCGTTGCGCCAGCCGGCAAGAGTACGCAGGAGTCCGCTTCGTGCACCAAGCGTTGAGGCGTACGATAGGTCTGACCGGTAGTGCTTTACTGGTTTAGAGGTGGGCGAGGCCCAACCCACCGCTTCCGTCTGCCACTACGGAGGTATCCTGGGAGTTTACAGCTCCAGAAAGGGGGAACTAAAGGTCTGTGTGCACAGAGTCGGGTGTGTGTGTTGCACTTGCATGTCCATCATACCCACTTGCATGTCATGGCATAATCGTTACCTTTAACCTTGACACCTAAAGTATAAGTGGAATGGGACGCTTATACCTTAGGACCTGCAAAACGACCCCTTAGTCTATAAGCTTGTGTGGGCAAGTTTATAAATTAAGATTAATTTTGATATATTTAGTTACTGCTGTTTGACCACCGACACCCCAGCGTATAAATCGGTATGGGACTCTTTATACGATGGGAGCCTTGCAAAAGACCCCTTGGCTTATGTGTTTTTCACATAAGCGAAGGTTACGTTTCATATTACAGCTTATTGTCTTTATATGCTATAGAACTTGCTAGAATAGGACCGCTGCCATCTGTTTTGATATTCTCCACCTTCAAGTCCTCCCCTTTCTTCCTCTCCGCTCGGTGCCTAGGAGCCGTGGGGGAAGGGGTGGGGGATGATAGGACTTAGTCTTTTAGACTAACGGTTTTCGAACCGCATCATTTAGGGGATCGCGGAGACCAGCATGGAGGAGCAGCCCCAGAGACCGGTGCGCTTGGAGGTGGGGCAGTCTAGCTCCGGAGTTCACACAGCCGGGACCGTGAGTCTTGACCCTGAGTAGTTTTCTACTTTTGTTTCTGCATGAGAAATCTTGTAGTGAGGTTATGATGTACCGGGCATAAGCCCGTTTTTGCTACTCTGATGTTATTTTCTGTGGACACTCCCTTCGTGGAGTTATATTTATTATGTCATGTGATTCTCTGTAGACAGATAGTTTCCATTTTACTTCATTATGCTACTTTTCTGTGATCGAATTGGCCGGCAGAATCGGCGCTTTGTGGTGATGACCCTTCAGGGCGTGAAGGAGTCACCGCAAAACGGCGGTTCTGGGCCTAAGACCCCGGTGTCGAAAAAGAAAAAAAAAGGGGGTCTTACAAGTGGTATCAGAGCAAACCTCGATCGAAAAGTAGCCGTCCACAACCCTGTGTCACCCCCGCGCGGGTTTAGTTTGGGGACAAACTAAGCAGCAGAAGCAGTGGTGTGCCCATACGGGGGGGGGGGGGGAAATCACATGTAAGTTGTCCACTTTCGTTAGGCATTGAGTCGATTATCTACTAATGTAGTTCGTTTTGCAGCCCCCAGCTCAGCCCACCCCACAAGGTGGAGCTCAGCAGACTCCAGACATTGCACCACCTCCCATGGTCCCCACACCTTTCCTCCAGTCAGACATGGGGCAGACCCTTACAGCTATCCTTGAGGCCTTCCGGGGTCAGCAAGCTCCAGCCCAGCAGCCAAACCCAGGGGCCAACTGGATGAGCACCTTCCGAGGACTCTCTCCCCCATCATACTTAGGGACAGAGTCGGCAGTACGGACAGAGGAGTGGCTGGATGTTATGTACGAGATGTTGACTGGGATACGATGCCCTTGGGAGGAGAGGGTGGCCCTAGTGGTATCTTGCTTGGAGTCACATGCCAAGCGGTGGTGGAAGACGCTGTTGGACACGACCTTTGCTGATAGAGAGATTGCAGAAATCACTTGGGAAGAGTTCAGGGCCACGCTGCTGGAGCACTTTGTTCCTCAGTCGGCCAGGGATGAGTTGGAGGAGCGGTTCTTGTAGCTGAGGCAGGGCACCAGGACAGTGGTGGAGTACCACCGAGAGTTCGATCATTTGGCCCGATATGCGGGCTCCTATCAGCTGGACGAAGCAGGTTACGTCAAGAGGTTTTATAAGGGCCTAAAAGAGGAGTTGAGGGAGGCCTTGCTTTTTGTCTCTGACGGGCCCATCTCCCGGATTTTGGAGATGGCGAAGAGGATTGAGGCCGACTGGCACACCACTCGGGGCCGGAAACGGCAAGGGGAGGACCAGGGCCGGAGGGCCCGAAATGATCAGCGGCGAGGCATCGTACCAGATGGAAGAAGGGCAGAGGAGCAGCCTCGTCAGGAGTTGAGGCAGGAGCCGAGAGAGCAGGTGGTCTTGGCCCCTCAACCTCTCCGGATCCAGGAGATGCAGAGACCTCGGGGTATGGCGTATCCCCCGCCGGAGTGCTTCCACTGTCACCAGGTGGGACACCTCCGAAGAGACTGCCCTATGAGGGGGGCACCACCTCCAGCACCACGGGGTGGCCCACCGGCCCAGCATTTCGGAGGCCGAGGACGCGGCCGAGGACGTGGTTACCAGGGAGGCGACCGCAGGAAGAATGGGGAGCAGATTTACGCTTTGGACTTAGCACAGCCCCGGAACCCGGACAGGGTTATTGCAGGTATGAGAGTAATCTTAGTTTTGGATTTATTCTTTGCTCATATTAAGTGTTGATAGAACTACTACACAACCTAGGTTAGAAAACCTTACACCAGAGTTTTTCTTTCAAAACTGATTTAGGAATGGTGATGGTGTGCGGCAAACCTGCCCATACCCTGTTCGACACGGGGGCATCACACAACTTTGTGTCGGAGGATTTCGTCAAGGACCTGGATCAGATTCGATGTTATACGGGACTACCCAGGAGGGTACGCCTCCCCAATGGGATGGAGATCCAGTCCACAGAAAAGTGCCTCCTGGAGGTTACCATAGACGGGTTGGCACTCGAGGCCCCGGCGACGATCCTGAGGATGCCGGACTTCGACCTCGTCTTGGGCATGACATGGCTTGTCTGGAACCATGCCCAGATTGATTGCCCGGCAAGGAGGGTCGTGCTCAGCCACGGCGATACTATGCGACATTCGAAGGTACTACACCGGTCTCCCGTCGCCTGCTTTCATCTATTCAGGCCATTAAGGCTCATATGCAAGGGGACGAGGTATATCAAGTATTGTTCGAGATGACTGAGGAGAAGGACCTGATTGCTAACATTCCGGTGGTTCGTGACTACGCCGACATTTTTCCGGATAAGCTGCCAGGACTACCTCCGCATAGGGAAAAGGACTTCCAGATTCAGTTGGTACCAGGGGCTAAGCCGGTATCCAAGGCCCCTTATCGGATGGCTCCGAAGGAGTTGGCGGAGTTTCGGACGCAGTTGCAGGAGCTGGTGGAAGCAGAATTTGTTAGGCCGAGTTCCTCATCATGGGGAGCCCCTGTCCTGTTCGTAAAGAAGAAGGACGGCACTTTATGCCTGTGCATCGACTATCGAGCACTAAACAGGCTGACCGTCCGAAATACCTATCCGCTCCCCAGGATAGACGAGTTGTTCGATCAGCTGGAGGGAGCCCATTATTTTTCGAAGCTGGACTTGAGATCAGGCTACTACCAGCTGCGGATCCAGGAGGAGGATATTCCGAAGACGGCCTTTAGTAGCCGATATGGATTGTATGAGTTCATCGTGATGCCCTTCGGGCTCACGAACGCTCCGTCGGCGTTTATGAGCCTCATGAACCGGGTCTTCGAGGCTTATTTGGATGTGTTCGTCATAGTGTTCATAGACGACATCCTTATCTATTCTAAGACGGAGGAGGAGCACACGCGGCATCTTGCATTGACCCTGGAGAGACTGCGGGAGCATCGTCTTTATGCGAAGTTCAGTAAGTGTCAGTTCTGGCTGAAGGAGGTGGCTTTCTTAGGTCACATTATCAGCGGAGCCGGGCTGGCAGTGGACCCGGCAAAGATTCGAGCTATTTCGGAGTGGCCGCAGCTGAAAACAGCCACTGACGTACGGAGTTTTCTAGGACTTGCCGGTTACTATCGGAAGTTCGTGGAGGGATTCTCTCGAATCGCCCTCCCGCTCACATCCTTGACAAAGAAGGAGGTACCGTTCGTGTGGACCCCGCAGTGCCAGACAGCTTTCCAGGAGCTGAAGGATCGGCTGACCTCGGCTCCCATTCTTACTCTCCCCTCGGGGAGGGAGGGATTCCAGGTCTACACCGACGCATCATATCAGGGGATGGGAGCAGTACTGATGCAGAACGGACACGTCATAGCTTATGCTTCCCGCCAGCTGAAGACCCATGAGAAGAACTACCCAGTGCACGACCTGGAGATGGGAGCAGTTGTATTCGCACTAAAAATATGGCGGCATTACCTATATGGAGTCCACTGTGACATATACTCTGATCATAAGAACCTTAAGTACGTGGACACACAGAAGGAACTAAACATCAGGCAGAGGCGGTGGGTGGAGTTCCTTTCTGACTATCAGTATGAGATGCATTACCACCCGGGAAGGCGAACGTGGTAGCGGACGCACTGAGTAGGAGAGCTGCCACAGCAGGAGCAGAGCCTCAGTTGATGTCTATGGAGCTGCTGCAGAGACTGGAGGACATGCACATTACCCTGGTATCGTCCGATGATCCTGAGCTCTATGAGGAGTACTTGGCCGCGGTAGGCGTTACCGATGACATCAGAGACCGAGTCAGAGAAGGGCAGAGGCAGGATGCCAAGTTAGAGCCCATCTTCCAAGCTCTGGAGGCAGGCACTGCAGGAGACTACACACTGAGGGACGACCTGGTGTGCTTCAGAGGACGGGTGTATATACCGGAGGGAGGCCGGATTCGGGAGGATATTATGATGGAGGCGCACTGCAGCCGGTATTCTGTACACCCGGGGATCACAAAGATGACGGCTGATTTGAAGAAGACGATGTACTGGCCGGGCATGAAGAGGGATGTCTCACACTTCGTGACCCATTGTGAGGCATGTCAGCTAGTGAAGGCGGAGTGCAGGAACCCCGCGGGATTATTGCAGCCACTCCCGGTGCCGGAGTGGAAGTTTGATGACATAGCCATGGACTTCATACATGGGCTTCCCCGGTCTCGGACAGGGAATGACTCGATCTGGGTAATCGTCGATCGGTTGACCAAGGTGGCTCGATTTATACCGATCAGGAAGGATGATTCAGTAGGAGTACTGGTGCGAAAGTTTGTGGAGCAGTTCGTTCGTTATCATGGCGTGCCCAGGACGATAGTGTCGGATCGGGATGGCAGGTTCACCTCCAGGGAGTGGAGATCCGTGCAAGCCTACTTAGGCACGCGATTGACTTTCAGCACTGCATTCCACCCCCAGACAGACGGGCAGACAGAACGCACCAACCGGACGCTGGAGGACCTTTTGAGGCTATGCATCTTGGACCGCGGGGAACCGTGGGAGAAACTGTTGCCCCTTGTCGAGTTCTCCTATAACAACAGCCACCAGTCCAGCATCAGGATGGCGCCTTACGAAGCCTTGTACGGGAGGAGATGCCGGACCCCGCTTTCTTGGGTGCAGAACGAGGATCCGAAAGTGTTGGGTCAGAGTTTGTTGAAGACACCGAGGCACAGGTGAGGCTGATCAGGGACAGGATGCTCGAGGCACAGAGTAGACAGGCTAAGTATTATGACGCCCGACATCGGCAGGTGGAGTTCCAGGTAGGGGACCGGGTGTTTCTGAAGATCCGGCCCATGCATGGGGTTTCACGGGTGCGTGGTCGGAGAAAGAAGCTCAGCCCTAGGTACATGGGCCCTTACAGGATCCTGGAGCGGATCGGACCCCTAGCCTACCGGCTGGAGTTACCACCAGAGCTGGAAGCGCTGCACGACGTCTTCCACATTTCTTCTTTGAGGAGGGCTCTGCTACGCCCGGAGCAGCAGATTCTGACTACCGAAGGGCCGATAGCGTCAGATCGGTCGGTTCATTTGGAGCCTGTGAGGATCGACGACCGAGGAGTGCGGGTCTTGCGACGCAAGAAGGTCCCACTAGTCAAGGTCCTGTGGAGGAACCACGGACAGGAGGAGCATACCTGGGAGCCACATGACCTGATGCGACAAAGATACCCCGAGCTATTCAGTCAGGTATACCTCTCGGACCCCTCAAGATGTTAATTTATTTTTCCTGCTTTAAGTATACTAAGGGCTGCTCTAGGTAGATAGGGGCTTATATTTTGTTTATTGGGGGCTCAACCTTGTTTATTGGGAATTTTGGTTCGCTGTTTGGGCGAAAGGGGTCTTAGATCTAAGTTTTTCCATAAAATCAAATTCAACGAACGAGGCGTCATAATGGGATGTTACAAGACTATTTCCTTCGGTAATAAGACCCGTAGGTCCAACCTTGATTTCGGGGACGAAATCTTTGTTTTGTTTATTGGGATTTGTAACATCCCATTTCCAACTATACCCCTAAGAGTGGTTTTGGCCATGACTAAGTCATGACAAACCCTAGGAAGCCAGAAATGGGCCAAGAGATAGGAGGCCAAGGTAGGGATCACCATGGTCTGCAAATAGTAGGATTTTGAACAATGGTTTAGAATGGCAATGGGGCTTCACCATGGCCCCAAGACCCTACCACAACACTCCCAAACATTTTGGGAGACCCATTAGAGCCAAAAAGACCCATTAGGGCCAACCCAAGAGGCCCAGTTGACCAAGGTCAACCCTAGCCCTGAATGGGTCAACCTAGCCTACTTAGGGCCAATTGACCCACTCCTAGTCTAGAGGACCCCACCTATGCCCTCCTAACCCTAAAGAGAGGTCAATGGGTCACTAAGGACACATTGGGGTCAGCCCTAGAGGCCAGGTTGACCCAAGTCAACTCAAGCCCTAATCTGGGCAAAGTACCCTTACTAAGGGTAAGTGACCTCCAAAGTGCAGGGCAACCCTACCCAACCCTACATAGACCTTAGGGGAGGCCAAGGAATCACCCAGGACCCAATGGGGTCAACCTAGATGGTCAAACTGACCAAGTCAACCCTCATTGAGGGTCAAGTCAACTTAGCCCAAAAGGGGCTAACCCAAGCTCAAGCCACTTCTCCCTTAGGCTAAACCCATTCTCATGACCATCATAATCCAGTGGGCTGCCTTTAGCTTATGAGATTGACTAGTCAACCAGAGGTGACTAGGAGAGAGAAAAGAGCTCCTCTCCATGATAATGGAGGAGAGAGAAAATGGGGAAGAGGGAAGGGAGGAGAGAAGCCGGCCAAGGAAGGCCAACAGCCACCAGTTATGGCTGTAATCAACTCCTCTAGGGGAGAGGAGTTGATTCCAGCCGTTTCCCGGCCACCAAGGGGTGGGTTCAGCCCCCCTCCACACAACCCGAGCCACACCTTTAATGGTGTTAATGGCCATTGAAGAACCAGCCTCTCCTCTCCCCCATTTACCATTTAAACACCTTCAGGGAGCCGAGGGGATCATTTTGGAGCGTTTACCTGGAGGAGACGGGCCACTCCACTGTGCAGTTGCAGAAGCCGAGCGCCGCCGCCGACGTCAATGGCATCCCGCCGCTCCTCTCGCCTCCAGGCCGCCAGGAAGGTCCTCCTCCTCTCCTTAACTCGCGGGTAGATCCTAGGAATGATTAGGCTTGAGTTTCGGGCTCAATTGAGCCCGATTCAATCCGGGATTTCTCCTGGTTTCGGCAAGAAAATCTCTTGCTTTATCCGCCGGAAAACGCCTCTCCGGCGGCGGAGCCGCCGCCTGACGATAGCCACCACCTCGACGGAGGTGATGGTGGCGGTGGCCGGCCGGGGAAGGGGCTGGATCGCCGGCGGCAGGGCTTGGAAATCGCTCCAGGCGGGACGAATCTCAGCCGTTGGCTCATCGGGGACGATAACCCAGCGCCGTCGATCTGCGCCAAGATCCGCGCTGCATCAAAATCAAACTATAGGAAATTAATGATATTTATTTCATTCTATCACACTTTTGATATTTAATGTTTTAAATTCTTAAAAATAGCCAGAGGCTCTGTATGGGAAAATGGTCAACACATGAATTGTAGCCCTGCCTGTCTAATTTTTTTTAAAATTAGTTTGAACCCATTTAGGCTTCTGGTTAGACCAGGGCACCCATTTTGGTGGGACATACCCTTAGGGCTAGGCAGTCACAAAATTGCGTGCCCACTCTTCACCCCTAGCCCAAATTAGCTGAAAGTTTGGCAGAGAGTCTATCTTAGACATACCTAGGGCCTGCCCAAAAATGGGAATTTTTGGAGAAAATATTTCTATAGTTTTTGTAAATATTTAATAATTATTAGGTAAATTAAATAAGTGCCCTAAACACCTCCAAACCCTCCCAAATTTTGGTGAGTGGTCCCTGGGTTCCAATTAGGTACCTGTATAAAATTTCATTTAATTTGGATGTGTTTTGAATAGGTTTTGACCCAACCCTATTTATACCCTATAAAGGGCATTTTGGTCAAAAGTTGCACTTTTGGTTTTGAGTGACCAAATCACCTCAACAGAGGCTGAAATTTTGGCCCCTGATATAACTTGACTTTTTACACTCACTTATGGAGTTTGGAGTGGATTGGACTAGGGTAGCCCTAGAATTTTAGGGTAGGCCCTTTAGGGTAAATTTCTAGGGTTTGGAGAAATTGGGGTCAAAAGACCTTGGATGGACTTGAAACTTGGGAATGATGTCCATAGGGTTACTATGGTCCTGTGGTTAAAATTTTAGGGCATTTGGAAGACTTAAAACCCTTTAAATCCATAACCCTAGTTTAGGGCACTAGCTTGAAACCATACGATCTAATACCAAAACTTTCTGAAAAGTCCTAAGTCTTTGAATGGGTAGTTGCTTAGGGTATATATATCTCTGGAAATTTTATAATAAATTTTGGATGAATATTTTTGGTACTTTATTCACAAAGTCATGTTTTACAATTTTCACTTAGGAATTTTTGGAGAAAAATATACTTGATTAAACCTGATGAAACTTAGCAAAGGGGCTTGTAATCATGGTACCCATCTCTGTAAATTTTTATGAAATTTTTGAAGAATGATATTTAGTGGTTTCTTCTTTCATTATTTAATTCTATGGAACTTTGGTAAATTTAATAATGACATTTAGATTGTCTGAAAAATTCTAATTTCTTCATCATGATGTTTCTAGCTCCTTATGAAGCCCTAGTAATTTTTACATAATTATTGGAGACATATTTGTGGCACTTCCTTCATTATATTTGATTTTAGGAATTATTTTAATAAATCCTTTAGAGGTCAAGAACTATCTGGAAAATTATAAAAATTGGCAACCAATAATATTTCTCTGATATTTAGTGAATACAAATTTTAGGAGGCCATTACCTGAGAAACTCTTATGGTTCATGTTCAAATTGACTATGGCCTATATTTTGAGGAAAATTCAATAAATAGAAGATTAGTTGGGAAAAATATGATTTTCTGAATTTAGACTATATTTATCATAATAGACCTCTAATAATTATCATAAGGGTACTGGATGAGTATTTCACGTACTTCCCTTTTTACGGGTCATGTAGCTTAAGTGGTCTGCATATAGCAAAACTGCAGGATTTCATTTGGATGTGAATTAGGGCAAGTATGATGAGTCATGGTGGTTGTTGTAAGGACAAGTGGAATGGGCTGCATCTTTGGAAGATGAGTGAGCAAGGTGTAGGTCTGCCTAGGGTTATAGACGTTTGGGTCCGACGAAAGATCGTCCTACCCAAGGAGAGTGGAGTCAAATTACCCTAGGATTAGCATATCGAAATGTGAGAAAATAAAGGGTAAGGGAATCAACAAATAATAAAATAAGTACCTTGCGAAAGGGAACGCTGGGCGTAATCCCAACATAGTTCCTAGTGCCCCTTGAGAGCCCTTCACAGGGAATACCGGGGGCAGTCCTGGGTTAACGTAAACTGTTTAACAAGCTGAAAGAGTAACTTAGTAATTAGGGTTGCACATTCCACAACACTAATGGCACCAGATGTTGGTTAGGAGCTTCGGCTCGGATGGTTAAAAGGCGGACTTTGGGTCCGGGGAGCTTCGGCTCGATTGTTGAGTCGGACGTGTTGGTCCGGGGAGCTTCGGCTCGGTTCTTGATTACGCTAATTTGCATGTGCATAAAGGAAAGGAAATTAAGGTGGTGGGTCTTCGGTATTGGAGGGTCGATGCACCGACACCAATACGTTGACTCGGCAAGTGTGGTTAGCACTTCGCCAACAGAAGTCCGGTGCGCCAGCCGGCAAGAGTACGCAGGAGTCCGCTTCGTGCACCAAGCGTTGAGGCGTACGATAGGTCTGACCGGTAGTGCTTTACTGGTTTAGAGGTGGGCGAGGCCCAACCCACCGCTTCCGTCTGCCACTACGGAGGTATCCTGGGAGTTTACGGCTCCAGAAAGGGGGAACTAAAGGTCTGTGTGCACAGAGTCGGGTGTGTGTGTTGCACTTGCATGTCCATCATACCCACTTGCATGTCATGGCATAATCGTTACCTTTAACCTTGACACCTAAAGTATAAGTGGAATGGGACGCTTATACCTTAGGACCTGCAAAACGACCCCTTAGTCTATAAGCTTGTGTGGGCAAGTTTATAAATTAAGGTTAATTTTGATATATTTAGTTACTACTGTTTGACCACCGGCACCCCAACATATAAATCGGTATGTGACTCTTTATACGATGGGAGTCTTGCAAAAGACCCCTTGGCTTATGTGTTTTTCACATAAGCGAAGGTTACGTTTCATATTACAGCTTATTGTCTTTATATGCTATAGAACTTGCTAGAATAGGACCGCTGCCATCTGTTTTGATATTCTCCACATTCAAGTCCTCCCCTTTCTTCCTCTCCGCTCGGTGCCTAGGAGCCGTGGGGGAAGGGGTGGGTGATGATAGGACTTAGTCTTTTAGACTAACGGTTTTCGAACCGCATCATTTAGGGGATCGCGGAGACCAGCATGGAGGAGCAGCCCCAGAGACCGGTGCGCTTGGAGGTGGGGCAGTCTAGCTCCGGAGTTCACACAGCCGGGACCGTGAGTCTTGACCCTGAGTAGTTTTCTACTTTTGTTTCTGCATGAGAGATCTTGTAGTGAGGTTATGATGTACCGGGCATAAGCCCGTTTTTGCTACTCTGATGTTATTTTCTGTGGACACTCCCTTCGTGGAGTTATATTTATTATGTCATGTGATTCTCTGTGGACAGATAGTTTCCATTTTACTTCATTATGCTACATTTCTGTGATCGAATTGGCCGGCAGAATCGGCGCTTTGTGGTGATGACCCTTCAGGGCGTGAAGGAGTCACCGCAAAATGGCGGTTCTGGGCCTAAGACCCCGGTGTCGAAAAAGAAAAAAAAAGGGGGTCTTACACTAGGACACAAACTTGACCCTGGCTATATATGATGGGTCACATCCTAAGTCAGTAAATCTAGTCCAAATCAACTAGGGATCTAACAATCTCCCCCTATTTGGGTGAGGTCACTAACAGAGACTCAAAATAGAAACAAACAGAAAAACAAGGCAATAAATGAAATATATCTGGCAGAGAATTATAACACATGCAGCAGATATATATATACACAGATTTGTTTTAAATAGATAACATAGTTCTGAAAAACAAAAACAGACAGAAATTGAAACAACAAGAAAATTACTTCTTTGGCTTCTTCTGCTTGGACTTGTCTTCAGCTGGTTTCTCTCCTGGCTTCTTAAAGATGATTTCTATCTTTGGATCTAGGGCCTGAGCCTTTATCATAGTCATATCAGCTGCCCTTATAATGTTCAATGATGTTGCTTTGGGGACAACTGCTTTTGGATGAAGTTTCATATAGCCATCAACATTGAATAGCTTGTTTCCTCTGTCAAATCTTTTCAACTCTTCTTTTCAATACTTTGACATAGTTGTGAGTCTTGATGTATCTTTGCCTTCAGCCTTGGCTTTATTGATTAGGGAGAAGCCAATTAATTCCTGGAATCTGGCCATTTTTGCTGTATTATCAGTTTCAGGATCTTCAAAAGGAATTGGAGGAGAGAGAGGTCTCTTTGGACTTTCAGCTTTCTGTGCATCAGAAATTTGTTGTTGCTGCTGCTGATGCTGTTGTTGATGTTGATGTCCTGAAGAGGGTGGCTGCCTCTGCTGGCTGCTTCCAGAGGATCTCCCTGATTGTCTCTGATATGTCTGCATGGGGGCAGATCTCTGGGAGCTAGATGAGCCAGAGGCACCAGCTGCTGGAGGAGGAGGAGGATGAGGATCCTTCCTGTATCTGTGCACTGGAGGAGGGGAATATCTCCTACTTATCTTTCTATCCTTCTGCTGGTTCTTTGATAACCACATCTATCCAGGCATTCCCTTGTATGGATTTACATTATGCAGAATGTAATAGGGAGTGTCTGCAGTGGGATTAGGCTTACGAGCTGGAGGAGGAGGAGCCTTCCTTTTCTTTGCTAACATCTTCTTTTTCTTACTTGCAGCATCTTCATCTGAGTCATCATCATCATCTTCTTCAGACTCAGATCCCTGAGGGATGTCATAAAGAGCATACAAAGCTTTCAAAGTTTTATCAGAAGTAGCTTCTTTTTCTGGAGGAGGGGCAGAAGATTCAGGAACTGGAATAACATCAACAGAAGAAGATGGGACTGCACGGGAGTTAGAAGCAGTGGGGACAGAGCTTTCAGCTGATGTCTTATTCTCTTCTTCTATATCAGCTAGAATAAGCTCATCCAAGTCAGGGATAGGTGTAACACCCCAGTTTTGCAAGAGGGTCAGTCTGCAGTTCTGGAAAATTTTTGGGTTTCTGGCAGGAGGCACACGGCCTGCGACACGGGCATGTCGCAGGGCGTGTCGAGGCCATGTCGACACTCGGCCCAAGTGTCGACACTTTTGCTCGACAATGTGTCGAGAGTAGGGCACACGGACTACGACACGGGCGTGTCGCAGGTCGTGTCGAGGCCGTGTCGACACTCGGCCCAAGTGTCGACACTTTCGCTCGACATTGTGTCGAGAGTAGGGCACACGGCCTGCGACACGGGCGTGTCGCAGGGCGTGTCGAGTCCGTGTCGACACTCGGCCCGGGGTGTCGACACTTTCGCTCGACGAGTGTCGAAACTGGGGCACACGACCTGTGACACGGGCGTGTCACAGGGCATGTCCCACTTGGTCGACGATCTTCGCTCGACGTTTTTCCGCGGTGTCGACACAAAGTCTGTCGACGGGTGTCGATACTTGGCACACGGCTTGGGACAAGGGCGTGTCCCAGGCCGTGTCACCTCTCGGTTTGGTTTCGGGGCCGTGTTGATGGAGGCACGCGGCCTGCCACACGGCCGTGTCACTGGGGACACGGGCATGTCGGATTGAACACGGGCGTGTCGGATGCCCGTGTGCTGTTCCAGGCGCGTCGATTTGAGACAGCGAATGAGGCACACGGCCCGGGACACGGGCGTGTGCCAGGCCATGTTCGGCCCAGGTCTTTTATTTTCCAGGCGGATCGTGGCCATTCTTTCCCAGATTTTAGGATCTGACGGTTCAGGACTGTTCTTGGGGAGTTAAGTCCTAGAATAGGGTTGAAAACCCTCATTCTTCTCCAAACATTATCTTACTAAAGACCTAGAGAGAAGTGAGAACAAGGAAGAAGGAGAAGGAGAGTTTGGGCTGTAGGAGAGGTTTCAGTGCTCCAAATCGCGAGCAGAGTCCAGATCCGTGGAGCTTAGATCGTTGCGAAGGTTTTCATCCGGCTATTTCGCCATGGCAAGGAAGAGGAGTCAGAAGGTAACGGCACATCTCCTCTCGGTCTTAGGATGCATGTCTTAGCATCATTTATTTTTCTTTCTAGTTTTTGGGCACCAAACTCTCAAATGAGAGGGGTTTTGGTTTGCCAAGGTTCAAGAGGAACCTCCAGGTTGATTGAGTCCGTTCCCGGCATATTTTTGCATTAGAGATCCGCTCCGTTAGTGGATTAGGTATGGTGGGTGAAGCCGTAGTCGCGACCGTTAGTCCGACTCGGTGATGTTGCATAAAGACGTTAAGGATTCGTAGAGATTCCGTTGCGGCAAGATGTCGTTTGTGATGTGGTGATGTTTCCCCATTTTTCTCGAGTGAGTACGTGTAGTCGGAACCGGACAAGGTTAGCTCCTCGTGTCGGTAGATGTTTTCCTAGGTGGACAAGGTTAGCTCCGCATGAGTTGGAGATGGTTTCCTTGGTGCGCGGACACGCTTCAGTACAAATGAGGGACTAGGGTGGATTTGTCTTGGTTTGTGTTGTGCCAAGGCGTGGCTATATCTCCGTAGTTAGCTGGCTATCCCGTGACGTTCACGTCATGTGTGGAGAGTGTCCCGGCGAGACTAGTCCCATTCTGTGTGACTGACAAGAATGCCAAGCATGGGGACAAACCCGGGCAATGAGGCCATGCGCGGGTGGGGTCTGGAAAGGCTTCTTAGAATCGGTCAGTTTTGTATTTGTTGGAATCCTGACATGAGACGTCAGAGCTTGTAGGCAAGCCCGGGTTTAAGACCTTGAGCGGGTGGGGCCTTGACAAGAGTTCCATGGGGCGGCCTGTGAGCCGTTGGGGGAAATGATGACCCCTTTGTTTGCGGCTTTATGCCAATGGGGAATCGATGAGAACCCATATGATGTGATGATGTGCTAGATGCATACGAGTTAGGGTGCCTTGGGTGAAATCCAGGGTATTGCATACATGATTGCATAAGTAGGCCCTTTTATATTATGCTCAACCAGTAGAGAACATGTATGATGTATGTGACATCCAAGCCTGTTTCCATAGTTGCTTTTCTTGCTTATGATTATTGCATACGAAGTGCTAACTTGCAGGTTGGAGGGGTACCCCGGGGCCCGTTAGGGGCGGCCGGGAGGAGATGTGTTGTTGCACAGTTTGAGGTCAGCCTTTGCTGACCCACGTTACTAATAAATTTTCAGGGCAAGGATCTCATGCAGGAGCTAGCTCGATGGCCAGAAAGGCCTAAGGCTCATGTAGTGTTTTCTTTTGTAGCTCTACTTATGAGATGTTATATGTTTGAGACTCTTGTTGTCTGGCTTGCATGCCGAGGTAGACTAGGAGTGCTAGGCACATTCATGACTGATGTAACATTTTCTTTTGGACACTTGATGTAAGGACTTAAGGCCATTTGTTTTGCTCTTTAGTGGTGGATAACTTCTAGTCCTGTTTTGTTTCCGCTGTGTTGTGCAAAGTGTTTTGAGTGTGGGTAGCTATATCAACTTTTAATACTATAGCTGTGGCGTCCGTAGGTTGTGGGGCCCCGGCCGGACCCATATTATACGTTCACTACAGGGGAGGTATTACAATTTGGTATCAAAGCGAGGTTTGATTCAAGGTCAACGCGTAGAGAAGTTATCCACATAAGAGTAACGCAGTACCATGAGTGTCCGTATGTTTAAGCCTTGACATTTGAGACTGAATCCTTGTTTCTTGTTTCTTGAAGAGTGTAAGCAATGAGGCGGGAACGTCGAGAGCAAGAGAAGAGCTTTCGGCGAGCAGTGCTACTGCTCCAGGTCTTTTGGGCACGGGTGTAAACCCGACCGACTTCTGTCGCATGCTTGCAGAAGAGATGGTGGCAGCCCAAGCTGCAGCAGCAGCTCAGGTGGCAACCCCTGCCACACCGGATACGGCGACGGCTGTGCCAGGAGGAGAAGCCAGGCGAGTGGAGCCTTTGGCAGAGAGGGTAGTTGTCGGACATGGAGACCGACACCTGAAGTATTTCCTGAGCATCCATCCCCCGTCATTCAAGGGAGTTGGTACGCCAACGAATACGGAGGACTGGTTGGTTCACATTCAAGAGCTGCTAAGGGCGGCAGAGACGCCAGAGGAAAAGAAAGCTGAGTATGCGACTTTCATGTTGGAAGGGGACGCCAAGTTGTGGTGGGTGAGCCATAGCGGCCACCAGTTCCCGGGATGCACCCCGTCGGTGGAAGAGTTTGGGGATGCTTTTCTTAAGAGGTATATTCCAGTTTCTACATGGTTGGCCCTTTAGAGGCAGTTTCTGCATCTAATGCAACGAGACAAGACAGTGGATGAGTTTGTGCAGGAGTTCACCCATTTGGGTTGTTACGCGGGAACGACGATGACAGATGATGTAGAGAGGGATAACCTCTTCTACCAGGGGCTGAGGGAGAACCTAAGACAACCCCTCATCTCCATGAAGAGGGCGGGATTTAATGAACTAGTTGAGGCTGCCAGGATTCTGGAAAGTGATTTGGAGCGAACCCAACGCCGAAAGGGTTTTACTCCCAAGCAAGGGGAAGGGAAGCCTTCCCAATCTCATGGAAAGTCTGATGGGAGTAGGTGGAGGAAGAAGCCTCACACTTCCAGATCTGGTGAGAAGAGCAATTGGACGACTGGGGGTTCTCACTCTAGGGGACCGCTGACGTGTTACAACTGCGGTAAGGTGGGGCACATAGCTCGTGTTTGTCCCAAGGAGGAGCGGGGCAAGAGACAAAGCAGGAGCAGATTGTGCGCTCCGGCCCCAGTGCTGCAGAGAAAGGAAAGATGGCGGAGTCGAGCGCTTCTCGGTTCCAACCGGTGCAACCAAGGGCTTACAACCTTGGACAGCAAGAAGCGATCCGTCAAATCGATGTGGTGACAGGTATGAAGAAAGTTTAAGTTGAAATTTTGTGCTTCATACTTTTAGACCCCTTTTTGTGTGTGTTGTCTATGTTGTAGGCTTCGTTTTAGTTTCCGGGTACCCCGCTAGGGTATTGTTTGATACGGGAGCATCACACTCTTTTCTTGCGGAGAGCTTCATCCGGAGAATAGGAGTTGAGTCTTTCTCGGCGGACGCGGAGTTGAAAGTGCGCATGCCTAATGGGTCATCCATGACTACTGGGGTCAAAGGGCGCATCTGTTGGGAGCTAGACGGAGTTGGCTTCGTTTTGGTAGCAGCGATTTTACCGTTGGTTGAGTTCGATGTCATTTTGGGCATGGACTGGCTTGCAGAGCAGCGCGCCAGTATTGATTGCCTATCTAAGGTAGTGTCTCTAAAGAGCAAAGGGAAGGCGAAGGTCAAATTTGAGGGCCTTTGTGGAGTGGCCTGTTCCTTGATTTCGGCCATGCAGTTGGTGCGGGCTGTTAACCAGGGTGGTGTAGCGCTTGTAGCGTTATTGGAGGTTCGTCTCTCCCAGTTGACGATTGAGGAAGTGCCCGTTGTGGAAGAGTTCAAGGATGTGTTTCCGGAAGAACTCCCTGGAGCGCCTCCTCGGAGGGAGATCGATTTCTCGATCGAGTTAGTGTCGGAGGCTAGGCCGGTGTCACGTCCTCCATTTAGGATGACACCAAAGGAGTTGGCTGAACTTAAAGTACAGTTGCAGGAATTGTTGGAGCAAGGATATATTAGACCCAGTTCTTCATCGTGGAGTGCGCCGGTGTTGTTTGTAAAGAAGAAAGATGGTAGCATGCGACTATGCATAGACTACCGAGAGCTGAATAAATTGACCGTCAATAACAAGTATCCGATTCCTCGGATAGATTACTTGTTCGACCAATTGGTAGGGTCAGTGGTGTATTAAAAATTGGACTTGAAGTCAGGCTATTATCAGTTGCCAATTCGGGATGAGGACATACCCAAGACTGCCTTTGGTACAAGGTATGGACACTTTGAGTTTACGGTGATGCCGTTCGGGCTGACGAACGCACCATGTGTGTTCATGGATCTTAAGAATCGGGTATTTCGGGAATACTTGGATTATTTTGTGGTTGTCTTCATTGATGACATCTTGGTGTTTTCCAAATCGCAAGTGGAGCATGAGACCCACTTGAGAGTGGTTCTGCAAGTGTTGAGGGAGAATGAGTTGTATGCAAAATTCTCCAAATGCGAGTTCTGGTTAGAGAAGGTGGCATTTTTGGGACACGTGATTACTGGGGATGGGGTGGCAGTGGACCCAACAAAAGTTGAAGCCATTAGAGATTGGCCGATTTTGAGGACCGTGGCGGAGGTCCGAAGTTTTCTTGGACTAGTCAGGTATTACAGGAGGTTCGTGGAGAATTTTTCGCGGATAGCTCTACCCCTCACCTCACTCACACGTAAAGATCATAAGTTTGTGTGGACTCAAGAGTGTAGTCAAGCATTTGAGGCACTGAAGGAGAGACTAATGACGGCTCCAATCCTAAGTCTACCGCAAGGGACCGAGGGATTTCAGATCTTCAGTGATGCATCGGGACGCGGTTTGGGTTGCGTTTTGGTGCAGCAGGGGAAGGTGATAGCTTTTGGGTCTAGACAGCTGAAGCCTCATGAGAGGAATTACCCCGTCCATGACTTGGAGTTGGCGGCGGTAATTTTTGCGTTGAAAATATGGCGGCATTATGTTTATGGTGCAAAGGTGGAGATCTTCATGGATCACAAAAGCCTGAAGTATCTCTTGGACCAAAAGGACTTGAACATGAGGCAACGCAGGTGGGTTGAGTTTCTTGGAGACTACGAGGTGGCGATTCATTATACGCCAGGTAAAGCCAATGTGGTGGCGGTTGCCTTGAGTAGGAAGTACTCGGGGCAAGGGAATTGGATCGAAACTCATGATGAGCGATTGGTTCGGGAATGGGAGTCCCTTGGTTTGGAATGTGTTGCGAGAGGCGAGTCCAGCATGGCTCAGTTGAATTGGATTGAAGTGCAGAACGACTTGTCCGATCGCATTCGGGAAGCGACTCAGTTGGATGTGGAGTTTCAACCTTTTGTGTTGGAGGCTCAAACGGGCGAGAGCAGCGCCTGGTAGATGATTGATGGGATTCTGAGGAAGGACGGAAGGGTTTGTATACCGCAGTTCGGCAAACTCCGTGAGGAGTTGATGTTTGAGGCTCACTTCACAAAGTACTCCATTCACCCGAGCAGTACAAAGATGTACTTGGATATGAAGAAATCCTTTTGGTGGCCGGGCTGAAGCGGGATGTAGCTTTGTACGTGAATCGTTGCCAAACTTGTGCCTTGGTGAAGGCCGAATGTCAAAAGCCGGGCGGGTTCCTGAAGCCCCTTCCATTCCCTGAGTGGAAATTTGATGACATCTCCATGGACTTTGTGCATGGTTTGCCTAGATCGCAGCATGGTAATGATTCTATTTGGGTGATCGTGGATCGCCTAACCAAGGTGGCTCACTTCATCCCAAATCGTAAAGTGGACAGCGTAGAGAAGCTGGTGGAGTTGTATGTTCGCAACATTGTGCGACTGCACGGAATTCCTAAGAGCATAGTCAGTGATCGCGATGGACGGTTTACGTCCAAGGACTGGAGATTGGTTCAGAAGAGCTTGGGCACGAAGCTAAAGTTCAGTACGACGTTCCATCCTCAAACTGATGGGCAAACTGAAAGAACGAACCGTACTACGGAGGATATGTTGAGAATGTGCGTTTTTGATTTCGGCAAGAAGTGGGAGGATCACCTCTTCATGGTGGAATTCGCGTACAATAACAGTTTTCAAGCAAGTATAAAAATGGCGCCATACGAAACTTTGTATGGGAGGCGGTGTCGAACGCCAATGTCTTGGGCAGAGGCGGGAGACACCAAAATTTTGGGAAAGGAGGTGGTAACTGACGCTTGCGAGATGGTACGGACCATACAAGAGCGTATGAAGGTGGCGCAAGACCGTCAAGCTAAATACTTTAATGCTCGTCACCGGAAGGTGGAGTTCGCGGTAGGAGATTGGGTCTACTTGAAGATCAAACCGTTCAAAGGCGTCTCACGGATTTGCCGACTCAAGAAGTTGAGTCCAAGGTTTTTGGGGCCTTTTGAAGTTATCGAACGGGTGGGAGAAGCAGCCTATCGGTTGGCGTTGTCCACGGATTTGAGTGGATTGCATGACATCTTCCACGTCTCCGTTTTGAGGAAAGCCTTGGTGGAGGCTAGCGTAGTGATTGAGCCGGCATCGGTACCGATTGAGGAAGACTTGAGGACGCGAGTCCTTCCAATTGCTATAGAGGATTCGGAGACTCGGCAGTTGCGGAATAAAGAAGTTAAACTCATGAAAGTTCGATGGGACAACTGCGGTCGTGAGGAGTTCTCTTGGGCGCGAGAACAGGCCATGCTATAAGATTATCCAGAACTCTTCATGTCAGGTACAAGTTAAGTTTTGTACCGTTTTGTTTTGTAATTTCGGGACGAAATTCTGTTAAGTGGGGGAGAGTTGTAACACCCCAGTTTTGCAAGAGGGTCAGTCTGCAGTTCTGGAAAATTTTTGGGTTTCTAGCAGGAGGCACACGGTGATGCAGTGACCCAGAGCCGACCCGCTCTGTCGACCAGGCCTCGCACCTGGCCTAGCCAGAGGCCCACGTCTGGCGGCCCACTGCCGGGCCGACCAAGGCGTCACACCATGACGTCCCTTTTATAAGGCCCGCGGGCCGCACACCCCAACCCATCTCCGGGCCCAACCACAGGCCCACGGTAGGTTGTTGAGGCCAGGTCTCGATCCCTTGACCTCCTTGATAAAGAGCTTTCAGGCAAGCTCTCATCAACCAATTGATCCGCGGATCAGTTGGTTGATGAGAGCTTGCCTGAAAGCTCTTTATCAAGGAGGTCAGGGGATCGAGACCTGGCCTCAACAACCTACCGTGCGCCTGTGGTTGGGCCCGGAGATGGGTTGGGGTGTGCGGCCCGCGGGCCTGATAAAAGGGACGCCATGGTGTGACGCCTTGGTGGGCCCGGCAGTGGGCCGCCAGACGTGGGCCTCTGGCTAGGCAAGGTGCGAGTCCTGGTCGACAGAGCGGGTCGGCTCTAGGGCACTGCATCATAAAAGTGCACTTTTATGATGCAGTGACCCAGAGCCGACCCGCTCTGTCGACCAGGCCTCGCACCTGGCCTAGCCAGAGGCCCACATCTGGCGGCCCACTGCCGGGCCCACGTCTGGCGGCCCTCTTGCTCGTGGATCAGTTGGTTGATGAGAGCTTGCCTGAAAGCTCTTTATCAAGGAGGTCAGGGGATCGAGACCTGGCCTCAACAACCTACCGTGCGCCTGTGGTTGGGCCCAGAGATGGGTTGGGGTGTGCGGCCCGCGGGCCTGATAAAAGGGATGCCATGGTGTGACGCCTTGGTGGGCCCGGAAGTGGGCCTCCAGACGTGGGCCTCTGGCTAGGCCAGGTGCGAGGCCTGGTCGACAGAGCGGGTCAGCTCTGGGTCACTGCATCATAAAAGTGCACTTTTATGATGCAGTGACCCAGAGCCGACCCGCTCTGTCGACCAGGCCTCGCACCTGGCCTAGCCAGAGGCCCACGTCTGTAGGCCCACTGCCGGGCCCACCAAGGCGTCACACCATGGCATCCCTTTTATTAGGCCCGCGGGCCGCACACCCCAACCCATCTCTGGGCCCAACCACAGGCGCACGGTAGGTTGTTGAGGCCAGGTCTCGATCCCCTGACCTCCTTGATAAAGAGCTTTCAGGCAAGCTCTCATCAACCAACTGATCCGCGGATCAGTTGGTTAATGAGAGCTTGCCTGAGAGCTCTTTATCAAGGAGGTCTGGGGATCGAGACCTGGCCTCAACAACCTACCGTGTGCCTGTGGTTGGGCCCGGAGATGGGTTGGGGTGTGCGGCCTGCGGGCCTGATAAAAGGGACGCCGTGGTGTGACGCCTTGGTGGGCCCGGCAGTGGGCCGCCAGACGTGGGCCTCTGGCTAGGCCAGGTGCGAGGCCTGGTCGACAGAGCGGGTCGGCTCTGGGTCACTGCATCATATTTTTAATCATCGAATTAGAATTCGAGAGGGGGATGAATGGAAGACGGCGTTCAAGACTAAGGATGATTTATATGAGTGGCTTGTCATGCCCTTTGGGCTTTCTAATGCCCCAAGCACATTTTCTCGGATGATGACTCAAATATTCCAACCCCTCATGGGAAAATTCGTCGTAGTGTATTTTGACGACATCTTGGTGTTTAGCTTGACGCCCACTGAACATACAAATCACTTGAGGGCAGTCTTAACTACTTTAAGGAAAGAAAAACTATTCTTAAATCTGATGAAATGCACTTTCCTTGTCCGTGAGGTTGAGTTCTTAGGATATCTTGTGGGAGCGGACGACATTAGAGTAGACCCAAAAAAGGTGCAAGTTATTAACGAGTGGCCGGAGCCCAAGTCCATCAGTGACGTTAGATGTTTCCATGGACTCGCTAATTTTTATCGGCGTTTTATTAAAAATTTTAGTAGCATCATGGCTCCTTTGACGGAGTGCATGAAGAAGGGGGATTTCCAATGGACTAAGTCCGCCACTCATGCCTTCCAAACGATCAAAACTCTCATGACGGAAGCACTCCTCCTACGCTTACCAGATTTCTCTAAGGTGTTTGAATTAGCGTGCAATGCGTCTGGGGTTGGGATTGGAGGAGTATTAAGTCAAGAGGGTCACCCCATTTGTTATTTTAGTGAGAAGTTGTCCGGGGCTAAATTAAACTACTCCAATTACGATCGGGAATTTTATGCGGTGGTCCGAAGTTTACACTATTGGAGACACTATCTCCTTTCCAAAGAATTCGTGCTACTTTCGGATCATGAAGCCTTACGTTTTATTAACTCCCAACATAAAATCAGCCCCCGGCACGCTAAGTGGGTGTCGTTCCTCCAAGAGTACACGTTCACTCTTAAGCATCTTAAAGGGTCCAAGAACCGCGTGGCCGACGCCGTTAGCCGACTCTCGTTACTATTGTCCACCATGCAAGTTAAGGTGATTGGTTTTGAGCGCATTAAGGACGAGTACGCGACATGCCCGGACTTTAAGGACATCTACTTTAACACCCAAGAGGAGTCCCCCTCCACTATTTCGGTATTCTACATTTGGGATGGTTACTTATTTAAGCACACGAAGTTGTGTATCCCACAAACTTCCCTCCGCCATCATATCATTTGGGAACTTCATGGTGGGGGACTTGGTGGCCATTTTGGCCGGGATAAGACGCTAGCTTTAGTAGAGGAGAAATTTTATTGGCCGAGTTTGAAATCTCTCGTTGGTAAAATCGTTAGTAGTTGTCATACTTGTCAACTAGCTAAGGGTAGTAAAACAAACGCCGGTCTCTACACCCCTCTACCCATCCCTTCTATCCCTTGGGAGGATGTGAGTATGGACTTCATTTTAGGCCTCCCGCCCACCTTCCGCCGACATGATTCTATTTTGGTAGTCGTAGACCGGTTTTTGAAGATGGCGTACTTTATTCCTTGTAGCAAAACTAGTGATGCCTCGCACATGGCAAAAATTTATTTTAAGGATGTTGTCGGGCACCGCGACATTCCAAAAACTATCGTTAGTGATCGGAACGTCAAATTTACTAGTTACTTTTGGAAGACGCTTTGGAAACTTATGGGAACCAAACTTTTGTTTTCGTCCGCCTATCATCCGCAATCGGATGGCCAAATGGAAGTCGTAAATAGAAGCGTGGGCAATCTTTTACATTGTCTTGTGGGAGAGCACAAAGGCACTTGGGATCTCATTCTCCCACACGCACAACTCGCTTATAATAATTCTAAGAATAGGTCTATCGGGTTGTCGCCGAATGAGATTGTGCACGGTTATAAGGCGCCCGTGCCACTTGACTTGATTCCCCTACCGACCACTTATAAATCAAGTCACTTCGCACAGGAATTTGCCCAACACATTCAAAATTTACATAAACACATACAAGAAGTGTTAGCCACGTAATATACGTCCGATCAGTTACACGCGAATTTGCACCGCCGAGCCGTCCATTTTAATGTTGGTGATTTGGTCTTGGTTCGTCTCATTCCCGAGCAGATGCCTTCGGGTACCGTCAAAAAGTTGGCCAATCGGAGAGCCGGCCCCTTTCGAGTTGTGAAGAAATTAGGCGACAATGCGTATCTTTTGGATTTACCGTCCGATTGGGGTATATCCCCTATTTTTAATGTTTCCGATTTAACACCTTATACTTCTCCGCCACTTGAAATATGAAACACTCATGTCTCTTCTTCCTCTCGCTCTTCTCTTGGGTTTGGGGGGGGAAAGGTCTCATGAATCGCCTCTTCCTTCGGATTCCCTTGGAGGTACGTTGGTGGATGCTTTTGCTTCAGTCTTACCTTTTTCGACTAACGCTTTTCCTAGTTTTCCCAAGACCTCTTTCTTACCAGACAGGATCCTTGCCGATGAAGTTCTCCCGTCCCCACTTGGTACCTCTCGCCGCTATTTGGTCCACTGGCGTGATCGCCCATCCTCCGATGATTCATGGGTTCCCGAAGATGAAGTGGCTCGCTTGGCTGATGCTCTCCTTCGCCGCTACAAAGACGCCAACTCCTCGGTGCTGAGTCCTTTTGAGAAGGGGAGGATTGACGGAGTCGACCCTCTCCAACCCGCGGCCGTTGATGTTGAAGCGCTAACGGATGACACGCCACGATTACAAAGCAAAGATATACGACGAAATAAAGACGTGGGAGCGCGGCGCCGCACCTCTTCCCGCTACCATCTTCACTCGCGAGATAACGCCATCAAATGACGTTGTTGTCATAAAAACTGCCGGGCTGCGGATATCAATTTTATGCTATGTTTTGTTTAATTGGTGGCCTGCATTTAGCCTCCAAATGCCTTTAATTTCTGAAATATTTTATGTATAACGTTTATTTAGAGTGGTCCAGATAAAAGCATCCACTCCCTTGGTTTGAGATGAAGAAAATAACCCTAAAAAAAGGATTTCATCTTTTGAGAATCTCTTCTCATTTCCGCCGCCCCCCTCTCTTGTCCGCCTCCTTGAGGGCTTCGGCCAAGTGCAGGCCCTCCTCTTCCGGCATGGGAACTTCGCGGTGTGACTCCGTTGAAGGTGGACGTGCAAGATTCTTCCGGTGTGACTCCGGCGGAACCGTGGTTGAGCGATTCTCCACGTGCAACTATCTACGAGTTGGGGTAACGATTCCTCTTCTCTATCTTGTGTGCTTCTTCTACATCCTCCGCATATTTCTTGTGCGAATGTTTTGGTGTGAAATCTGAAATTTTTAATCATCGAAGTATTTCCATTTGGTTTTCGTATTTGATTCGCCGAGTTTCTCGCATTCGAAGAAGGGTGGTGACCTTTGGTTTTTTCTTAGTCGGGGGAGATCAACCACTTTTCCGAATCATTTCTTTGGTGGATCTCCTTGGTGCGACTTCACTCGACCGAACCGTGTGGGTTCATTTAGCCGGAAAGGATAGTCGTCTCTACTCACTATTTGATCCTAAGAGGGTTCGCGATCCTCAAGTCGTTGTGTGACGATAAACGTTAACCTAAATCGTGGCTACGCTCGCGTGTGTTGTTTCCAAATTAGATCGTGTGGGGGTAGATTTAGTCGCTAGAATGTGCCGGACATTTTGCCCCGGTAGCCTACATCACACGGCCTGCGACACGGGCGTGTCGAGGCCGTGTTGACACTCGGCCCAAGTGTCGACACTTTCACTCGACAATGTGTGGAGAGTAGGGTATACGGCCTGCGACACGGGCGTGTCGCAGGGCGTGTCGAGGCCGTGTCGATACTCGGCCCAAGTGTTGACACTTTCGCTCGACATTGTGTCGAGAGTAGGGCACACGGCCTATGACACGGGCGTGTTGCAGGGCGTGTCGAGTCCATGTCGACACTCGGCCCGGGGTGTCGACACTTTCGCTCGACGAGTGTCGAGACTGGGGCACACGGCCTGTGACACGGGCGTGTCACAGGGCGTGTCCCACTTGGTCGATGATCTTCGCTCGATGTTTTTCCGCGGTTTCGAAACAAAGCCTGTCTACTGGTGCCGAGACTTGGCACACGGCTTGGGACACGGGCGTATCCCAGGCTGTGTCACCTCTCGGTTTGGTTTCGGGGCCGTGTCGATGGAGGCACACGGCCGGCCACACGGCCGTGTCACTGGGGACACGGGCGTGTCGGATTGAACACGGGCGTGTCGGATGCCCGTGTGCTGTTACAGGGGCATCGATTTGAGACGGCGAATGAGGCACACGGCCCTGGACACGGGCGTGTGCCAGGCCGTGTTCGGCCCAGGTCTTTTATTTTCCAGGCGGATCGTGGCCATTCTTTCCTAGATTTTAGGATCTGACGGTTCAGGACTGTTCTTCGGGAGTTAAGTCCGAGAATAGGGTTGAAAACCCTCATTCTTCTCCAAGAATTCTCTTACTAAAGACCTAGAGAGAAGTGAGAACATGAAAGAAGGAGAAGGAGAGTTTGGGCTGTAGGAGAGGTTTCGGTGCTCCAAATCGCGAGCCGAGTCCAGATCCGTGGAGCTTAGATCGTTGCGAAGGTTTTCATCCGGCTATTTCGCCATGGCAAGGAAGAGGAGTCGGAAGGTAAAGACACGTCTCCTCTCGGTCTTAGGATGTATGTCTTAGCATCATTTATTTTTCTTTCTAGTTTTTGGGCACCAAACTCTCAAATGAGAGGGGTTTTGGTTTGCCAAGGTTCAAGAGGAATCTCCGGGTTGATTGAGTCCGTCCCCGGCATATTTTTGCATTAGAGATCCTCTCTGTTAGTGGATTAGGCATGGTGAGTGAAGCCGTAGTCGCGACCGTTAGTCCGACTCGGTGATGTTGCATAAAAACGTTAAGGATTCTTAGAGATTCCGTTGCGGCAAGATGCCGTTTGTGATGTGGTGATGTTTCCCCCTTTTTCTCAAGTGAGTACGTGTAGTCGGAATCGGACAAGGTTAGCTCCTCGTGGCGGTAGATGTTTTCCTTGGTGGACAAGGTTAGCTCCGCATGAGTTGGAGATGGTTTCCTTGGTGCGCGGACACGCTGCAGTACAAATGAGGAACTAGGGTGGATTTGTCTTGGTTTGTGTTATGCCAAGGCGTGGCTATGTCTCCGTGGTCGGATGGCTATCCCGTGACGTTCACGTCATGTGTGGAGAGTGTCCCGGCGAGACTAGTCCCCTTCTATGTGACTGACAAGAATGCCAAGCATGGGGACAAACCCGGGCAATGAGGCCATGAGCGGGTGGGGTCTGGCAAGGCTTCTTAGAATCGGTCAGTTTTGTGTTTGTTGGAATCCTGACATGAGACGTCAGAGCTTGTAGACAAGCCCGGGTTTAAGACCTTGAGCGGGTGGGGCCTTGACAAGAGTTCCATGGGGCGGGCTGTGAGCCATTGGGGGAAATGATGACCCCTTTGTTTGCGGCTTTATGCCAATGGGGAATCGATGAGAACCCATATGATGTGATGATGTGCTAGATGCATACGAGTTAGGGTGCCTTGGGTGAAATCCAGAGTATTGCATACATGATTGCATAAGTAGGCCCTTTTATATTATGCTCAACCAGTAGAGAACATGTATGATGTATGTGACATACAAGCCTGTTTCCATAGTTGCTTTTCTTGCTTATGATTATTGCATACAAAGTGCTAACTTGCAGGTTGGAGGGGTACCCCGGGGCCCGTTAGGGGCGGCCGGGAGGAGATGTGTTGTTGCACAGTTTGAGGTCAGCCTTTGCTGACCCACATTACTAATAAATTTTCAGGGCAAGGATCGCATGCAGGAGCTAGCTCGCCGGCCAGAAAGGCCTAAGCCTCATGAAGTGTTTTCTTTTGTAGCTATACTTATGAGATGTTATATGTTTGAGACTCTTGTTGTCCGGCTTGCATGCCGAGGTAGACTAGGAGTGCTAGGCACATTCATGATTGATGTAACATTTTCTTTTGGACACTTTATGTAAGGCCTTAAGGCCATTTGTTTTGCTCTTTAGTGGTGGATAACTTCTAGTTCTGTTTTGTTTCCGCTGTGTTGTGCAAAGTGTTTTGAGTGTGGGTAGCTATATCAACTTTTAATACTAAAGCTGTGGCGTCCGTAGGTTGTGGGGCCCCGGCCGGACCCATATTATACGTTCACTACAGGGGAGGTGTTACAATAGGAGAGTCATCCATGACAAAACTGGGGGCTGTAATTTCTTCTGTAATGACCTCTGGACTAGAAGCTGAGATGGAAGCTGAAGCTGAGATAGCAAAATTGTCACAGAATTGCTTAGCAACTGCTGGACCTACTGGAGAGGTGTAGGGTACAATGACCAAACTTGGCTTAGTAAAATCTGCTGGGAGAAATTGCAAATGTACAGTATCAAAAATTTCCAGTAATTCTGGTATATTAACTGTGGGATTCAGAGAGAAATCACCAACAGTTTTTATTTGTTCAACTGACTCATCCAAATCAATGTCAGTGTCCATAAAATGAATTAACTCAATCATCTCAGAATCAAAATCTGTCAAAATTTCTGCATCTGTATCTGAAACTTCTACTGTAGAGGGGGCTGCTACTGAAACTGCTGCTGCTACTATATCTGCTGCTGCTTATTCATAGAGCATCTCCCCTGCCTGGGTTCAGGAGAACCTGGAGCCAGGCCCTTGAATGAAGAGGGGGTAGTAGATAGGGAAGAAATCTGGGCAGATAAAGAATTGATGGAGGACACAAGAGGTGTAATGGCCTCTTGGATGAGAGATTTAATGAGGGGAGTGAGCAAAGAGATGATGGTAGATGGATCAAATGGGGAAGGGGAAGAGGATGGAATGGAAGATGGAATAACAGATGGAATGGGGGCATCTGACATGATAGTGTCTGATGGTATGGTGTAAGATGGAATGGTTGATAAAAGAGGGAGAAGAGGAGACTGAGGAGGTGTAGGGATTTGAGTCTCATGAGGTGATGCTGGAGGAGTAGGAATGTTGGAAATGTCAAGTGGTGGAGATGAAGAAGGAGTAGGCACATTAGTATGTGGTGGAGATTTAGGTGTGGTAGAAGGAATGGAAGAGGGAGGGAGTTGTGTGACTGGAAGTGCAGGAAGAGATGATGGAGATGGAATGACCTCTTCAGCAGGGTGGGGAGTGGCTTTTACAGCCCTGGTGCTCTCAGAAGTTTGGATGGAAGAGGAAGAAGCCATTGAGGGCTTGGATATAGTCCTCTCCCATCTGCCAAACAGAGCGCATGTGAGGCACTTGCTGGCATTTATGAAGATGGTCGGGGAGACCATACATTCAGCAGCCTTCTCCTGGAGGAAAATTCCCAAAATTCTACCGAAGCAGACTTCCTTCTTGCTATTCTTTTTCTTTATCAATTCAAAGAAGATTGTGCCCCAGTTGACAAGTCTCTTATTCACCACGACGCACATAACCAGGAATTGATACCGGGTTATGTAGTCATGCGCTGAGTGCTTTCCCATCAGCACTTTCCCTACAATGTCCGCCAAAAACTAGTACGCGGCAGACAGTTGCTTCTTCAACAGCTTATTAGGGTTTATTCCTGAAAAACCCATTAGCTTCAGCATGTCAACAAACTCTTCAGAATCCATTTCTATGTTGTCTTCTCCATTCACTAATCCAAATATCTCAGAAAGAATTGCGGGAGATAACGGAACATCTTAACTCCCGATATTTCCTATCAGCACATCTTCCTTAGAAGCAGTAGTTGTATATACCCAATATCTGATTTCCGTCGCATGTAGTTTAATTCTCCGGGTCATAAAGTCCTTTAGATTGAGTTCTTCGAGCAATTCCAGGATGTAAAGGAAAATAGGATCCGAATGCTGGTAAGAATCGAAGTCCATATTGAAACCAGTATCAAACTTCATCGCTGCTAACGTTCTTGCTGGAATCTCCATTGATGACCTGCAAGAAAAACACAGAGAAAAACGGCGATCAAGAGCAAAAGAACTGAAAGCGGAGGACGGAGGTCTAAGAAAACCTAGATATAGGATTTTCAGAATATGAATCGACAATCTCCGTTCCACGAAAAAGAAAAATTCTTCGAACTGAGGTCAACGAAATAAATTATAGACAAATAATTCGTCGATCTCATCCAGAAGAATCGAACACAGTTCGTCGAACTCCGTTCGACGAAGTATCTTCTGAAGCAAAGTTCGTCAATCTCTGGTCGACGAACATAGTTTCCACACACAGAGAATTTGCCGATCTCCGTTCGACGAGAATCTCTCAAACTTTCCCTAATTCGTCGAACTCCGTTCGATGAACGCTGGAAAATTCGTCGAATGCAGACAGAAACTAGGTTAACTCTTCTCCATTAATCATTCTCAGTTGATTTATAAAGAACAGATGAGTTTTCTCATCCAAAGGTTTGGTGAAAATGTCTGCTCTCTGTAAATCAGTAGGAATATGGATTAAGTTAATTTTCTTTTTGTCTACATTATCTCTAATGAAATGATGTCTTATTTCAATATGCTTAGTCCTAGAATGGTGAACTGGATTCTGTGTTATAGCAATAGCACTAGTATTATCACAGAATAATGTTGAATTATTTAAGTTGACACAATAGTCTAGGAGTTGGTTTTGTATCCATAACATCTGTGAACAGCAGCTGCCAGCAGCCATGTATTTTGCTTCTGTAGTTGATGTAGACACAGATGTCTGCTTTTTACAAAACCAGGAGACAAGTCTCATACCCAGGAACTGACAAGTTCCAGAGGTACTCTTCCTGTCCACTCTACATCCAGCATAGTCAGCATCTGAGTATCCAGTTAACTCAAACTCTGACTCTACAGGATACCAGAGTCCTAGATTAGGGAAACTCTTTATATATCTCAAAATTCTTTTTAGGTAAATAAAGTGAGATTCTTTAGGGTTCACGTGGAGCCTAGCATAAAGGCATGTGGCAAAAATTATATCAGGTCTGCTAGCTGTTAGGTATAATAGGGATCCAACAATTGCCCTATAATGTTTCTGATCTACAGGTTTCCCTGCTGCATCAGAATCCACAACAACATTTGTAGCCATAGGGGTTTTCATCCCTGAAGCATCACCCATCCCAAACTTTTTGATAAGCACTTTTTTGATGCAGTGACCCAGAGCCGACCCGCTCTGTCGACCAGGCCTCGCACCTGGCCTAGCCAGAGGCCCACGTCTGGCGGCCCACTGCCGGGCCCACCAAGACGTCACACCATGGCGTCCCTTTTATCAGGCCCGCGGGCCATACACCCCAACCCATCTCCGGGCCCAACCACAGGCACACGGTAGGTTGTTGAGGCCAGGTCTCGATCCCCTGACCTCCTTGATAAAGACCTTTCAGGTAAGCTCTCATCAACCAACTGATCCGCGGCTCAGTTGGTTGATGAGAGCTTGCTTGAAAGCTCTTTATCAAGGACGTCAGGGAATCGAGACCTGGCCTCAACAACCTACCATGCGCCTATGGTTGGGCCCGGAGATGGGTTGGGGTGTATGGCCCGCAGGCCTGATAAAAGGGACGCCATGGTGTGACGTCTTGGTGGGCCTGACAGTGGGCCGCCAGACGTGGGCCTCTGGCTAGGCCAGGTGCAGGCCTGGTCGACAGAGTGGGTCGGCTCTGGGTCACTACATCAGATAGAGGCATGTAAGCATCTGCCAATAATGTATGTGCAGATTCAATGAGTGTCCTATTTTTTCTTTCAGCAACCCCATTTTGTTGGGGAGTTCTAGGAGCTGAGAAGCACTGCCTGATACCTTCCTTCTCACAGAACTCATGCATAAGAAGAGACTCAAACTCTGTGCCATGATCACTTCTGATCAATTCAACATGAGTAGAGAACTTAATCTGTATGGTCCTGAGAAAATCTGTAAGAACCTTGAATATTTCTGACTTAGCTCTCAGAAAGTCTACCCAACTGAATCTAGAGAAATCATCAACAATCACTAAAGTATAAGATTTCCCTCTTAGGCTTTGTACTGCAATGGGCCCAAATAGATCCACATGAAGCAAATACAATATCCTAGGTGAATCACTTTTATTAATGGATTTAAAACTAGTTTTGGTTTGCTTGCCTAATTGACAAGCCCTGCATAGACTTTCTTTCTTGTAGGGGCCAGAAGGTAGGCCTCTAACAAGGTTGTCCTTAGATAACCTAGAAATATTCTTAAGGTTTACATGTCCTAGTCTTTTATGCCATAACTCATTTTGATTACTAGTAACATTCAGTAAGCAGATATCAGTTATGGCAGATATAAAATCTACTAAATATATATTACCTTGTCTAAGTCCAATTAAAACAGTTTTGTTATTACTATCAATTATAGAACATGAAGTAGAGTTAAATTGTACCTGATAACCTTCATCACATAATTGACTTATGGATATAAGGTTATGTTTGAGTCCTCTTACATATGTTACTTTCTTGAAAGTCACTGATCCAATCTTCACTGTCCCATATCCTTCTGATTGACCACTGCTGGAATCTCCAAAAATCACCTTTGGTCCTAGCTTGGGCTTGTAATTGGATAGATTGCCCTTACTGCCTGTCATGTGCTTGGAGCAACCACTGTCCAAGTACAATATCTGACTTACCCTTGGACAGATCTTCACCTGTACCTGCAAGGAAAACCAAAATTCAATTGTTCTTGACACAGGTTACCTTGGGTCCTTTATTTGGCTGAAAAGTAAACTGGATATAACTGATAATGCAGGTTGTGATTTGTAACCTAAGGGGTGATATCTCCTAGGTGGAATAACCCAATCAGCTACTGGATTAAATGTCTTATTAGTTGGTTTAAAATTTCTGTAAGAGAAATAGTTTAAGTTTGGTATTTCTGGGTTCGACGAATTGTTGTAAGTTCGTCGACCAGTGTTCGACGAATAGGGTTGAGATCGTCGATCTCTGCTCAGAGAATGATAATAGTCAATTTCTGTGCCCCAAGTTCGTCGACCTCTGCTCGACGAACCATACACAGTTCATCGATCGCAGTTAGACGAATTGTTATTACTAGAATTTGCGTTCAGCGTTCGTCGATCTGGGTTCGACGAACTGGCCACATTTCGTCGATCTGCGTTCGACGAATACTGCTGAACTTTGTTTTTATTAACTATTTTCTGTTTCTCTTGTCTAGGGGTTTTGCGTTGTTTTCTGACATAGGTTTGTCTATTAATTTTTCTTTTCCCTTTGCAGAGATAAACTTGATGGGTGTTGAAAGAATATTCTTCTTAATTATGGGGGGTAAACTTTGTGAAGCACCCAAGCCCAGCTTGCCATTTAATTTGGCATTTACTGTGCTTGTAATGTCCATCAGCTTGAGGCTTCTCCCATTGAGAGATTGCTCAAGTTGTTTGGCCTCACATAATTCAGATTTTAATTTAATTATTTGTTCATTTGCTAAGGTTAGTTGGTCTGTTAGCTTTATGTTCTCTGAATTTCAGATTCAAGACTCCCTAATCTTTCTCTAAGAGTTTTTATTTCCTTTTCTTAATTGATTAGGTCTAAACACATAGATTTGAATTCAGCTTTAAATAAATCAGAACAAAAGCCAAAGCTAGAAATAACCTGATCTGCCTCTGAGTCTGAGGCAGCTTCATCTTCAGATTCTTCTTTTGATACAGAATTGCTCCTGGAGGCATCAAATGCCATTAGGCACACCTCCTTGGATCTAGCTTCTTCCTCTTCTTCACTTGAACTGGAGGAAGATGTTTCTTCTTCAGTGTCACTCCAAGTCTCAGCAACAAAACCCTTGTCTTTCTTTTTATATTAGCTGGAGGAGGGTCTGCTGCTGTGCTTTCTCCTGGAGTCCTTTTCTCTGCTCTTGTCCTTCTTCTGGTTTTCTGGACATTCTGAGATGTAATGTCCAGGCTTTTTGTACTCAAAACACACAACCTCCTTAGTTGGTGTCTTGCCATACTTGGGCTTATCATCCTGTCTGGATGATTTCCTTCTGAAATCCTTCCTTGCCATCTTGTAGAACCTTTTTGCAAAGAGGCTCATGAGCTCTTCATTGGAAGTTGATGTCTCACTTTCTTCAGATGCTTTGAAGGCTATAATGTGCTCCTTTCTAACTGGAGTTCTTGCCTTCTATTCTGCTGCTTCTCTTGATTTGATCAGCTGCTCATAGGATTTCAATTTGCCTAGCAGAGACTCAGTTGATATCTCACTGAGGCTTCTGGCTTCTTTGATAGGCCAGATTCTGGAATCCCAAGAGCTAGAGAAGTACATCAATATCTTGTCATTCACCTCTGTCAAGGTGATGTCCTTATCCAGGGTTTTGAGCTCATTGATGATTGTGCTCAGCCTGTTGTACATTTCTGCCACTGATTCATTCTCATCCTTTTTAAAGTTCTCATACAGGGATATGAGATTGGATCTTCTGTCCTTTCTTTCATCTGTAGAGCCAGCTACCATTTGGTTGAGGGAATCCCAAATGGCCTTGGCTGAGGTGCACTCAGCCACCTTCTGAAATATGTCATCTGACATAGTTTGAGCTAAAATATTCATGGCTTTAGCATCTTCCATTTTGGATTTCTTGTAAGCTTCATTGTTCTCTGGAGGGGGCACTGCAGTCATGTTGGTTGAAGTGTTGGTAGAAGCTACAGGTGCTGGAGGTACACCTGTCAGGATAACAGAAAAAATATCCACATCAATAGAATTCATGTATAATCTGATTCTTGCCTTCCAGATGGCAAACTTGTTAAGATTGCAAACTCGAGGTCTGATGCTTGCATAATCTTTGTTTTGGGCCATGTCTTATGAAGAAATAAAATCTAATAACAAAAGCAAAATAAACAGATATAACTAGAGGGATCTTTGTGGTTCAGGTGTTAGCCTGTACAACCACTAAGGTATGATATTTTAACCAACCTGGCTATGATACCAATTGAAAGTGCAGGTTAGATCTGAAATACTCTAGAGGGGGGTGTGAATAGAGTATATAGCTCTCTAAAAACTCTTTACAACTTTTGTTGTAGGCCTAGGTGAACAATTCAACAAATAAAATAAATAAACACAGCAACCTAAATAATCATAGAACAACACAGCCAAAACACAAATAAGGGCAACCAGACGACACAAGAAATTTTATAGTGGTTCCCCAACCTGGGTACATCCACTCTTCTACCACACTGGTAGGAATCCACTCAGGTTTTTGATCACATGCCTGACACCAATGAGCTTTTGTTCAGGTGCTCAAAAACCAAAACCTCAAGTCTTTTAGAAGGAGATTTGTAACCAAATAATTTTGAAAGGAATTAAAACCCGGTACAGGAATTGGAAATAAAGAGATGGTGTCTTCTCTTTCTCAAAACAGCTGAGAAGACTTGTGGATTGATTGTAGCAGATCTTGCTCCCCATGAGATCTTGAATTAATCAGGAATGCTGGAGCACTGCTTCAGGGTGATAGGTCTTCAAAGACCTAGAATGCCTGGACCAGAAATGCTTCAAGAACTTCTTTGACAGATTGTTATTTGTTGTCCTTTGAAGTAGTCCTGTAGACTTGAAGGAAAGAAGAAGACTCTTGATTGAATTTGATTGTTCTTCTTCTTCTTCTTGAAGATGTTCTCTGGTCAGGCTGATTGCAGAAGAACTTTTGATGTTGTGTATGATTGTTCTTCTATACAATCTGAGAGTTTCTGTCTGATTGTCTGTATTGCTTGCTATCTGTGTGTCTGTATCACTGACTGTGTATTCATCCTTTCTTTTCTTGTCAATCTCTTTTTGACTGACTGAGAATATTCAAAATTCAAATGTTGAGCAGTAATTGCAGTTGGCCTTAGAAGGAAGCAGCAATCAATGATTTCCCCAACTGTCCCATGGAAAAACGACATGTAATCGTCCATAGTCAATGCGCATTCTAACGGTAACATTCCGAGAAGATCTGACATTAATAACTCCGGAATCATCGCCAAGAAACGGGACGGGAAACCTGAAGATGACCTAGTCTGGATTCGTCGAACGAAGAACACACTTCGTCGAGATGAGTTTGAGTTCGTCGAGCTGAGCTTGAGAGAGTCGAGCTGAGCTTGAGAGAGTCGAGCTAAGCTTGAGTTCGTCGAGCTGAGCTTGAGAGAGTTCGTTGACCAGACAATCTTCATTCGTTAAACAAACAATCTTCATTCATCGAGCGAAGAAAGATTGTGGACTTAGCCAAATATTCTACATCTGCTGATATTCAGAGTCGACATAAGCAGGTGTCGACTGATTGATCTTGGTGTCGACTCAAATCTTCTGGTGTAGACATGATATCCTGGTGTCGACTGAATTCCTGGTGTCGACACAAATCCTCTAGTGTCGACATAGATTGACTGGTGTCGACACATGCCCTAAGTGTCGACACAATTCTTCTGAGTCCAGAATTCGTCGAGTAGAGAACTGCATTCGTCGACCTGAGAAGCTGACTTCGTCGACCTGAGAAGCTGACTTCGTCGACCTGAGAGGCTGAGAACTTGAGATCCAAGTTCGTCGAGCTTAGAATCCAATTCGTCGTCCAAAGCTTGAAGCTGGACTTAGAAATATTCTGAAGTTGTCTTGATTTTGTCTTGATGAAGAACCTCAGTCTTCGTCGAACACAGAACCAAGATCGTCGAGCTCATCACTAAGAATTATCTCACGATCGTCGAGCGCAGAGCACCTTTCTTCGAGCAGAGTTCGACGAACGTCGAACTCACTTTACTTAGTCTTGAAAACTTGTAAGTCTGGAGTCTCTGAAGGTCTTTATGATAGCTGGTCCATCTGAAATTGACTCTAGTGACATGTCCTAGACTCTAGGACACAAACTTGACCCTGGCTATACATGATGGGTCACATCCTAAGTCAGTGAACCTAGCCCAAATCAACTAGGGATCCAAAAGGTACCCTTTAGTTTCCTTAGGATACCCCACAAGATAACACTTATCTAATCTGGGTTCGAGCTTCTCGGGCATTTGACGTCGCGTGTATGCCTCACAGCCCCAAACCTTAACAAACTACATACAAGGACGCTTCCCAATCCATATCTCATATGGTGTCTTTAGAACCGCTTTGGTTGGAACACGATTTAGTGTTAAAGCAGTAGTTTCTAGAGCAAAACCCCAAAAGGAAACAGGCAGATCTTCTTGACTCATCATCGATCACACCATGTCTAAAAAATACGATTCCTCTGCTCAGACACGCCATTCAACTACTGTGTCCAAGGTAGAGTGAGCGTGATACAATACCACACTCATTCATATGATCACAAAACTGACGACTAGGTATTCGCCAGCTCAATCAGATCAGAGCGCTTTAACCTTCTTACCCAATTGGTTCTCTACTTCGTTCTTAATCTCTTTGAACTTTTCAAAGGTTTCAGATTTGCACTTCATAAGATACACATATATGTATTTATTGAAATCATCAGTAATGTAACAAAGTAGAAGTACCCATCTCTAGCCATAGAACTCATGGGTCCATATACATCACTATGTACTATACCCAAGTGATCATCAGCCCTCTCATTGAAGCCAGTGAAAGGGACATTAGTCATCTTTCCTAATAAACAAGATTCACGTCTCTCAAATGATTCATAATCAAATGAGTCCAGTAGCCCATCTTTATGGAGCTTGGATATTTGTTTCTCATTTATATGGCCCAAACGATAATGTTAAAGGTACGTAGGGTTCGAGTCATTTATTCTTAGTCTTTTAGTATTTTCTATGTTATAGATCTGATTGTCTAAGTTCAAAACATATAAACCATATAACATTTGTGCTACACCATAACAAACATCATTCTTAAATATAGAACAACAATTGTTCTTAATAATGATGATCACCTCCAATCAAAGTCCTCTTCATGTTGATTTCCTCCCCAAACCCCTTAGCCAATATTATTGTCTTAGATTTTAAATTAAAATATTGGGAGAGCATAAGTAGTAGATTGCATTCTTCCTTAAGTTTCTTTTAAGTTATGGTTTTTATAATTTTAATCTTACCTTGTTTGCAATTTACTCAATTTTGAGTGCTAGTTAATTTATTAGAGAATTTTTGGCTAAATATTTCTCTCTTTTCATTTTAATTCCATAATTCAGGACTTAATTCGTAAATCCCTAAATTTTATTTTTGGCTTGATTTTGGTGTAGTTAAATTTTTAGTTTAATAAAAAATTTTGTAAATGTCTTATAAATATTTCTCGTACTTTTGCTCTGGAATAACAAAAGCCTAAGCATGGGGGTATTTGATGAGTATAATTTATAGGTGTTTTTATTATAATTTTTACTATAATTTTACTATAAATTTATAAAGATCATTTTTGTTTTAGTTAATAAATCTTATTGTTTAATTTTATCTCACATATTTATGTTTTGATTATTTTTGTAGGAATGTTGTTGCGGCCGCGCTCATTGGGATTGAGAATACTAAAATGTTCAATGTTGTTGTCTCCATCGCCGCACCATGCACGAGTCAAGCCCTCAAGTTGAAGTCCACGTACAAGTGCAGCCCCTCTACAACCCGAGCTCACCAACATGGAGCAACCCGAGCTATTCTCCAAGCCCAAACCCGAGCCCCTACAACTATCAAACCCGAGCAGCCCATGCAACCCACTTCAAGTCCAGCCACCTTTGCATCGCTCTCTCCATACCTTGGCCCATTTGAGACCCATGCATGGCCAGCCCCCTCATTCATCCCCTCTCTCTCCCCTTTATTATTTTCTCTTCTCTTCATTTCTTATGCATATCCCCACTTCCCCCTCTCTCTTATTTATTTCTCATTCACCCCTCTTTCCCTTTCTCTCATTCTCATTTAAACCCATCCATCCCCCCATCTTTTATTTATTTTGTTCTTTTTTATTTTCCTAAATTAAAATGCGTGCATGTAGCCTCTTCTCTCTCCCCATCATTTAACATCATGCATGAACATCTGCTCCCATACATGGCCAGCCACTTCCTTTCCCCCTTCATATCCACTTCCATCTAGAACCTTCCCCCTCATCTATAAAAGGAGCCCTTGCCTCAAGCTTTGGAAGAGTTGGAATTTGGAGAGCAAGTGAGATAGCTAGTTCAAGAGAGAGTTCTTTCCTTTTTATTACTTATTGATGTTAAGTTTTTTGTAGTGTAACCATTTTCGTGTTAGTGTAATCTTTTTATTAGTATAATCTTGTCTCTTTATCATTGTGTACCTCTTTTTAACTATTAATGAAAATTAATTTCTTTTCTCTTATTTTGGTTTTCCTTTCAATTATGCGTTGCTAATTTCCCTTACCATTCGATCGTGAGGATCTATGAAATGAGATGAGGTTTTCCTTTATTTTTTTAGTTTTATTTTTGTCTAAATTATTATCGATCCTTCTTTGATTTTTCTCGTGTCGACTCCGTATTTTCGGTATACGGTAGTAGGCAATTTGATATCAGTTCATAGTAATCGAGAGACTCGTTGATTTGAAAGATCACTCAAATAAGGAAGGAGTTGATCGCAACCCTAGAGATAGGATGACGTAAATCCTCCGGATTGGAGTCAAATCCAATAGTGTGGGTCACTTCGATAATGCGACTTTAGGCCATTTTGACTTGTAAAGAGATTTCGGTCAAAACGACTATAAGTTAGGGGATTTAATAATCTAGCGAGATTACTTCCTAACATCGAATCCATCACGATCGAGGTTAATTTGCAAATTTAAATCTATATTTTTCCTTCTTGTCTCATTCCATGGTAAATCATTGATCGAATGCTAGCTTTTTAAAATAAGTTTTCGTTTCAAAAATTACCTTTAGTTTTAATTTTAAAATTCTCAAAGACCCAACAATCTTTCGGTAGGATAATAGTAAAAGCGTGAGTAGCAGTACTTGATAGCCCCGAGTTTAAATATGACCTTGGTACTACAATTCAATAGGTACACTTGCCTTTTCGGGTTGATAGTAATCAACACACCACTCGCCTCGCTCGTGCGGTTTCGAGTTTAGCTCTGCATTCGTTAAACTGAGCTCTAAGTTCGTCGAATTGAGCTTTCACTTTCCATCTAACTGAGCTTTAAGTTCGTCAAACTGAGCTCTGAGTTCGTCGACTTGAGCTCTAAGTTCGTCGAACTAAGCTTTCATTTTTCGCCGAGCTGAACTCTGAGTTCATCGAGCTGAGTTCTGCATTCGTCGAAGTCTTTTGGCACTGAGTGATGGTCATTCACTCAACGCCTTTGCTTTTAATGTTTGAATTTTGTCCAAGTACAAAGATGCTGAGTCATGCTGACGTCAGCAAAGTAAAAAAAGTCAACCAAATATAAATGTTAAGGGAATGCTGCTAGAGGCACTGGCGACCAGCTGTCATCATCCAATGCACTTGGAAGAAATATTTTCATCTTTAAGTGTTGGGGCCCACACACACAATATAGAGCCGTTGAATCAAGAGTAAATGGAAAGAATGTACTGAATGGATAAATCTCAGCCATCAATCCTGGTGGTGCGCCCATGGCTCGAGTGACCGTCAGAGAATAAAGAGAAGTAAATCGGCCAGAACAAACAATCGAATCCTTATCTAGGTTTTTTGAAAACGAAAGTGCGACCGAACTTCAATCTTTTTCCTCGCCTTACTTGTCGAGCCTAAAGAAGCTATTCTACGCAAAAAACTTAGCTGAGGAAAGAGATAGCTGAAGTAATCACCTTATGCAATAGCAGGTTCGGAAGAAATTCTGAGGAAGTAGATCAACAAGCTCTGCAAAGAAACGATAGCCGTTTGAAGAAAGATTCAATTGTTGACTTCATTGTCTTCAAAATAAAAGCTTGGGCTGATATCTGCTCAGTCCAGGAAGAATTACACACAGAGTTCTTGCTCTGGTGTCTAATCAAATCACCTTTTATTTCTTATGTATTCTTTGTGAGTCTGAAGTTGTAAGACTGTGTTATAAAGGCTAAGGTCTTTGTGACCTTTGGTTTGGCTTAGTGCCGAGTGAAAGGTCTTTGTGACTTGTGGTATGGCTTAGTGTCTAAGTGGTAGGTCTGTGTGACCTGTGAGAACCTGAGGGATCTATGCTGTAAGCTCTTAAGAAGCTGAGTTTTGGGGGGAGAGCCTAGTTTAACACACTGTTAGAATGGCGTAGAGGGACAGTGGATATACCCAAGATTGGGGAACCACTTTAAAATTATTGTGTCATCTGTGATTGTTCTTGATAGATAAAACTAACCTTATCACTAAGCACAGAAATTGGCTAACAAGAATGAAGATTGAAATAGAGACAAAAACCTATTCACCCCCTCTAGGGGTTTAGCTAGCCTTGAAAATAAGACTTTCAAGTTCCTACCTCAGACTTGCACCAAATCCTAGCCTCAGGCTAAGAGTATTGGCCTACAGCTCAGACTTATCAAGAAGTATTACAGAAGTAATTGAAGTAGAGTTTACAATAGAAGACTAAAGTAAATAGACCTTGAATCTTTAGAGTCTTTTGTTATTCTTGCTATGAAAGCAAGTTTCAGAAAGGAGCCCCTGAAATAGTTATCTTCAGGTAGAGCAGAGTTTAGGCTTTTCTTCTTGATATTCTCCTTGAGCAAGAAGAGGACCTAGCTTTGAGTTCAATTGATTGACTCTTCTCTATTCTTCCGAAAGTCTTCAAAAAGAACAAGTTTGCTTGAAAAGTGAGTCACTTTTGATTCATGATTTTTCTTTCAGAGCAATGGAAAATGGCATTGTTTCATTGCCCTAAATTATCCTTTTATACCCTTGACTTTTATCAATGGTCTCGTGAAACTTCTTGCCAAAGGTATGGACGAGAATATAATTCTCTGTCAATCCTTTATGAACCAATGAAAATTTTGAATCCTATCAAACGATATGGGCTCAACAATAATATTTAATCCCATCTTAACAATATCATTGAGCAGAATCTTCTTTCTCAATGGTATTGACCTTGGCACTGAGAAGTGCTCCTTTTTGCATCTTCTCTCGGTATTTACTTGTAGCGTTCCATGATCTCAATGGTATAGATGAGAATCATATACCGATCACAAAGGTATACACTTTTATAGCTAGAGCTTGCTTCTAAGTCTTTGAAAGTGCAAGTTAGATCTGATATACTCTAGAGGGGGGGGGGGTGAATAGAGTATGGTGCTTGCTAAAAACTTTTTACAACATTTATTGTATTCCTAAGTGAACAAGGAAGCAAATAATTAAATAAACACAACAACTATGTAAACAAAAAGCAACCACAAATCATAGCCATAAACAAAAAGAAAGACAAGCAACCAGATGACACAAGGAGCTATAGTGGTTCCCCAATCAACCTGGGTACATCCACTCTTCTACCACCCTAGGTAGGAATCCACTGCAGGATGTGTTGATCAGGTGTCCTAGGCACCAATGAGCTTTTGATAAGGTACTCAAAAACCAAACCAGATTTTTTGATCAGGTGTCTTGCCACCACTGAGTTTTGATAAGGTCTCATAAACCAATCACAAACATTTGAAAGGAGTTTGAAAAACCCTTTACAGCAGAGAGAGAGAGAGAGAGGGAGAGAGATGATCTTCTCTGTCAACAGTCAGAGAGAAGATAGTGGATGTTGTTAAAGCTCCCCCTGAGATCTTGAGTTATTTAGGAAGTGAAGCTTTGTAGTAGGGTGATAGGCCTTCAAATGATTTGATCTCCAGCAATAGATGATTTCAGCAGCAACTGAAATGTGAGGTGTCTGGAGTCTTGAATGATGATGGCCTTTGAATACTTGAATCAAAAGAGATCTGAAAATTTCAGTTGGTTGATCTCCTTTTGTGATTTGTGTTCTTGTATGAATTTGAGACTGAGAATGTCTGCAACTCTCTTTCTTTCTCTTGTGTGATTGTTGTGTTGTAAGAGTTGTTGTTGCAGAGAATATGTGTCTGACTTCTTGTTCTTCTACAGCAGGAATGAAAAATCTGATCTTTTATTCCTTTTTTTCTGAATAGAAATGATCCACTGTCCAAGATAGCCTTTAGCCTGTCAATAAATGACTTCCTTAAATGCATTTGTCTTCTGGAGGAAAGTCCAACAAAACATTCCTTGAAAATTCCTTGAAACTTGCTCCAGATTAAATGAAAAGCGGCTACAAGACCTCTGAATTCAATGCTGACAACAATTCCACAGCTGTCCAAATTTGAATCTTGAAAAATGTTGAACTCTTCAGAGAAAACGTCGAACTGAGCTCCACTATCGTTGAATTGAGCTCAGAGACTTGGACTTAGAAAGAAACAGAGATCATCGATCTGAGCTCAAAGATCGTCGAACTGAGCTCAGAGATAGAGAATCAAACTGGAGTCAAGATAGTCGATCTGAGCTCGAAGATCGTCGAATGGAGTTTGACAACTTGTTGAAGTTGAGCTCAGAGATCGTCGAATGGAGTTCGACGATCCGTCGAAGTGAGCTCAACGATCGTCAAATGGAGTTCGACGATTCGTCGTAGTGAGCTCGACGAAATGTCTTGGTCTCCAAAACTGAAAAACCTGGTCTTGAGGGCAGCTTCCAAACCTAAGTACTAACCCTTAGACTCAATTCTAATTGACCTTTAGATCTATATAATGAGGTCAAAACAGGTTTCCTAAGAGACATAGTCATCCTTGCCCAAATCAGTAATAGGGTGTTCCAACAATCTCCTCCTATTTGGGTTAGGATTACTATTTACAGATATTGGAAAATTAAAAACATATACAAACGAACAATATAACAAACAAGACATTGCAGAATCACAGACATAATCTCAGATAGATCAGAAATCAAAATAATTGTCACCTTAGAAAATTACTCTTTTTCATTGCTCTTTATAAGTACTATTTCTCTATTTGGATTGAGAGATTCTTTATTAGATCTCCTATCATCAGCTGCACCTAGAGAAGTTTGTTGCTTTGGCCTGGGCACTACAGCTTCAGGGTGCAGCTTCATGTAACTTTCTGAATCAAAAAACTTGCTGGATGAATATCTTTCAAGTTCCTTTTTCCTTTGATCTGATAAGGTGGTTATATTGGAAGTGTCTTTTCCTTGTTCTCTAGCTTTCTTAATCTGATCCAAAGCAGCTAACTCTTTCATCCTAGTTGTCCATGAAGTAGGATTGTTTTCTGGATCCTCAAAAGGAACTGGAGGCTCATATCTATTGGAGGGATTGTCTGGAGGAGCTCTGGAGGAGACTAGATCTTTCAGCTTGTAAGGAAATGGACCAGTGGTTGTATCAGATGAACCTTATCCTTCCCTTGAGTATGGATGTTGCCTGGAATAGCCTTTGGAATAGACTTGAAATTCTCTTTGGTTTCTTCTGTAATTTCCTCTCCTTGACTGATAGCCTCTAGATTGGCTTCCTCTGTATTGGGATCTAGCTTGAGGTTGATAGGAGGATTGGCTTCTGGCAGAGGGTTGAGATGCAGAACTACCACTTGCATCTGCACCTCGTGAAGGAGGAGGAGGAGGATGATTGAACTGGGTTGATCCTTTGTCAAATTTCCTCTTCTTCTTCATAGCCTTCAGTTGATTTTTGGAGTATTGCATCCAATGTTCTGTGATAGGACAGTTATGCAGAATGTAGTAAGGAATATCATTTGTGTCTTTCACTTTGGCTGGAGGAACCCTTTTCATTGCTTTGCTTCTGGCTTTTCTTTTTCTTGTAATAGTAGCAGAGGAGTCATCTAAATCAATCCTATACTGATCACTTTCTGAGCTTTTATCATCATTTAGTGCATCAATCCTTTTGAGATAGTCTATCTGTTGTTGAGATTGAGCAGAAGTAACAGTAGTGACAACAATAGTAACAGCAACGGCAGGAAGAGAAGTAGAAATAACACTGGCAGAAGAGGTCATGGCAGCAGCAGTAGATACAGCAGTAGCTGGGGCAGCAGATTCAGATATAACAGTTTCAGTAATAGAAATAACATCAGTAGTAACAGCAGGCTCAAAGTCAAATGCCTCTGTCATATGTATATCCTCAGATATTAGAACATCAGAATTAACAGCAATATCAACAATATCAATACTTTCAACAGAAACTGAAGGAGCAGCAGCAGAAAGGGACTTTACAAAAGAATGTATTATATTGGTGTCACAGCTTGAAATAGGCACAATGGCCTTAAAGAGATCTTCAGATGGCTGGACTGCAGTGTGCTCTGGAAGACAGCTGAAATAAATAGAATCAAAATCTGATAATAGTAACCAGAGGTCCATTGAGAAAACTGCAACTTGAGATGTTGAGGCTTGAGCTTGAACTGAAGTAACAGCAGCAGCAGACAATCTTTCCACTTCATAAGGCATCTCTCCCTGCCTAGATTTAGTCAGGACTGGATCAAGGCACCCAGATAAAGGGATTGCCTGAGGAGGAATAAGAGAGGAGAGCCTGGCAGACAGGTCTGCAACTGACTTGAGAAGTGGAGCCAAGGAGGTCTCCAACAAGAGTGATAGCCTGGGAGCTATCAGCTCATAGAGTCTGTCTGCTAAATTTGGAAGATCTACATGCTCAAGAGGGACTTGAGCAGAGGTAGGGACTGAAGGTGGAGCAGCTGGAGATGTGGGTGGAGAGCTGGTGGATGGTGGAAATGAAGGTTGAGAGATGGGAATTGTGGAAATAGAAGATAATGGAATGGAAATGGCTGGTGTGAAAGATGCTTGTGCAATGATATCTTGCAGTAGTTGTTGATAAGATGTGGATGAAGATGGTGGCTCAGGTGGGGATGAGGGAGAATCATCCATAAAGGAATTATCTATAAGATTGAAGGATGAAATGTGGGATGATGAGTCAATATCTAGATGTGGGTATTGATGTAGAGGATGGAAGACTTCTTCAGTTAGTGGAAGAGTTGGAGAATGGATAGAAGTTGGAGATGGGGTTAATATTATGATGGTGGAGGAAACTGTAATGGTGGATGTGACTGGTGTAGATGAAACAAGAGGTGGAGGAGGAGGAGAAGAAACAGGCAAGTCTTCTGCAGGGGCAGAGACTTGAGGGGAAGTGACTGTAGCAGTCCTTGTGCCTGAAGTAGTAGATGCAGAGGGCCTGCTGGGCTTCACTATTTGCCTATCCCATTTGCCAAACAGGGCACAGGTGAGCCTCTTGGAGGCATTGATGTGCATCCCATTTGAAACTAGCAGGGCAGGGCATTTGTTTTGAAGAAACAACCCTAATATTCTTCCAAAATTAACAAATTTTTTGTTGATCTTCTTCTTAATCAAGTCAAAGAAAACTTCTCCCCAGTCCAATTGTTTCTTATCTACAAGAGCACCCATCAAACATAGCTGATACCTGGAGATGGTATCATGGGCTCACTGTTTCGCCAATAACACCTTTCCTACAACATCAGCCAAAAATCTGTACTCCACAGATAGATTTTTCTTCAGGAGTTTGCTAGGGTTTGCATCTGAATGACCTATTCTATTAAGCATATCAGAAAATTCTTCTCCAGACAGTTCAGCAGAGTATTCTCCAGAATTTAATTGAAAAATCTCTGTCAGGGCAGCAGGTGTTAGATATACCTGGGTTCCTGAAATTGTTCCAACAACTGTATTCTGATCCTGAGTGTGGGCAGTATACACCCATTCCTTGATTTCATCGGCAGCTAACTTGATCCTGGTAGTCATGATAGTAACTAGCTTTTGTTCCTTGAGAAGGTTCAGAATATCTTGGAAAATTTGATCACTGTTGTTGAACGAATCCATGTCAATGTCAAATCCCGCATCAAATTTCATGGAGGCCAGGACTGCAACTGAGACAGCCATTGATTCCTGCAAAAAAATAAACAAACAAATGACCAAGTGTAGAGAAGTTTGGAGGGAAAGAGAGTTTTGCAGAAAGTATGAAAGCGCAAGGGAGAACGACAACCGAAAAAAGAGTTTTATATTAGGGTTCGACGCTGAAAAGGAAAGATCGTTGAACTCTGTTCGACGATCTGGGCTTATAAAGGAAACTGAAAGGTCATCAATAGCGTCGATCTTCGTTCGACGATATTGGAGAGCGTCGAGCTCCGTTCGACGATAGTTCAGAAAACAAAACCGTCGAGCACCGTTCGACGATCGCTGACCTGGAGAGATAGTTTAGCACTATATGAGAAGCGCTGAACTCTGGTCGACGATTTCGAAAAGCGTCGATCTCCGTTCGACGATCGGGGGGAAAATCGTCGAGCGCAGTTCAGAGACCAGAAACACTCTATACACTAGAAAAATTAAAATGTTTGCCTAGTCTTGGTCAATTTTTAGAGTTGTAAAATCTTGGATATTATTTTAGACTTTCTCCATCTAACATTCCTAACTAATTCAGGAAGAAGGTGTATTTCTTTTCATCCAAGGGTTTGGTGAAAATATCTCCCCTTTGCAAATCAATTGGGATATATTGAAGTTCAATTTTATTTTTCTCAACATTATCCCTTAGAAAGTGATGCCTAATTTCTATGTGTTTTGTCCTACTATGGAGGACTGGATTTTGAGCTATAGAAATAGCACTGGTATTATCACAAAATATTTTTTGACTTCTCTAAGTTGTAGCCATAGTCTAGGAGTTGTTTTTGAATCCACAAGATTTGTGAAGAACAACTACCTGCAGCCATATATTCAGCTTCAGCAGTTGAAGTTGACAAAGATGTTTGTTTTTTGCAAAACCAGGAGACAAGTCTGTCACCAAGAAACTGACAAGTTCCACTGGTACTTTTCCTGTCTATTCTGCATCCAGCATAATCAGCATCAGAAAATCCAGTTAAGTCAAATGCTGAATCTTTTGGATACCAGAGACCTAGATTTGGACAACTTTTTAAATACCTGAGAATCCTTTTTACTAATGTTAGGTGTGACTCTCTAGGGCTCACTTGGAATCTAGCACATATGCATGTAGCAAACATTATGTCAGGTCTACTAGTTGTAAGGTACAATAAGGAGCCAATCATTGCTCTATATGTTGTCGGATTAACAGGTTTCCCATGTTCATCAGCATCTAATACAACATTAGTAGGCATAGGTGTTTTCATACATGATGCTTCAGACATACCAAATTTCTTAACCAATTCTTTTGCATACTTGGTTTGAGAAATAAATATGCCTTCAGCATGTTGCTTGATTTGCAATCCTAGAAAGAAGGATAGCTTACTCATGCTACTCATTTCAAATTTGGAATGCATTAGATTGGAGAACCTTCTGCACAAATTTGAATCAGTAGAACCTAAAATAATATCATCTACATAGATTTGTACTAGTAGGGTATCAGACTTATGGGTTCTAATAAAAAGAGTTTGGTCTACACTACCCCTAATAAACTCATTTTTCAGAAGAAAGCATGCTAGAGTCTCATACCATGCTCTGGGAGCTTGCTTTAGACCATATAATGCTTTATGCAACTTGAAAACATAATCAGGATGAGTTGAAGAGATAAAACCTGGAGGTTGTCTGACATAGACTTCTTCTTTGATATCTCCATTTAGAAAAGCACTCTTTACATCTATCTGGTATACTTTGAAACCTTTGTGTGTTGCATATGCTAAGAAGATTCTTATGGCCTCCAACCTTGCAACTGGTGCAAAAGTCTGGTCATAATCTATCCCTTCTTCTTGAGAGTATCCTTGAGCAATTAGCCTTGCCTTGTTCCTTACAATTACTCCTTGATCATCCAATTTGTTTCTGAACACCCATTTTGTTCCAACAATGGAGTGATCCTTAGGCCTTGGTACTAGTTCCCAATCTTTGTTCCTTTCAAATTGATGTAACTCTTCTTGCATTGCAATGATCCAGTGTGGATCTTGCTCAGCATATTGAATGGATTGAGGTTCAATTTGAGAAAGAAAGCAAGTGTGCATCAGGTTTTGGTTGACTTGATTTCTGGTTTGCACACCAGCTGAGATGTCTCCAATTACTTGAGAAATTGGATGGTCTCTTGATGTTACTAAATCAATAGGAGGTGTTGATTGTTAACCAACCTGTGTTGTTGTTTCCTCTGGTGGTACAACAATTGGCTCTTCAAGAAGTTTCTCTTCAAGATGTTGAATGTCTTCTTCATCTTCACTACTTTCCTCTTTTTAAATGATTTGTAATCTGTTCAAGTATTTAGCAAGAGAATGTACCTGTAAAGGTTCTATGGTAGAAGTATTCTTCTCCTTGAAAGACATGTTAGTTTCATCAAAAGATATATGAACAGATTCTTCAATTTTATGAGTTGATTTATTATATACCCTATAAGCCTTACTGATCATAGAGTATCCCAGAAACACTCCTTCATCAGCTTTAGCTTGAAATTTTGCTAAATATTTCTTGTCATTATTATGAATATAGCAGATACAACCAAAAATTTTAAAATAATCTACTTTAGGTTTCTTCCATTTGAATAATTTGTAGGGAGTCTTGCCCTTCAGTTTATGTTTTAAACTTCTGTTCAACACATAGTTGGAGGTGTTCACTGCCTCTGCCCAAAAGGATAGAGGAAGGTGGGCATCTGACAACAATGTAGTGGAAGATTCAATAAGGGTTCTATTTTTCCTTTCAGCTACCCCATTTTATTGGGGAGTTCTAAGAGTTGAGAAAGTGTGCCTGATCCCTCACTCTGACAGAACTCTTGCATAAGAAGAGAATCAAACTCTGTCTCATGATCACTTCTGATCAGGGCAATGTGAGTATTGAACTCAGTCTATATGCATTTGAGAAACTTTGTCAAACACTTAAAGTTATCAGACTTATTCCTCAGAAAGAACACCCATGTGAGTCTGGAGAAGTCATCTACAACCACTAAAGTGTAAGATTTCCCTCCTAAGCTTTTTACTGTAATGGGTCCAAAAAGATCCATGTGTAACAGATACAAAATCCTAGGTGAATCACTCTTATTAAGTGACTTGAAACTATTTTTGGTTTGCTTGCCTAATTGACAAGCCCTACAGAGTCCTTCCTTCTTGTAGGGGCCAGAAGGTAGTCCTCTAACAAGGTTGTCCTTGGATAGCCTAGCAATGGTTCTAAGGTTTATATGCCCTAGTCTCTTATGCCATAGCTCATTAGGTCTACTAATAGAATTAAACAGGCAAATATCTACTTTTGTTGAAAGAAAGTCTACTAAGTAGATATTACCTTTCCTTTTACCTGTCAACACAGTTGTGTTGTCCTCTGATTTGATCTTGTATAAGGATTTGCTGAAAGTCACCTGGTAGCCTTCATCACATAGCTGACTGATGATGATCAAGTTGTGCTTCAGTCCTTCCACATAGGCTACTTTCTTGAATGTGACTGTGTCAATCTGAACTGCACCATATCCTTTTGTTAGTCCAAAGTTTGAATCACCAAATATGACTTTGGGTCCAAGCTTGGCTTTAAAGGATGTGAAGTTGTCCTTGCTTCCTATCATGTGCTTGGAGCACCCACTATCCAAATACCATTGCTGTTTTGATGTTGGATAGGTCTTCACCTGTACATAAAGTAATTTACTTGTTTTGACCCAGTTTACCTTGGGCCTAGGTTGATAACCTTTAAATTCAGAAATAAATGACATCCCTGGTTGACTCTTATAACCTTATGGATGATATCTCCTTGGAGGTATTATCCATTCAGTATAAGGGTTAAAGCTTTGGCATGAAGGACCCCTAGGTTTGGATTTTGATTTACCCATGAAAAAATTTTCAAAGCTCTGATCTCTGCTCGACGATCGTGGAGCTGAGTTCGACGATCTTGGGTCAGATCGTCGAGCTCCGTTCGACAATCGACTGTGGCAGAGTACAGGGTTTAGAGATCGTCGACCTGAGTTCGACGATTTTTCCTGAGATCATTGATCTCCATTTGACGATCGTCTAGCTCCGTTCGACGATTTCTGTTGAACCTCGGTTTTCTTGGGTAAGTCAGAATTTTTCCTAGCTAACTCTACAACTCCCTTCCCTTTATCAGAGATAAATTTAATTGGGGTTGTTAGAACTATAGGTTGGCTGGATGAAGCACCCAAGCCCAGTGTACTATTGAATCTAGAGTTCACTGTACTTGTGATGTCCATTAGCTTGATGCTTCTCCCATTAAAGGATTCTTCAAGCTTCTTGGCCTCTGATAGCTCAGCTTTCAGTGAAGCTATCTGCTCCCTACAGCACTCCAACTCCTCAGAGAGTTTGAGATTTTCTGACTTTAAGGTACTGTGTTTAGACAATTAATTTCTGAGAGAAATGATTACCTTCTCAGATTTTAATAAGTCTAAACATAGTGATTTTAACTCATACTTAAAGTCCTCAGAGTTAAAATCAAATGAGTCTATTACCTGGTCTTCTTCAGGTTGAGTCTCAGATTCAGATTCAGACTCTTCTGCATCAGAATTGTATTGTGAGGCATTGATAGCCATCATGCAGAATTCCTTCTCTTCAGCATCATCCTCATCATCGCTTGATCTGGAAGAAGTTTCTGATTCTTCTTCTGTCTCACTCCAAGTTTCAGCAACAAATCCCTTCCTTGTATGTTTATTCTTGCTGGAGGAGGGTTTGCCATTGCTATTCTTCTTGAAGTACTTGTCTTTTCTTCTTTCTCTCTTATCCTTTCTGTCCGTGTTTTTGTTTTCTGGACAGTCAGGCACAATGTGGCCTGGTTTCCTGCAACCAAAATAGATAATTTCTTTGTTATTTGATTTATCATACCTTGGCTTGTCATGCTCTTTGTATGATCTTTTCCTAAAGTCCTTTCTAGCCATTTTGTAAAATCTTTTGGCCAGTAGACTAAGCAGCTCATCATTGCCTGTGACCTTGTCTTCAGGCTGATCTTCAGTGGCTTTGAAAGCTATTGATTTCTCCTTTCTTGTGGCTGGTGAGGCAGCCTTCTGCTCTTCTTCTCTATTCTTAATGAGCAGCTCATAAGATTTGAGCTTGCCCAAGAGAGCTTCTGTTTTGATCTCATTGAAACTTCTGTCATTCTTGATTGGCCAGATCCTTGAGTCCCAAGTGCTTGGGAAGCACATTAGGATTTTGTCATTTAGCTCAGTTAATGAGATTCTTTGTCCAAAGTCTTCAGTTCATTGACTATCAGGCTGAGTCTATTATACATTTCTACTACTGACTCAGCTTCTCCTTTCTTGAAGTTCTCATATTGGGTTATGAGGTGAGACCTTCTGTCTTTTCTCTCATCAGCTGATCCTGAGACTATTTCAGATAGCTTATCCCAGATCTCCTTTGCTGAGTTGCATTTAGCTACCTTTTGGAATATCTCATCATACATGGTCTGGGCTAGAATGTTCATAGCTTTTGCATCTGCAACTTTCCATTTCTTTATCTCTGCATCTGTTCCTGATGGAGGTGGAACAACACTTGTACTTGTGTTCTCTGGAGGTCTTGAACACAGTGTCAAAACAGAATTGAAAATGTCCTCATCAATAGAATTCATGTACAGCCTAATCCTTGCCTTCCAAAGTGCAAACTTAGACAGATTGCACACTGGAGGTCTGGTGTTAGCATAATCTTTGTTTTGGGCCATGTTTTGTGAAGAAATAATCTTAATAACAAAATCAAAACTAGCAGATCTAACTATAAGGATCTTTGGGTTCAGGTGTTAGCCTGTGCAACCACTGAGATGTGGTATTTTTAACCAACCTCGCTCTGATACCAATTGAAAGTGCAAGTTAGATCTGATATACTCTAGAGGGGGGGTGAATAGAGTATGGTGCTTGCTAAAAACTTTTTACAACAGTTGTTGTATTCCTAAGTGAACAAGGAAGCAAATAATTAAATAAACACAACAACTATCTTAACAAAAAGCAACCACAAATCACAGCCAGAAACAAAAAGAAAGACAAGCAACCAGATGACACAAGGAGCTATAGTGGTTCCCCAATCAACCCGGGTACATCCACTCTTCTACCACCCTAGGTAGGAATCCACTACAGGATTAGTTGATCAGGTGTCCTAGGCACCAATAAGCTTTTGATAAGGTGCTCAAAAAGCAAACCAGATTTTTTGATCAGGTGTCTTGCCACCACTGAGTTTTGATAAGGTCTCAGAAACCAATCACAAACTTTTGAAGGGAGTTTGAAAAACCCTTTACAGCAGAGAGAGATAGGGAGAGAGATGATCTTCTCTGTCAATAGTCAGAGAGAAGATAGTGGATGTTGTCAAAGCTCCCCCTGAGATCTTGAGTTATTCAGGAAGTGAAGCTTTGCAGTAGGGTGATAGGCCTTCAAATGATTTGATCTCCAGCAATAGATGATTTCAGCAGCAACTGAAATGTGAGGTGTCTGGAGTCTTGAATGATGATGGCCTTTGAACACTTGAATCAAAAGAGATCTGAAAATTTCAGTTGGTTGATCTCCTTTTATGATGTGTGTTCTTGTATGAATTTGAGAATGAGAATGTCTGCAACTCTCTTTCTTTCTCTTGTGTGATTGTTGTGTTGTAAGAGTTGTTGTTGTAAAGAATATGCATCTGACTTCTTGTTCTTCTACAGCAGGAATGAAAAATCTGATCTTTTATTTCTTTTTTTCTGAATAGAAATGATCCACTGTCCATGATAGCCATTAGCCTGTCAATAAATGACTTCCTTAAATGCATTTGTATTCTGGAGGAAAGTCCAACAAAACATTCCTGGAAAGTTCCTTGAAACTTGCTCCAGATTAAATGAAAAGCGGCTACAAGATCTCTGAATTCAATATTGACAATAATTCCACAGCTGTCCAAATTTGAATCTTGAAAAACGTTGAACTCTTCAGAGAAAACGTCGAACTGAGCTCCACTATCGTTGAACTGAGCTCAGAGACTTGGACTTAGACAGAAACAGAGATCATCGATCTGAGCTCAAAGAACATCGAACTAAGCTCAGAGATAGAGAATCAAACTGGAGTCAAGATCGTCGATCTGAGCTCGAAGATCGTCGAATGGAGTTCGACGACTTGTTGAAGTTGAGCTCAGAGATCTTCGAATGGAGTTCGACGATCTGTCGAGGTGAGCTCAACGATCGTCGAATGGAGTTCGACGATTCGTCGTACTGAGCTCGACGAAATGACTTGGTCTCCAAAACTTAAAAACCTGGTCTTGAGGGAAGCTTCCAAACCTAAGTACTAACCCATAGACTCAATTCTAATTGACCTTTAGATCTATACAATGAGGTCAAAACTGGTTTCCTAATAGACATAGTGATCCTTGCCCGAATCAGTAATAGGGTGTTCCAACAGTCTTCTCCACAATCATGTCGATACTATTGAGAGTCATATACCGATCTCAATAGTATCTGATCTTCTCTGCTCTGAACATGTTTGAGAGTCAACACAATATATCTTGCATAATCAAGAAATATATATGTTATCAAATACAACATGCACTTAACATTGTAAGTGTTGTTTCTTAAAATCTTGGAATATTGAGTGCAATATTTACAACAATCTCCCCTACTTGAAGAATGCAAAACACATATCAATACTAAGGTGCATTAACAAAGGAAATTATAATATAACAATAAATTCATGTTATCAAAGATAACTAGAAGTGAATAATAAGTCCATTTACATTATAACACAGATACATCTCAAGAAATTATTAAAGTACTGGATGCTTGTCTACTGGCTGGTTTGTCCACTCAGCTGAGTCTGAACTTTTCCTCTTATGTGCTTGAGCTTGAGAACCTTCACCTTTTTAAATTGTTCTTCTTTCAGTAGCCTTAACTTTATTCTCCTATCTCTTGAAGTAGAGGAAGTGTTTTGGAATATATTTTGATGGCATCCTCATTGGATTATTCTTGTTTACTAAATTTTTCTTGAAAACTCTTTCTCTTAGAGACTGTCTCTCCAAATATTTGATCCATTATTCTGAAGGATAAACACTGTCAATGTTTTTCAGGACTTGTCCATGACTTATCCAAGCATTGATGATGATTGTCTAAGAATCATCAATCCAATATTAAAAATAGGATCATCTGCCTGTTCAGCTCTCTTCTGAGCCATGAACTCTTCATGCAGCATGCGACCTTCGCTCTTCCATATCTTTGCAAGTTGAGCATCCTGAGCCATCCTTTCCTGAGCTTTGAAATCAAAATCAGAAGGACTGTGGCATCCAGTAGAGGCAAGTGGAGATCAGTCTCGATTCCTTGCAGAACCCATAGAGCTTGCTTTGTATTGATATTCTCCCCCTTTATTGCTTCTTGAAAGATTTTGCTATCCAGATGGGAGGTGTTGGCCTCAAATCCGCCAGACAAAGTTTAAAATATGTTCTCATTGTCTTTCAGAAGAACATCTCTTGATTCTAATGCTAGCTGCATAGCTTGAATTTGAGTTGAATACACATATTCCTCAATATGGTCCACAACTTGTCTGATTACCTCATTTGTTTGGATAACCTAGTTCTTTACACTGATAATGTCTTGTGTAATAACCCTCATGTTTTAATCCATTGAGATTAGGATCTTGGCATTCTAGTGCATAATTCTAGCAACTTTATCAAACCATTGAGTGATCTGTCCATTTGTATGCGCAATATTTCCTTTTAGAGAATTTAAATCATCCATTATCTCAGTTTTAACTTTATGAATCTTTAACAGGATTTTTGCTCTCATATTCTTAACTGAATCATCAATATTGAAAGTCTTTAGTTTTAAGAGTAGCTAAACACCTAGAGGGGGGGAGGTGAATAGGTTTTTGGCTTTTTTATAATTTCTCCTAACTTTGGTGTGTTGTGAGTTAGATTAAGTTAGCTTTCAAGATCACAAAACATGCACATAAGAGATTTATAGTGATTCCTCAGATTATGCGTCCATCTACTATCTCTCCCACCTTTCTAACAGCTTGTTAGACAAGGCCACTTCTCCAAACTCGGCTCCAAAGAACTTAAAACTCAGATCGCTCAGGATCTCTCAGTCTCCTCCAAGACCTACCTCAAGCACAAAGCTCTACAACTCAGAGCCAGCAAATCACCTAGAGCTCAGTGATCCACAGACCACCTACCTCAAACTTATCTCTAAGTCCCACAACTCAGGCTAGGAGGATAGCCCTACTACTTGGATCCAATCCTAGATCCTGCCTCAGATTCACCACTTGAATCCTACAACTCAGATCTACTTAAAGATTCTATACTCAGCCTTTATAAGTTTTAGGCTTACACTCAGATCAAGAAGATCCTACAGAAGAAAAGTAGTTTGTTGATGATGATTGACACTAGAGATTGAAACTCTTTGTCTTCCTCCTTCTAATAAGAGATTAACTCTATTCATTCTCCTTCATAGATCCAAGAATAGTTCCTCTTGAATGTTCAATTTGAATTATGAAAGTACTCAACTAAGGCTTGCTTTGCTGCTGCTTCTACTTTAGAGAATTTACTCTAAACTGGCTGGTGAAGTTCAACAGCTAACTAGTTTCTCTTTCAGTTTAGTGATTTGAACAACTTCTTCAGGCTCTGCAACTAGGTCGAGAGGAATAAGATGAAGTTCAGCATATTCCAAAAGATTATTAATTTTGTCTGATCTGATTCCTTTTGTATACCACAGTCTAACAACTCTTTGATCATCGGGGACAGTAGAAGTTGGTACCTGCAACCTTATTTTTGCATTTACTACAGTACAATAGGCATGCAACGTCGTTTGTTGTGTACTTTATACTTCACGCAACATTTTCAATTTATGCTGATGTCAGCACCAGTGGACTTAGTCAATTTCAGACAATTCATCATAGGCGTTGAGTGAACAACCTTCACTCGATGCCAAAACACTTAGACAAATATTCTGCAGCATTCGGCGTCGAGTGATCAGTCATCACTCGATGAATACAAACTTTTGTAGTTTAACTGATTAGGTGTTAAGTGAACCTTCATCAATCAACGCATTTGGACTTAGTCGTCTTCTTCTTTATGAAGTCGTCAAGTGTTGCTTCTTCACTCGATGCTTTCAACCTTTTCCAGTTTTCTTAAAGTGGCATTGAGTGAACTGCCTTCACTCAATGCTTCTGTACTTAGTTAATTTTCCTGTTGAACTGGAGTTGAGTGAACTGCGTTCGCTTAACGCATCTGGACTTAGACAAATTTTTTGTCTACATCTCCTGAGGATTTGACCGAACTTTATTCTGTCGATGCTTTCTTCTCTAGGCGTTGAGTGAACTTCCTTCACTCAATGCTTCTGAACTTAACCAGATTTTTTCCTTGCAAATAGTTAGGCTTTGATTGTCCATGCTTTACTATACTCTTCCTATCATTTGGCATTGAGTGAACTGCCTTCACTCAACTCATGTGGACTTGGATAGATTTTTGTCTTTCCAGCATTCTTCCTTGAGTCCACCTATCATTATTACTTAGAAAACCTGTCTAATCATTATAACAAGAAATCACCTGCATACAAAGAACTTATGGCAACCATTAGATACACATATGTGTATACTATTGTATGTAGGGTTTCTTCAAATTTGGGACATTGCGATCAATAGACCCAACAATCTCCCCCTATCTGAAGAATCCAAAACCTTAGACAATGAGAGACACGTCCACAGATGTAGCATATATAACAATATAAAGCACTACATAACATAGTGGAATTAATGAATAGACATTCAATCAATATGATATTCATTAAATAAGAGGAGTAAAGTTTTTCAAGTGTGCATAATACAAAATTTAATACATTCCTTCAACCCTATAAGTAAACAAGAAACTTTTCAAGTTCCAGGTTCTCTTATCACTGTGCCCTACTTCTTGGCTTCTTGGCTGCATTCTCAGCTTGAGCTTCTGTTTTCTTTTCCATGTGTCTCTGGAAGTAACTGTAAGGCTTTGGACTGTACTTTGTTGGATCGACTGCATCAAGAAGAAATGTGTCTGCATTCTTTTCCCTTATATATTGCCTTCCTTCCTCTTCACTTTTCTTCATCTTTTCCCATTCAATAGAACTGTATAGTTTTGGACTTTCAGTTTTCTTTTAATTGATCTGATCCCAGGCTTATAGAATGGTGGTCGTGTATTGTGGACTCCACTGTTCAAAATCAGGCCTTGCTTCCATCTATTCCCTGTTCCTCTTTTTACTTAATCTGATTTCTTTTTCATATTCACTAGAAGAGTTTCCCTTGGATCTCAAATTCTGGTCAGCAGTGGGGATGAATGTAGTACTATCAGGAGCTATACATGGTTCACCCCATTGTGCACCTTCTATAGTATACCAAGCATCAATCTATTCTGCACCCTAATCATACTGATACTGGACATCATACTGATACTGATTATCATGCTGGGCAATCTGCCCCTGATCTAGTGCCTGTTGAACTTGGTCAGGAAACATGGGGATGTTATTATAGTAAACTTGATCCAGGCCAAAGGATCCTCTTATAACATTTGATACCCATACAACATTCTCTGTGTTTGTTCTGATTACTTCCTTCTCCCTATTTTTAGCTTCTTTAGTAATAGCCTGGGTATGGGAGGTACTGGCTTTGTGTCTTTGGAAATCAATATAATTTACTCATATTATAACATGGTTCTTGAGTTGGAGAATGTGATCGTCTAGAATTTGTGTGCAAGCATCCATTGTTGGGTCCTTTAATCCCAATGTCCCGGATTTGAGGAAGGCCTAATAGATAATGGTACACTCAAGTTGTAATCTAATAAGTGCAACAAGTTCTTTGCATGCAGGATACCTCCTATGTATTGATTAGACAGGTTGCCGAGGTGGCCAAGACAGGTGATTACTGGGCAAGGTTGTGGAAAGATGGAAAACCGTCTAAGTCCACAAGCATTGGCTGAAGTCTACTCACTCAATGCCAGATGACTAAAAGCTGTGAGTACAACATGAATAGTCAAAGCCAAGCTATTGGCAAGCTAAAAATAGGGCTAAGTCCACATGCGGTTAGTGATGTCTACTCACTCAATGACATACAGCTTATTCATTGAGTATAGATCATCCTGTCAAAGCCATAGAAAGTTTGTGTAGTTATTTTACTAAGTCCACAGGCATTGAGTGAGGCAAGCTCACTCAACACCATGAGGATATATCATTGACCGACCCTTGTTCAGTCAAAGCCACTGTGTTTCAAACCCAAAATTTTGTCAAAGGATAAAAGTATTAAGTGAAGGCTATCCACTCATCGCCTAATCAACTGTGATACTGTCTTAAGGACAGAAGTGTTGAGATATTCTTACTCACTCAATGTCTAGTGACAAAATCTGTCTAAGTATTTTGGCACTGAGTGAAGCTTACTCACTCAACGCCTAGTGACAGAAAATCTATCCAAGTGTTTTGGCGTTGAGTGAACCTTACTCCCTCAATGCCTAGTGACAGGAAATCTATCTAAGTGTTTTGGAGTTAAGTGAAGCCTACTCACTCAACGCCTATGCTAATGTGTTTGAATCTGACTAAGTCCACAGATGCTGATGTCAGCAATTGTCAGCAAAATTCAAAATGTTGCGGGAAGACTACAGTATGCGACAAACAGCACTGCAGGCCTACCACAAGACTTTTGCAGTTAATGCAAGTTTGCAACGACCAACTCCTTGTGTGGTCCCCACAGCTCAAAGAGACTTTGAGCGGCGGAATAGAAAAGGCAGAGCTCTTATTGAAAAAAAGAAGCTTTCATGCATACAGCTGGCAGTCATCTTCTTCCTTGCCATTATGTCAAAGGTGGAGGAACAAAGTTCAAATCAGCTGGTATGAAAGGTCAAAAAGTTAGTTCTGTTCTCTTCACTGAGAACAACAAGTTTAGAGAAAATCTCTGAGGAAGAGAGAGCAACCAAGGTGTAACCCGAGCTGCAGGATCTGGGATCTAAAGTAAGTTAGCTGGTGCCATTTTTCCCTACTCCAGCAAGTTCAGAAGGCTTACTTTCTGAGTAAGAAGAAGAAGCTGAATCATCTGGTTTCAGCAGTCTAGAAGATAGGGCTGAGTTTATCTCAGCTCAAGATGCAGTTAAGGGAAAAAGCCCTTGCTGTAGTTTCTTCTTAGCTCAAGCAAGCCTTATCCTGAAGATCAACTTCTGGAGCTTTGAAGAAGAAAGAACGAAGGTTCTAGTTCAGTCTAGAAAGGAAATAAGAAGTTGAACAGGTTTCTGCAAGTTACTTCCAGCCCAAGCAGATCTATATTATTGTCGTGAAGTAGTTAAGGCTGAGAATAACTTAGCTCAGAAAGTAGAAGGCTCAGAGAAATTTCTTTGGAGTTGAATCAACTACACCCACTTACACCCTGTAGGATCTTTACATATCTGAGCTGTAGGCTTGAAAACATAACGGCTGAGTGTAGGATCCAAGTATGGATCTAAGTGTAGTATCACTTGTTAATCTAAGGTAGGATTCTATTGAGAATCTGAATGTAGGTCTTTGGCCTGAGTAGTAGGATTCAAGTGTGAATCTGAGTTGTATGATCCAGCTTGGATCTAAGGTAGGTGATAATTTGACCACTGAGCTATAGGAATTTTGAGCCTGAGATAGGAGAGTCATTCTCCCTGAGTTGTAGGGCACTTGTGCCTGAGTTGTAGGATCCATCTTGGATCTAACGTAGGTGATCATTTGATCACTAAGCTTAGGTATTTTGAGCGTGAGGTAGGAGAGTCATTCTCTCTGAATTATAGGGCACTTATTTCTGAGCTGTAGGATCCTTTAGATCTGAGGTAGGGTCTTTATTCCTGCGTTGTATGTGAGTCATTCTCTCTGAGGTAGGATCCTTTGTGTATCTGAGGTGGGGTAGTCCTCCCAGCCTGAGTGGTAGGGCCTTTAGCCTGAGGTAGGTGATCAGTTGATCACTGATTTGTAGGGCTTAGTTCCTGAGGTGTAAGTCTTGGAGGAGACTGAGACAACCTGAGGGATCTGTGGTGTAAGATCTTAGGAGCCGATATTGGAGAAGTGCCTTATCTAACAAGTTGTTAGAAAGGTGGGAGGAAAAGTGGATGTACCCATAATCTGCGGAACCACTATAAATTTGTTGTGTCGTCTGTGTGATTGACTTAAAGTACAACTAACCAAATCACATCAGTCACTTAAGTAATTAAGTTGAAAACATTGCAAAAGAGACCAATAGCCTATTCACCCCCCCTCTAAGTAATTTTGCTATCCTTTAAAATAAATACTTTCATCCATCCTTACTTCCAGAGTATTCTCATGTCCAGTCATCAGAGCTGTCTGTGCGTTGTGAACCACTTTCATATTATTTGCAGTAATGGTCTGATTTTCAAGAATCCCATTTTGAATGTTTCTTAGTTCATCGAACTTAGTCTGAGTATAGTCAACTACAGGGGTTGCTCTCATGAAGAAGGCTACTGTGTTGTTCTTCAGCATATTGACCTTAAGCCTTATGAATTTTATCTCTGTTGTCAAATTATTTCTGACGTTCTTTATTGAGTCATCAAAAAAATTCTCAAGAGTTCTTCTCTGATCATCCAGTAAACCCTTCAGCTTAGCCAGGAATATTGGAGACATCTCATCAGTCCTTGAGGAAGTCACTTGGTTTCCTTCAACAATATCTTTATTTCTGACAGAAGGCCTATCTTCAGAATCTGCCGCCCTGTACTCTGATGAGTGTGCTTCCTCATGGATATCAATAACACTCTTATCTTTATCAGATAGAGAAGACTCTATTTTAACAACTATCCCTTGTGCAGGGAGCTCAGTATGAATCTTCACCTCAACTATTACAATGTCCACAGTGACATTCTGATCAGCATAAGTTTTTATTTCCACATTCTCAGCAGGTAGATTTGTCTCTAGAGGAATCTGGAATTGCTCCCTTTCGGCAACTACATCTTCTATAACTTGATCCAGAAGATTCTCCCCATCACATTGTGGGCTGATAGCACCTTGCAGATCTTGAAATAAAGGTGCAGGCGCATCTTTAGGTGGTGCTGGTGACTTGGAGGCTTCCCCATCCATCACAATAGATATCTTAGTGACTATGTCCTCAACTACTTGTTCAAAAAATTCTACTGAATATACAACCCCGTATTCGATGAGTGGGTCCCCACCAGGATCAGTGCTTTACAGGATGTCCAGGAGCGAGAGATCTCAAGAAGCGAGACCCGTCCAGTCACCGAGCTAGTCGCATGAGTCAGGATCTTAGTGTTGAGTGAGGTGCCTTCACTCGACGCTTCTTCCTTTGGCGTTGAGTGAGGCGAGTTCACTCGACACCTTCTATGCCTTTGGCGTTGAGTGAGGCACCTCCACTCGATACCTTCTGCCTTGTGCGTTGAGTGAGGCTAGTTTACTCGATACCTTCTGCCTCTAGAGTTGAGTAAGCGAGTGTTGTCGATGCCTTCTGTGCCTTTGATGTTGAGTGAGGCGAGTCATGTCGATGCCTTCAGTTCCTTGGCGTTGAGTGAGGCTTGTTCTAACGATTCCTTCTATTGGATCCTTAGTTTGGACTTGGGCTAGGTTCACTAATTAGGATGAGTTTTGACCCACATTGTATAGCCAGGGTCAAGACTTCGAGTCCTAGAGTTTAGGCTAGTCATTAGGTTCAACCTTCATGGACCAGCCATCAAAGGACTTAAGGAAACTCAAGACTTAGAAGTTTTTTAGAGTTATAATAGTCAGTTCGAAATTCTTCGAACTTATCTCGATGATCGTCGATCGCAGATCGAAGAACTCAGAGTTAATTCTCTAAGTTGAGATTGGCGATATTCGAGCTCAGGTTGACGATCTCTTCATTCAGACAGATTCTCTGATCGATGAATTTTGGGATTTAAATTCAACATATTCTTTCCAGTTTAGTTTCTCTGAACTTTGCTCGATGAAGATATATTCTTAGCTCGACAAACATAGAGCACAGAATTGGTTATTTATTTCCAAAATGCATTTCGCTGAGTGCAGGTCGACGAACAGGAATTCTCAGCTCGACGAACTTGGATCTCCAGTCGACGAATTCTGTTCAGAGCTTGACGAATTCTATCCCAAGCCAGACTTAGAAGTTTTTCCTTATTTCTGTCCTTATTTCTTTTATTATTTAGCTGTAATTCTCTAAGTAATTAATGCTTATATTCCACTGAATATAGCCATTAGTGGCAACATTAATTATTGTCTTCATCAGAGTAAATTACTTGCTTAATTTATTGGGACAGTTGGTAAAACTCTTTAATGAATATTCCAGCCATTTCATTCCCCAGATCAATCTGCAATTAATGCTTGGAATTCAAATTTCAAAGGGGAATTTTGACAGCACAATATAAAAGAGATTTTCTCTTTTCAGACGAGCAGTAATACAGGGAACAAGAAGAAGAGAACAAACTGAACATTCAACACAAGAAATAGCATATAGAGAAAAGATACAAAACTCTCTCCCTGTGCAGAAAACATTTTGTTTTCCCCTTGTACTTTCTGAAGACTGAAGAAGAACAACAATCCAACATCAAGAGTCTTCTTCAACTTCTACTCCAGGAACATTCAAGGACAACAAATTTAAATCAGTCAGAAGTTCCTGGATCACTTCAAGTCAAGGCTGAAGACCTACACCCTGAGCAAGGCTCCAAGTCATTTCAGAAGGAGCTATGACACCAGCAATCCACTAGTCTTCTCTATTGTATAGAGAAAATAGAAGACAACATCAACTCTCTCTCAACCTCATGTAAAACGATTTATTAACTCCTTTCAAAAGTTTATTCTTGGTTTTTGGGCAACTAATCAAAAGCCTAAAGGGTTGTGAGATCTTCCTAGAAATAGATCTTATGGTGGCAGTCACCTGATCAAAAACATGATAGTGGATTCCTACCAGGGTGGTAGAAGAGTGGATATACCCAGGTTGGGGAACCACTATAAAATTCTTGTGTCGTATGATTGCCTATTTTCATTTTGTTCTTGCTGAGCTGTGATAGTATAGTTTTGCTTAGGTCAGATTTCCTTTTATAATACTATAATTATCACCTATTTTACTCTAATATATTTAAAACATCCATAAAGTTTTAATTACTCTATTCACCCCCCCCCCCCTTTAGAGTAAATCAGGTCTGCCCCCTTTCTTTTAATTGGTATCAGAGCAGGTTCCTTTGGTTTATCAAGCTAATACTTGAACCAAAAGATCCTTGTTAGATCTGATTCTCCTCTTTCTTAGTTTTTCTATTTATTTCATATCATTGCACTGAATAAAGATTATGCAAGCACCAAACCTCCTGTTTGCAACATGAATAAGTTTGCTATCTGGAAGGCAAGAATTAGGCTTTATATGAACTCTATTGATGAAGAAATGTAAAATTCTATTTTGACAGGACCACCAGCTCCAGTGGCAACCACTACTGCAAGTTCTAGAACACATGCTATTCCACCACCTGAATGGACAGATGCTCAAAAAAAGGCCAAGATAGTAGATGCCAAGGCCATGAACATCTTAGTACAGACTATGTCAGAGACATATTCCAGAAAGTGGCTTAGTGCACATCTGCAAAAGCTATCTAGGATTCTCTCAACCAGATGGTTGCTTGATCAGCATATGAGAGAAAAGATAGGAGATCCAATCTCATCTCCCAGTATAAAAATTTCAAGAAAGAAGAATATGAGTCCGTGAGTGACATGTATAACAGACTAAGCTCAATCATCAATGAGATGAAGTATCTGGACAAGGACATCACCATCACAGAAGTAAATGACAAAATTCTCATATGTTTCCCTAGCTCATGGGATTCCAATATATGGCCAATCAAGGAGGCCAGAAGTCTTAATGAGATTTCCACCGAATCTCTTCTTCGAAAGCTCAAATCATCTGAGCGACTCATAAAGACAAGAGAAGCTGTAGAGCAGAAGACTCCTCCAGCAGTAAGATAGGAACAAAGCATAACTTTCAAAAATTCAGAAGAATCAGAAGCTCTAATAGCAGTGAAGAACATCTGAGTCTCTTTGCCAAGAGATTTTACAAAATGGCAAAAAAGGACATTAGAAGAAATTCATCTAGGAAAGATGACAAGCCAAGGTATGACAAGACACCAACTAAAGAAGTTGTTTGTTTTGGTTGCAGGAAGTCAGGACACTTTATTTCAGAGTGTCCAGAGAACCAAAAGAAGGAGAGTAAAAGAGAAAAAGATACCATAGGAAAGGACTACAAGAATCCCCCTCCAGTAAGCATAAAAGGAAGGAGAAAGGTTTCATTGCTGAGACCTGGAGTGACACAGATGAACAATCCTCATCTTCCAGCTCTAGTGAAGATGAAGTGGAGGCAAAAGCAAGGGAAGTTTGCCTTATGGCTATCATTACCTCCTACAGCAAATCTGATGCTGAGGAACAAGCAGAAGAATCAGAAGAAGAATTAGAATCTGAGGAAGATCAGGTAATCTCCTCATTTGATTTCAATTCAAAAGATTTCAAAATTGAATTTAAATCCTTGTATAATGATTTAATTAAGTCAAAAAAGGAAATCAAAATACTTAGAGATAGACAGGTTGAATTTGATAACCTATTTGTTGAGAATACCAAAATTGAAAAATGATTTAGATTTAGGCAATGAACAAATCATTTTACTTAAAACTAAATTAAGTGAGGCAAAGCAACTTGAGGAATCTCTCAATGGGAGAAGACTTAAGCTGATGGACATCACAAGCGCAGTCAATGCCAGATTAAATGGCAAGCTGGGGTTAGGTGCTTCATCAAGCTTACCCCCATAGTAAAGAAAAATATTCTAACAAATCCAATAAAATTTATGTTAGAAAAGGGCAAGGAAAAGATAGATAATAATAATGTTAAACAACCGGAATTAAAATAAAAGAATAAGAAAAGGAAAAAGAATAAGAAAAATCTTAATTATAATAATGTTCAGCAGATTTCTTCTAACTCAGATCGATGAAATATGTACGGTTCGTCGAACTCAAGTCGACGAACTCCGAACGCAAACTTTCATTATAATTATTCGTTGAACTACAATCGATGAAACCAGTATGGTTCGTCGACTTGAGATCGACGATTTTGGGGTCCAGAGAATGAATACTTTAATTCTCTGAGTGGAGTTCGGCGAACTCATCCCCATTCATGAAACTCAGATCGTTGAACTTACCAGAATTCGTCGAACCCAGTTTAGTATAACAGAAACTTTAATTCTTTAAGAACATTTAATCAACCAAGACAATATGATAATCCATTCACCCAGTGGATAATTCCACCTAGAAGTTTTCACCCCTTAGGCTACAAAAATCAACATGAATACTCATACATTTCCAGTTTTAATTATGTTAATAAACAAGGACCCAAGGTAAACTGGGTCAAGAATAGATAATCTGTTTTATTGCAGGTGAAATACTATCGCACCATAGAGCAACATAGGTATTTGGATAGTGGCTGTTCAAAATATATGACTGGAAATAAGGATAACTTAATCAACTACAAGTCTAAGCTAGGACCCAAAGTAATATTTGGTGATTCCAATTGTGGCCAGACTGAAGGCTATGGAAAGGTCAAAATTGGAGCATTCACCTTCAGGAATGTAGCTTATCAAAGTGGACTGAACCACAACCTTATATCCATAAGTCAGTTATGTGATGAAAGGTTTCAGGTATCATTTAACAAAACTTCCTGTAATTTTACTTTGTAGATAACCAAGTAGTGTTAACTGGTACTTGAGTAGGAAATATCTATGTAGTTAATTTTAAGTCAGCTAAATCAGAAATATGTTTGTTTAACCAAAATAGTAATGATAATGATCTTTGGCATGAGAGATTAGGACATGTAAATCTAAAAAACATTGCTGAACTCTCTAGGGACAACCTTGTTAGAGGATTGCCTTCTTACCCCCACAAGAAGGAAAGCCTTTGTAGGGTTGTCAATTAGACAAGAAAATAAAAAATAGTTTTAAGTCACTTAATAAGAGTGATTCACCTAGGATTCTGTATTTGCTACACATAGATATCTTTGGACCCATTGTTTTACAGATCCTAGGAGAGAAGTATTATACCTTAGTGATTGTTGATGACTTCTCAAGGTTCACTTGGGTGTTCTTCTTGAGAAACAAGTCAGATAACTTCAAGGTTCTGACAGACTTTCTTAAGAGCATGAGGATTGAGTACTCTACTCAAGTTGCATTGATCAGAAGTGATCATTGTACTGAGTTTGAGTCTCTTCCCATGCAAGAATTCTGTGAGAAGGAGGTATCAGGGATTATTTCTCTGCTTCTAGAACTCCTCAACAAAATGGGGTAGCTGAAAGGAAAAACAGAACACTAATTGAAGCTGCAGGCACATTACTTGCAGATGCTTACTTGCCCCTATCCTTTTGGGCAGAGGCTATGAGCACCGTAAACTATGTACTAAATAGAAGTTTGATACACAAACTCAAGGGCAAGACTGTCACGACCCGTATTTTCTCCATATTAAAAAATACGTCAGAGTAGAGAAACTACGCGCCGTGATGCCACGCTATGCAGGGGACAACTGCAGATGCTCAGGCATCCCGTCCTAACATTTACTTCAAGTAAAAGATTTATAAATTTTAGTTAAAAAAACAATGCGTACAAATTAATAGAGTTAATGACCGCGTCCCTCGGTCAGGTGGACTAATAGTCCATAGGTGAGAAAATATATATATTTTACGTGGTGGAAAATAATGAGTTAGCTCATTTATTATCCTACGTGGGAGTGAGGGTCCAGTGTTATAAAATGATTATGTGATTTCTACATTTACTAGAGATATATAGAAATCTTTTGTACGCTTAAAAGTAGTAGATTTAGTAGTTGAAGTCATGTCATGCCAATATTTTGGAATGTAGTTTTGTATACTTTAAAATAACTAAATGCATCATAACATAAATCCTTCCCAGAGAGAAAGAACAATAAGGTAAAAGTAACAGCAGTAACAGCAGCAAGTAGTCCATCACAGAAAAGTCAAAGTCTATGGGCGTCAACAACTGGCACGAACCCATAGTAAAATCTGACAAGTCTAAACAAAGACAACTACCTCAAGCTCAGAGGTGGAATCAAACGGTCGTAGACACCAGCAGCACCAGAAGCCCAACACTGTCAGGTAAACCTGCTACAACTCTGATCCTGAGGAATTCAAAAGAAAAACACCTCAGAAGTAAGTCACAAGTCGTGCAAGAGTAAAAGCAGACTACACAAACCTCAAAGTGAAGGAGAATGAAAAGCGACTGCAACAAAACGGTCAGCAGAGTAAAAGTAAGCAACGGTAAAACTAGCCGAGCAAGAAAGGCTAAACACATTAACAAGAAAGAACAAGCACCAGCAATAGAAGTTCAATCTTTCATTAATAATTACTATGCCGAGGGAGAAACCCCAACGCGCACAGTTTATCTGAGAATTAAGCACTATGCCGAGGGAGGACCCCAACGCGCATAGTTCATCTGAGTATTAAACACTATGCCGAGGGAGGACCCCAACATGCACAGTTCATCTGATTATTAAACACTGTGCCGAGGGAGGACCCCAACACGCACAGTTCATCTGAGTTCCTTTAGTTATATAATTATACAAGTAGGGTTCATTTGGTTTTTATTCATCATAAACTCAAGGGATAACCAACCAAGTGGACTGCATAAGAGCATTTCAAGGTACAGCAAGTGAAGTTTAATAAGAAAAACGAACAAGATGACTCGATGTTTATAACAGTACGACAACCAATTTGTTTACCAATTCAATGGACTAGAATTTTGGGGTTAAGGCTTTAGGGACATCAAGTCACAATTCCAGGAATAGAGGGGGGGGGGGAGTTAGGATTTCAGGACAAGTATCTCAACAATCGAAACATAATAAACTCAAACAAGTGTAGAAAAAGGGCAATAATTTAGAATCAAGAACAAGAGGGAGAGCAAGAACACCACTTGCCTCGATTTACCGGAAAAACTCTCCAAATCTCCACACGTCGCAATAGGAGCCGAAATCTGGACAAAAATGTCCGAAATAACGGTTAGGGCCGAAAACCCTAATAAGAAAAGCTCGAGAAACGGGGAGTAAATTACCACGAGGGCGCAGCTCTCAACGAGAGCTTTCCAGATCTACAATCAGTTGGAAATTCCGAGCACCGGAGCTTCGTCGGTGGTCACCGGAAGAAGCACAGATGGACAACCTTCTCCTCACACGCCGCTCTAGTACGGAAGGCGGGAGAAATTCTAGGTCTGCTTAAAGAATAAGAAGAAGCAGAAATTATAAATACTCAACAGCAGAAAATACCGGGTTCAACAAAACCGGTCTGTCAGTGTCGACACAACTATGTCGACACCCGATGGCAGTGTCGACACAACTGTGTCGACACCCGATGGTATAGCGGTGTCGACACAAATGTGTCGACACCCGACGGCACAGCGGTGTCGACACAACTGTGTGGACACCTGACAACACAGCGGTGTCAAAACAACTGTGTCGACACCCGACGCCTCAGCGGTGTCGACATAGCTGTGTCGACACCCGACGGCTCAGCTCAGTGGTGTGACATAACAGTGTCGACACCAGACCGCTCAGCTCGACGATCGTCGAACAAAAGGAAAAACTCCATTCGACGAATTCTGTTCGAAAATCATCGAACGCAGAAAGCAGGGCCGGGTCGACGAACTCAACACCCAGAACCGCTAGACCTACAATGAGCTCCGCTCGACGCTTCGTCGAGCTCAGCATGACAATCGTCGAGCTCCGCTCGACGATCATCGACCTCCAAACAATGCCCAGAGAAACTAATAATCATCGAGCTCCGCTCGACGATCGTCGAACTCCAAGCAGCACCCAGAAAAAACCAACAATCGTCGAGCTCCGCTCGACGATCGTCGAACTCCAAACAGCGCCCAGAAAGGAAAAGCAATCGTCGAGCTCCGCTCGACGATTGTCGAACCCAGACAACGACCAGAAAGGAAAAGCAATTGTCAAGCTCCACTCGACGATCGTCGAACCCAGACAACGACCAGAAAAGAAAAGCGATCGTCGAGCTCCGCTCGACGATCGTCGAACCCAGACAACGACTAGAAAGGTATAGCGATCATCGAGCTCCGCTCAACGATCGTCGAACCCATACAGCACCCAGAGAATAAAATAAAATAAAATCAAACATAATAAGGTTGGTTCGACGAAATCCCAAGCCTTTAGAATGACTTCCTGAGAATCAAATCAAGCAGTCAATAATATAGCAATTATCGTGTTCAGATAGTTGAACAAGGAACTATGAGATCAAAACAAAGGCTCAAACGCGCCGAATTAAACGAAACTCACGCCGTAGGCGAAAGCTGCAGCTACGGACACAACAGCGAAGTCAAAACCAAAATCCTACGAGTCATTCCCGAGACATTAACCGCCAAAACATGCGGCGAACAAAAACAAAACCCAAAACTTCGATCGTGCGCCGAGACTCCAAAAATGCTGGGGTTGTGACGAAACTGGACGAGCAAGACAAAAATCAATCAATTATGTTTTCCAAATGTGAAATTTTCTGTTTCCGCCAAAGATTCATGAATTCAGCCGACTGAATCGAAAAGACACAAAAACGCACTATCGGCGACGCGCCATCAACTGCACACTAAAGTAACGCCGTTACGTCATTATGACGTCAACAAGAGGAGTAAATAATGCCGAAAAAATAGGGGCGTTACAAAGACCCCCTATATACTATTCAAAGGGAAAAAACCCAAAGTAGATTATTTTAAAATCTTTGGTTGCATTTGTTACATTCACAACAATAACAAGAAACACATTAGAAAGTTTGAAGCCAAGGCTGAAATAGGAATTTTTGTTGGATATTCCCAAGTAAGTAAGACTTATAGGGTTTATAATAAATTAACTTTGAAAATGGAAGAATCTATTCCCAAGTAAGTAAGACTTATAGGGTTTTACATGGAGAAGATTCCTTATACCAGTGAGACTTTTCAGGAACAAAATCTGTGTGAGAGATTGGATGAATTGACCCTCACCAATGAGGCTGTCAGCCATCCTTCTCTACATATTGCTGAAGATAGTGAGGATGAAGACACTGAACTCAGTGAAGAGCTAACAACAGCTATAATTCTACAAGAGGAATTAATTCCCCAAGCTGTTGTTCAACCAACTCCTCCTACTAAATTAGTCATACTTAGAGATCACCCTATATCTCAACTGATTGGAGACATATCAGTGGGTGTACAAACAAGACATCAACTCCACCAGGACAAGATGCATGCTTACTTCATTTCTCAAACTGAGCCCGAATCTATAAAATATGCTGAGTAAGATCCACACTTTATTATTACAATACAGGAGGAGCTGAACCAATTTGAGAGATGTAGAGTTTGAGATTTAGTTCAAAGACTCAATGACTATCCATTCATTAGAACAAAATGGGTATTTAGAAACAAACTTAATGCTCAAGGTATTATCATAAGGAAAAAGTCCAGACTAGTTGCTCAAGATTACAGACTAGAGAAAGGCATAGATTATGACCACACTTTTGCCCCTATTGCAAGGATTGAAGCAATCAGGATATTTTTACATTATGCAGCCTACAAGAAGTTCACAATGTACCCAATGGATGTCAAGAGTGCATTCCTAATTGGTGAACTTAAAGAATAGGTCTATGTAGAACAACCACCAGATTTTATTTCTCCTACTCATCCCTCTTATGTTTTCAAATTGCATACGGCTCTCTATGATCTAAAGCAAGCTCCAAGAGCTTGGTATGAAACATTATCTAGCTTTCTCTTAGAGCATAATTTTTCTAGAGGCATAGTAGATATGACTTTATTTATAAAGCATCATCATGATAAAATCTTGTTAGTACAAATATATGTAGATGCCATTATATTTGGTTCTACTGATTTCAAACTATGCAAAAGGTACTCCAACCTTATACATTTCAAGTTTGAAATGAGTAGCATGGGTGAGATCTCCTACTTCCTTGGTATGCAAGTGAAGCAGTCCCCTGATGGCATCTTCTTATCCCAATCCAAATATGCTAAGGAGTTGATCAAAAGGTTTGAGATGGCTGATGCTTCAACAAAGAAAACACCTATGGCTACAAATGTTGTAATTGATTCTGATGAACATGGGAAACCTGTAGATCAAAAATTATATAGGGCCATTTTTGGGTCCCTGTTGTATCTTACAGTAAGTAGACCAAACATTATGTTTGCTACATGTCTTTGTGTTAGGTTCCAAGTGAACCCTAAAGAATCTCACCTTATTTTCTTAAAAAGAATTTTGAGATACATAAAGAGTTGCCCTAATTTAGGACTCTGGTATACAATCGAGTCATAATTTGAGTTGACTGGATACTCTGATGCTGACTTTACTGGATGTAGAGTAGAAGGAAAGAGCACATAAGGGATATGTCAGTTCCTTGGTGATAGGTTAGTATTTTGGTTTTGCAAGAAGCAAACATCTGTGTCTACCACAACAACAGAAGCTGGGTATATAACAGCTGGCAGTTGTTGTTCACAGATGCTGTGGATTCAAAACCAAGTCCTAGATTATAGTGTCAACTTAAATAATGCAACTCTACTTTGTGAAAATACAGGTGCAATTTTTATTGCAAAAAATCTAGTGCATCATAGTAGAACTAAGCATATAGATGTAAGACATCAGTTCATTAGAGAGTGTGTTAACAAAAAAAATTAATCTCACCTTTGTTTCTACTGATTTGCAAAAGGAAGATATATTCATCAAACCATTGGATGAGAAGAAACATCTGTTCTTTATGAATCAGCCAGGTATGATAAATGGAGATGCATTAATTTAACTTTCTGTCTGTGGTCGAAGAATTTACCGCAGTTCGTTGAACAGAGATCAACGAACTGAGAAAAGTTCTTGAGAAATTTGTCGACCTGAGATCGACGAAATCTCTATGTGTGAAGTTCTATTCGTTGAACGGAGATCAATGATATTACTTCAAAAAATGTTTCATCGACTTGAGCACGATGAAATATTTTCCCTTCTTCAGACTGAGATCGAGGAACTCTTTCATCAATAAAAGTCTTCATTGACCTGAGATGGAAGAATTTTTTATTTTTCGTCGTACGGAGTCTGCCACTTCATATTCTGAAAACCATATAACTAGGTTTTCTTCGAGCTCCATCCCACGCTTTATGTTCCCCTTGCACTTGATCTTTCTGTTTTCTTTTGCAGGCGATCAATGGCGATTCCGGCGAGCTCTCTGGCGGCGATGAAATTTGATATGGGATTCGACATAGACTTTGAATCGTTTCAACATTTTGATAAAGTTTTTCTGTATATACTGAAACTATTTGAGGACCAACAACTAAAAAACTTCATGACAACAAGAATAAAGATATCTGCTACAGAGATCAGAGAATGGGTGTTCACCTCCTTCACTACAGATGCCGACACAATGATAGGCATTATATATAGTAACCCGATTTCTCTTTCTCCCGCAGTACTAACCGAAATTTTTGGTTTGATGAATGGTAAAGAAGAGTTAGAGATTGATAGTTCTGAATATGATAACATGCTGAATAAAATGGGTCATGCTGGAGAGAACCCCAATAAATTACTAAAGAAGAATTTGTCTTTTGAATACGAATTCCTTGTTGATGTCATTGGGAAAGTTCTGCTGGGCAAACACACAGCCCATGACTACATTACCAGACAGCAGTTCTTGGTTATGTGTGTTATGGTAAATAAGAAAGCGGTGAACTGGGAAAAACTACTGTTTGATTTGATCAAGAAGAAAACTACTAAAAAAGAAGTTTGTTTTCGAAGAGTTCTGGGCATTTTCCTACAGGAAAAGACAGCGGAATACCTGGTCTCCCAGACCATATTCATTAATGCCTCCAAAAGGCTGACATGTGCCTTGTTTGGAAGGTGGGAGAGGATGATCTCTAAGCTATCCAGGGCTTCCTCCTCCTCCACACCTTTTGAGAGCACAAGGGCTGTTCCAGCCACTCCATGTTGAAATTGTGAAGTGAAAGTGGGTGAATGGAAGGCTTGGGCAACCTATCCGCGCGGACTACGCAGATAGGGTTTGCGGACTGCTAGGTCGGCGGGGATGTTGCATGCGGTTTGCTTTGTGACAGCCTGGGCGGTCTGTTCGCGCAGACTACGCGGACAGCATCACCGGTCGGTCATGCCGGTGATTACTCAGCAGGCAGTTGGATCCCAGGAAGTAATCGGGCGGATAAAAATCCTATCCGCGAAGTCCGGCATGAAGCGGACTGATGAACTGGAGCTCGGCAGACCGGTTTGGCAGTTGCCTTGGTCTTTCTCTAGTGCAGCGGTAAGTGGAAGCCGCGGAGACCGCCGGTCAGTGCGGACAGAAGCTGGAGGTCGCCCGGTATGGCGGGCTAGATCCAGTGTCCTCCTGTAAGTGCGGACTGGCCCTTGTGGCCAGTGGACTGGACTTGGTGGGATCTGTACCAAGTCTAGGTTGGCTCATTCCGAGGAGATCACGCAGTGGAGCGCGGGCTGCTTTCTCAGTCCGCCAAGCCTAGTAGAAGTGTTGTTGCCTTGATTGCTAGCTTGGGGGATGTGGACTGGAGGATTGCCTGTGCAAGAGCGTGCGGACTGGAGCTGGAGTCCGCTGAGTTCGGTTTAGCCTTGTGATGAGGTTATGAACTCATGAATGCGGATTGGAGTTTGTTGTATAAGCAGACTGGATCGGCGTGTCCGCTGAGTCCTACGGTGCCTTCGAGATTGAGGCAATGGACTCAGGAGGTACGGACGGAAGCCGGGTGTCCCCTGAGTCCGGCAGGTGCCTTGATGGTGAGGCTGCGGGATCGGGTTATGCGGGCTGATACCTTGTCCGCAGATTGGCGGACACAGCTTTTGTGGAGTCTGGCTGTGGTGGTCCTGGCTTGGCCTTTGGCGGCAAGGCGGGCTGGATATTGGAGTCCGGCCTTGGAGAAGCTGGGGCGGACTGGCTATCTGCACAGGAGCGGCGAACTGGAGTATGTGTCCGCGGGCTGGAGGACACACTTGTCCTTGCTGTGGGATGTGGCGGTGTTCCTATCGGCTAGGGCGGTGACCATACTCATCATCGTGCCTATAAATAGGACCCATGCCACATCAGGAGTATGCAACCTAATCGAAGTAAGTGAACAGTAATTGAGCTCGCGTAAGTTGCTGCGGTCTAGACTTTGGTGTCCGCGCGGTTTGAGAGTTGACCCGGTTGTGCTGTGCAGGTTGTGCGGATAGCACTGGAAAGCTAGGACTTGGCTCTGATTACTGTCAGGGACAGTGCAGACTCTGCGGTTAAGCAACAAGAGGTAAACAGTAGGTCGCAGATAGCGACCAGGCTGTCTCCTCTTTGACAACTTGGTTCGGGGTTCAGGAAGTCGCCTGCTTCAGGCAGACTGTTCCATTCGGTGACGCAGCTTGTGCGGTCTGGCGGCTAGGTGACCTCGCGGTCAGGCAGCCTGCAGATCGGCGGTGAGGAGCTAAGCATTGGAATAAGGGGTAGTCCGCGCGGCTTGGGTTGCGGTCTGGCGACCTGGCGGACTGAGCGGACTCCACAGCAGTAGACCGGCGGCTTGGTGGTTGAGTCCGCGCGGCTTGTTTTTTGTTTCTTGTCTTTGTAACTATTTCTGCTCTCCTGGTTTGGGTGTTGGTGAAGCATTTCTCGCCATGTTTATCTCGCCTTGTAAAGAAGTTTGCTCTTGATCAATAAAGAAGCTTGTGCTACATGTGTTGCTGGTTGTTACTGTTTTGTTGAGATAACCCCTGCTAAATCCACGATCCGGGAAAACTTTCAAAAATATAAGTGGGGTGTTCTCCGCCGGTTTGTTGAGTTTCAACAGGGTATCCGAGGAGGCCTCTGCAGTTTTGTTGAATTTTAACATGGTATCAGAGCGAGGTTGTTGGAATGGTCAAGCAGTGCTCAATGGAAGTAGTTGCTCTTCTGTAGAGGAAACCAGTGGTAGAATCATGGCAGTGGAGGATGCAAGTTGTCTTGGTATTGATCTCCTTACAGAGACGAACGTTGAAAGGTTGAAGTCCTGTATGAAGAGCTTTCTTCTTGGCAAGGACCTTTGGGAGGTTGTATGCGGAGCAGGAAGACAAGAGGATACTGGTGGTAATGCTGAAGAGATGAGAGCTTGGAAGGAGACAAATGCGAAAGCAGAGTCTATTCTCAAGCAGGTGATCTCATCGGAGCTCTTGGACCACATCAGTGGATGTCGGTCAGCTGCGGAGGTTTGGACTTCCCTTGATGGGTTGTTTAGGAAGGAGGTGAAGGTTGCTGCTGACGATGGTCCCTCTACTTCATATCAGGAAGAAAGGAGTATTTCTCCTAGGCGTGATACGAAGAGGAAGGAAGGACCAAGGTGCTATAAATGCAAGCAGCAAGGTCATCTTCGGAAGAAATGCAAAGTTGTCTTGCTCTCGGCGAACGTAGCTCATGTCGGAGGTAAGGAGAAGAACGTAGTTGGAACATCAACTAGTTCTGGAGCTGATCGGATGAATGCCAGTGATAGTGCAGCTATCTGGCATGAAAGACTGGGGCATGTAGGGATGGACAAGCTGAAAGCAATGGCGGAAAGAAGACTCGTAAGAGGCTTGCCTAGATTTTCATCCTATGGCGATGGTCGGGGGTGTGCGGGATGTCAGGAAAGTGGAGCCTATCGCTTCATGGTTGATAAAGCACAATCCAGATGTAAAGCACCATTGGTGGTTGTCCATTGTGCTCTGGTGGGACCGACCGTCACGGCCAGTCTTGGAGGCAGCAGGTTCATGCTGATATTGGTTGATGACTATTCTAGGTATACATGGATATACTTCATGAAGAAGAAGTCCAACATGGTACGCTTGTTAGTGGAGTTCAAGAAGCTTGTGGAAGGCCAGCTTGGCCGGAGGATTAAGGTGTTGAGGACAAGTTTCGGTGGTGAGTTTGGCTCAACCGAGTTCTCACACTTTTGCAGGAAGCAAGGGATCCGGAAGGAGCTTTCTTGTGGACATACTTCACAACATGGTAGTATTGCAGCTCGGATGATCCGTTGGTTAACGGAGACCTGCAAGTGTTGGCTTCAGAGTAAAGGCGTTCTGAAGGCTCTTTGGGCGGAAGGGATGGCCTGTGCTGCTCATGTCATCAACCGAATGCCTCTTAGTCCGATCGTAGTAAAGACTCCTTATGAGCTGATGTTCGGAGTGAAGCCCTCAGTGAAGCACTTTCGGGTGTTTGGTTCTACCTGCTACATACACTCTCCGGGTGCTCTCAAGACAAAGCTAGTCTTTGTTGGGTATGATGAGTAGAGGAGAAGATGGAGGTGTATGGATCCTGCGACGAAGAAACTCATAGTGTCGAGAGACATTGTCTTCGATGAGTTGACGCCGTATTGGGGTAGCTCTCATGTGGAGCTAGAGATAAGCAGGTCAGATGATGGGCTAAAGGAGGTTGCTGCTAAGGAAGTGGAATTGCCTGAGTCACCAGGTACTCCAGGTTATTCTAGCTCCGGTGCAAAGGCATCAGAATTGGGAAGAAGAGGGAGCGAAGCTCCAGGATCTTCTGGCTCGAAGGCGGAGGCTTCCAGTTCAGGAAGCAGGGGGAGCGATGTTCCAGGCAGTTCTTGTTCAAGAGGGGAGTCTTCTGGGTCTTGTAGCAGGGGGAGCATTGCTCCAGGTGCTCTTGGTTCCAGTGAGGAGGCGTCTTGTTTAGGAAGCACGGGGAGCATTGTTCCGGGTTTGCCCGGGAACGGAGCTGGTTCAAAAGCAGCGGAGGTGGTTAGCCATGATCAGGTTCTTCGGAGATCGAAGAGGATCAGTAAGCCACCAGCTCGATATAGCGAAGGGAACACGGCGGACTTGGTTCCTTGTTTCCTTGTTAGCCCTCACGTCAAGCAAGGTTCTTCTGGCTGTGATGACCCCACTAGAATCAAGGAGGTGGTTGACACCGAGGCTGAAGAGGTGACTTCTCTCAAAGGTACCAAGGCTTGGGCTTTTATGCCTAAGGAAGTTGGTGATACTCCTGTGATGCCTGAGTGGAGGTTGAAGCTGAAGAAGGCAGAGGGAAGCATGACTCCTTTTTGGAGTTGCTGGAGGGCTCCCTCATGGTCCATGATATGCGGGGCGAGGACTATGTCTTGGACATATCTTCGTAGATGCTATCGGAAGGACCAGGTGCAAGGTTACGGGAGCTGCTGGAGTTATTCACCACTTATCACTTCAAGGGAGAGTGTTGAAAACTGTGAAGTGAAAGTGGGTTAATGGAAGGCTTGGGCAACCTATCCGCGCGGACTACGCGGACACGGTTTGCGGACTGCTAGGTCGGCAGGGATGTTGCATGCGGTTTGCTCTGTGGCAGCCTGGGCGGTCTGTTCGCGCGGACTACGCAGACAGTAGCAGCGGTCGGTCAGGCCGGTGATTACTCAGTAAGCAGTTGGATCCCAGGAAGTAAACGGGCGGATAGAAATCCTATCCGCGAAGTCCGGCATGAAGCGGACTGATGAACTGGAGCTCGGCAGACTGGTTGTGGCCATTGGACTGGACTTGGTGGGATCTGTACCAAGTCTAGGTTGGCTCAGTCCGAGGAGATTGCGCAGTGGAGCGCGGGCTGCTTTCTCAGTCCGTCAAGCCTAGTAGAAGTGATGTTGCCTTGATTTCTAGCTTAGGGGATGCGGACTGGAGGATTGCCTGTGCAAGAGCGTGCGGACTGGAGCTGGAGTCCGCTGAGTTCGGTTTAGCCTTGTGATGAGGTTATGAACTCATGAATACGGATTGGAGTTTGCTCTGTAAGCAGACTGGATCAGCGTGTCCGCTGAGTCCTGCGGTGCCTTCGAGATTGAGGCAATGGACTCAGGAGGTGCGGACGGAAGCCGGGTGTCCGCTGAGTCCGGCAGGTGCCTTGATGGCGAGGCTGCGGGCTCGGGTTATGCGGGCTGATGCCTTGTCTGCAGATTGGCGGACACAACTGTTGTGGAGTCTGGCTGTGGTGGTCCTAGCTTGGCCTTTGGCGGCAAGGCGGGATGGATATTGGAGTCCGGCCTTGGAGAAGCTGGGGCGGACTGGCTATCTGCACAGGAGCGGCGAATTGGAGTATGTGTCCGCGGGCTGGTGGGCACACTTGTTCTTGCTGCGGGATGTGGCGGTGTTCCTATTGGCTAGGGCGGTGACCATACTCATCCTCGTGCCTATAAATAGGACCCATGTCACATCAGGAGTATGCAACCTAATCGAAGTAAGTGAACAATAATTGAGCTCGCGTAAGTTGCTGCGGTCTGGACTTTGGTGTCCGCGCGGTTTGAGAGTTGACTCGGTTGTGCTGTGCAGGTTGTGCGGATGGCGCTGGAAAGCCAGGACTTGGCTCTGATTACGGTCAGGGACAGTGCGGACTCTGCGGTTAAGCAACAAGCGGTAAACAGCAGGTCGCAGATAGCGACCAGGCGGTCTCCTCTTTGGCAACTTGGTTTGGGGTTCAGGAAGTCGCCTGCTTCGGGCGGACTGTTCCATTCGGTGACGCAGCTTGTGCGGTCTGGCGGCTAGGCGACCTCGCGGTCAGGCGGCCTGCAGATCGGCGGTGAGGAGCTAAGCATTGGAATAAGGGGTAGTCCGCGCGGCTTTGGTTGCGGTCTGGCGACCTGGCGGACTGAGCGGACTCCACAGCAGTAGACCGGCGGCTTGGTGGTTGAGTCTGCGCGGCTTGTTTTTTGTTTCTGCTCTCCTTGTTTGGGTGTTCGTGAAGCATGTCTCGCCATGTTTATCTCGCCTTGTAAAGAAGTTTGCTCTTGGTCAATAAAGAAGCTTGTGCTGCATGTGTTGCTGGTTGTTAATGTTTTGTTGAGATAACCCCTGCTAACTCCACGATCCGGGAAAACTTTCAACAATATAAGTGGGGTGTTCTCTGCCGGTTTGTTGAGTTTCAACAGGGTATCCGAGGAGGCCTCTGCGGTTTTGTTGAATTTTAACACTCCCCACCCTGTTGAAGAAGTTTTCATTCCACCTCTTCCTTCCTCAACACTACCTCCAGAAGATGTCCTTCCTTCCACAAGAATCCCTTCACCTCCTCCACAACAACAACCATCCTCAATTATTCCCCCTACTTCACCTCGACAACCACCTGCCTCACAAATGCATCAAAAAACTCCTACTGAATCTCCAGACCACATCAAACCACCTCCATCTCCATTAACACCTCATCTTACAAACATACATCCTCATACACTCATGTCATCCCCAACTTTTGATTTGCTAACCTCCCTACCATCTACACCAACTTCACCTCAACATGACATTTCCACTCCTACTCCATCTCCTGTTGCAACACCTACTCAGGATGACATCATGCAAGATGTTATTCCTTATGATGCCATTCCTCCCATCCATCCATCTGTATCCACTCAAACCCCTCCTGAGTTTATGGATATGGATTCCCCTTTCATTGCCACCCTCCTGGAGCACATCACTCCAGTCATCAGGCAACTTATTGCAGAGGCAATCACACCTCTTGCTACCTCCATCTCATCCCTTGCTGCCCTATTTGCTGCCCCCTTTGTACCTTATTCTTCTAGGGGCCTGATTTCAGTATCCACTGAAACCAGGCAGGGGGAGATGCTCTATGAAGAAGCAGCTCCAGCAGCAATAGTAGTTCCAACAGTTCTAGCAGTTATAGCAGCAGAAATTGATACTAAAATGGTCTGTGTAGATATAGAAATTCCAGATATAGAAATTCCAGAGAGTATAACTGTTGGTGATTGTATTGTAAATTCCAAAGTTGATTTATTACATTTGTTAAATTCTTTTGACACAACTTATTTAAATTATCTTCCAGAAGTCTGCCCAAAGCACTCTATGGCAATAGTTTGTTATTCTTCTCCAATAAGCCCTGAAGTTGTTAAGCAACTGAAGGCAAGTTTTGCAGATCCAGTATTTACAGAAGGACATGTGACTGAGAATGTTCTTGAACTAGTCTCTTCCCCAAAGCAAAAGGCTATCTCACCTCCCAAAACTCTGTCCCCTCATACTTATAAGATGGATGATATTCCTTTACCAGACCTGGATGAAATTATTCTTGCAGATATAGCAGAAGTGAATCTAACAGTTTCTGAAAATATTGTTGCTCCACCAGAAGTTGCAGAACCTCAAGTGCCTCCTCAAGATGAAAAGCAAATCTCCAAGGAATCCTTGAAGGCAATTGATGCTTTATTTGACAATCCTCCAAGATCACCTGATGATGACTATGATGATGAAGACTCTGATGATTCTGATGATTCTAAAGTAAAGAAGAAGGTTGCTAAGAAAAGAAAAGCTCCTAATAAGGCTATTCCAATGCCCAATCCTAATGCAGACACTCCCTACTATATTTTTCAGAAGATTACTCCTTAATCAGGGATGTCTTCATGGATGTGGCTATCTAAAAATGAGCAAAAAACAAGGAAAAAGAGCAGAAGGTACTCTCCTCCTCCTCCTTCTCAAAGGAAATGGAGAGGTCCTCCTCCTCCTCCTCCAGTAGCAGGTACTTCAGGGAATGTATCTCAGAGATCTACCTCTTATACTCAAACTTACCAAAGGAAACAAGGCAGAATGTCAAGATCTCATTTCCAAGGAAGCAGTCAGCAATGACATTCATCACGCAATAGCAGACAACAACAGCAACATCAGAAGCAAGACATAAAACAGACAGTATCTGAAATTGTTCAATCTGAAAAAGATGTTATTTCTGAAAAACCTTACTCTCCACCAGTTCCCTTTGTTGATCCTGAACAAGAAACAACTACTAAAATGGCTTGATTTTAAGAACTTGTTGGACTCTCTATGATAAACAAAGCTAAAGTTGAAGGCAAATATCCTTCTCAGTACTCTACAATGTCATCCTACAGAAAAGAAGAACTAAAGAGTTATGCAAAAGCTAATAAGTTTTTCAATGTAGATCCTTATATGAATCTGCATCCAGAGGTTGTAGTTCCAAGAGCAACTTTTTTCAACATAATTGGAGCATCATACATGACTATGTCTAAAAGAGAAGCTGCTAATCCAAAGAGAGAAATCATATTCAGACAGCCCTCTGATAAATCTGAAAAAGCTGAGAAAGAAAAGTCAAAGAAGAACTGATGACTGTTTTGTTTAGTTTTTTATTTTCTGAACTATATTTGATTAATCTGTCACAAAACTCTTGTTATATACATATCTACTAGATGTTTTAATTTTTTGCTAGATATATTTTATTATGCTTTGTGATTGTTTTCTTTTGTTTGTATTAGTGACCTCACCCAAATAGGGGGATATTGTTGGATCTCTAGTTTGGATTTGGGCTAGGTTCACTAATTTGGTTGTGTTTTGACCCACATTGTATAGCCAAGGTCAAGTATTTGAGTCCTAGAGTTTAGGTTAGTCATTAGGTTCAACCTTCATGGAACAACCAACAAAGGACTTCAAGAGACTCAAGACTTAAAAGTTTTTCAGAGTTAAAATTGTCAGTTCAAAATTCTTCGAACTCAGCTCGACGATCGTCGATCGCAGATCGACAAACTCAGAGTTAATTCTATGAGTTGAGATCGACGATATGCAAGCTCAGGTCGATGATCTCTTCATTCAGATAGATTCTCTGATCAAAAAATTTTGGGATTTAACTTCAACATATTCTTTCCAGTTTAGTTTCTCTGAACTCTTCTCGATGAAGACAGATTCTTAGCTCGACGAACTTAGAGCGCTGAATTGGCAAGTTATTTCCAGAATGCAGTTCGCTGAGCGCAGGTTGACGTATAGGAATTCTCAGCTCGACGAACTTGGATCTCCAGTCGACGAATTCTATTCAGAGCTCGACGAATTCTGTCCCAAGCCAAACTTAGAAGTTTTTCCTTATTTTTGTCCTTATTTCTTATATTATTTAGCAGTAATTCTCTAAATAATTAATGATTATATTCCCCTGAATATAACCGTTATTTGCAGCATTAATTATGGTCTTCATCAGGGTTAATTACTTGCTTAATTTATTAGGATAGTTGGGGAAACTCTTTAATGAATATTTGAGTCGTTTCATTCTCCAGATCAATCAGCAATTAATGCTTGAAATTAAAATTTTAAAGGAGAAATTTGACAGCTGAATATAAAAGAGATTTTCTCTTTTCAGACGAGCAGTAATACAGAGACCAAGAAGAAGAGAACAGACTGAACATTCAACACGAGAAAAGAATATAGAGAAAAGACACAGAACTCTCTCCCTGTGCAGAAAACATTTTGTTTTCCCCTTATACTTTCTGAAGACTGAAGAAGAACAACAATCCAACATCAAGAGTCTTCTTCAACTGCTACTCCAGGAACATTCAAGGACAACAAATTTAAATCAATCAGAAGTTCCTGGATCACTTCATGTCAAGGCTGAAGACCTACACCCTGAGCAAGGCTCAAAGTCATTTCAGAAGGAGCTTTGACACCAGCAATCCACTATGCTTCTCTGTTGTATAGAGAAAAGAGAAGACAACATCAACTCTCTCTCAACCTCCTGTAAAAGGGTTTATTAACTCCCTTCAAAAGTTTATTCTTGGTTTTTGGGCACCTGATCAAAAGCCTAAAGGGTTGTGAGATCTCCCTGGAAATAGATCTTGTGGTGGCAGTCACATGATCAAAAACCTGATAATGGATTCCTACCAGGGTGGTAGAAGAGTGGATGTACCCAGGCTGGGGAACCACTATAAAATTCTTGTGTCGTCTGGTTGCCTAGCTTCTTTTTGTTTTTGTTGAGCTGTGATAGTATAGTTTTGCTTAGGTTGCATTTCCTTTTATACTACTATAATTATCACCTATTTTACTCTGATATATTTAAAACAGCCAAAAAGTTTTAATTACTTTATTCACCCCCTCTCTAGAGTAAATAAGGTCTATCCCCTTTCATTCACCTTCCGATCTTAGCTCAAGTAGGCGTGCGAGATCATTGAAGAATAACATTCTCCTAGTGGCTGGAGAAAGGGCTCCCGCCCACAGCAGGAATGGCGACTCACAGCCGAAGAAGGCGCGAAAAGTCTCGTCCACATTAGGTGAAGAGTCTTTAGACACCACATTTACCCATAATGTGGATGTCACGGAGGCGAGTGCCCGGCTTACCCATCACTCGGCCAGTGGGGTCCAGAGGTAAAATTACCTTGATCCCCTTGCAGGGCTGCAAATAGCTTTCCAGAATAGCGGAGTTGCGCTATTGGCAGGCCAACATAGGCTGTATATAGCTATTTAGAATATCGGAGGTGAGTTATTGGCAGACCAACTTAAAAAAACTATAAATAGATAAAATGGGGTACCTATTAAAGAGTGCTTTTCAAGCATTTTGATTTTTTTACTCTCTGATCTTCTAGTGCTTTCTGAGGTGCCCTTAGCTCAGCACAGGCTAAGGAGGGGAAGCACACTAAGATGTTCCGGATGTGCGATGGGACCTCTGTGCTGGAGCCTTGGATCAGTTCTGGTTCTAAGTCTTTGGTCATTCAAGCTTGCTAGGGAGAAGTAAGTGTCTGTTCACCCCTTGCCCAAGGGTTCGAACTCCATAGAAGCCAAATTTCAGTTTCAACATTTTGGTGTGGTGAGTGTGGAGAGTGACCAGCACCAAAAATCCTTCACGAGCTCAATGACTGGAGGTGAAGGATATGGATCTGACAGGCCCGACTCTCCACCCCTCCCCTCTAGCCACCCTCGAGATGTTCGACGATTTCAGGCAAGAGATGTGGTACCTCATCATGTTCTCACTCGGCACACGTGTCGAGTGCTTGATCCCAGCCTCCCGAAACACTACAACCCCAGCCTTGGGAGAGAATGCCCTGGTCAGGTGACCCAAGAAGGAAGTTGTATAGGGGATCGAGCAAGATCTCCCAGGGCAAGTTCTGCTCTCCGGCTCGGCGAGTGTAAGTAGGATTGGTGAGAATGAAGTGCGAGATCTCCAAGCTTGTCCGGCTGGGGGAGGAGGCCCCTTCATCATTTTGTTTTCATCCTTCCCAGTTCCAGAGGGGTATTGTGAGCCGGAGATGTCCTAATACACCTGGAAGGATGATCTAGTTCAGCAAATCTAGTTGTTCGAGGATGTGGTTTCGCTCTGACAGATATCAGATGAGTTCAAGTGCAGGCTCTTCGTAATCACCCTCAAGGAGAAGGCGAGAGATAGTTCCACCAGCTTATGGCCAGCTCCATCTACTGCTTCGAGGACCTGCACCGGGGGTTCATGCTGAGGTTCACTATGTCCAAGAAGCTGATTGAGTCGGAGTCTCTATTCCTCATCAAGCAGGGAGTGAATGAGACTCTGGGGAGCTATATGGATTGGTATCAAGAGGTGCACTAGGTTCAAGAGATGCTGAGTCATACCCTCATGGTGGCCTTTACCCTGGGGCTGTAGTAAGGGTTCTTTAGGATAGAGATGAAGATGGTGCCTCTAGTGTCCTTTGAGGTGCTGATGGAGAGGGCAGCTACGGAGGTCGGCGGGGAAGCCTCAAACCCAGAGTTTGCCAGGAAGCATGCCAGGTAGGCCATACAGGAGGATAAGGTGCGAGGAGGTGGTCAGGGCTAGGAAGTAGGAGCCACAGCAATAGCATCCGAGGTGGGGCTGCCAGGAGCCGAAGAATCAGCTAGGATGGATGCAACATGAGTTGTAGGATCAGGGTCTGAGGAGAGGTTTCAATGGAGGAGACCAATGCTAGAGGGGCCAAGGTTAGTTCAATCCCTAGGGATTGAGGCAAGGCTAGAGGCCCCCTCTTCCCGAGCAGCATCAGGATATGGAAATAGCCTTGAGGAGGAGGCAGAATGGAAATGTGGTGCTGCCAAATTATTACTTCCATCAGGAAGAAGTCCATGCCACGTCCACGTGCTCGGAGTTCCTCAAGATGAGAGGAAACGGGGAGCAACAACAGGAATCCCTCTAGGACGTGCGGATCGAAGAAGTGCTTCCCAAGGCAGAGGAGGATAGGTGTGAGGCCCGGGCCGAGGTAAGAGGCCGAGGAGGGATCAGGGTGATCCACGTGGGGCGGGGGGAGTTGAGGTCGCCCAGAAGGCGAGCCTCCATACCATGTATCGTCAGAGCGTTGCCTCCACATCCAATACCCCACCCTAGAGGATAAAATTACCTTCTCAAGGAAGGACATGCCGAATCATGAGGATCTATTTTGCGAGGCACTGGTGATCGTGGTAAAATTTTTTACCATTTCTCGGATCCTCATTAACAATGGGAGCTCGGTCAACGTCGTCTTCAAGAAGGCATTTGATGCGATGAAGGTGAAGGACCAGAGGCTGTTGGCCTCTGATGGACCTCTGTTTGGGTTTTCTGGGGAAAGGAAGGAGGTGGAAGGAGGAGTGGTACTCCATGTTACCCTGGTGGGTCAGTCAAGAAATTTCCAGTTCGTCATCATGGATGCTCCCAGCAGCTACAACACCATTTTGGACAACTCCTCATCGATGCCTTCTGCTACATACCCTCATCCTTCCATAAGTGATTAAAGTTCAACATCGAGGGAATCCATATCCGAATACACGAAGACCCCAATGTCACAAGGGTGTGTTATGTCACGGCGGTCAACACCATCTCCTAGCAGGAGGGGGCCGAGGAGATGGATAGGAGGATTGAGGAAGTGTCCAGGAAGGAAGCTGGAGGGGGAGCAGAGGAGAGGTAGTATAAAGAGCTCTACGCCCATATGGAGGTGGAGGAGGAAGTGCTGGAGGAGTAGGCCGAGGTGATAGACATAGAGGAGCCTGAGGAGGAAGTTCTGTCCCTAGGAGAGGGATCCGTGAGCGAGTGGGGAGATCAGTCCAGGCTAGAGGTAGCAGAAGCGGTGGTGGAGATGGATGTTCTCACCCTGGGAGGAAGGGTGGAGAAGGTGCGCATCAGCAGGGGGCTGAGCTCGGAGGATCAGGTGAGGATGCTAGAGTGCATTCAAAAGAACATCGACATCTTTGTATGGAATGTGGCTGACATGTCGGGGATTGATGCAGATGTCGCCCGTCACCGTCTCAACCTGGATCCTGAGGCTCTCCCCATCCGGGAAAAGAAGAGGTCTACAGCAGACAAGCTGGTCGAGCCCATTTGGGAGGATGTGGGTAAGCTCCTCAAGGACGGATTCGTTTCAGAGATCCAGTATCCAAGCTAGGTCACTAATGTTGTAATGGTTAAAAAAGAAGACGACTGCTGGAGAATATGTGTAGATTTTTCTCTTCTTAATAAATCATGTCCTAAAGATTGTTACCCCTTGCCTCAGATCGACGTGATGGTTGTCTCAAGCACCAGTTTTTTCTGTAATGAGTTTTCTTTATGCTTTTTCAGGATATCATCAGATTAGAATACACCCGCCTGATATAAACGATATCTCCTTCTTCATCGAGGATGATTACTACTGCTATAAGATGATGTCTTTTGGGCTAAAAAATATAGGGGTAATGTATAAAAGGATGATGGATCGGGTCTTCCATGAGCAGAAGGGAAGAAACCTGGAATTCTACGTCGACGATCTCATAATAAAGAGTCAGGACGTGGACTCTCACCTCTGGGATCTAGAGGAGACCTTTGGCACATTGCGAAAATACAAAATGAGGCCAAACCCCTTGAAGTGTGTCTTCGGGGCAAGAAGGGGCAAGTTCCTAGGCCACCTCCATACCACCGCAGGAGTGGAGCCCAATCCAGACAAGGTAAGGGCGATCATGGAGCTGGGGTCACTGAGGAACGCCAAAGCCAGCGGCTGATAGGGAAGCAGGCGGGATTGAGCCGGTTCCTCTATCGGGCAGGAGAGAAGTGCTCTCCCTTCTTCAATGCACTGAGTGGGGGCCAAAATTTTGAGTGGTTCGAGGTATGCGAAGAGGCATTCCAAGCTCTAAAGAGGCAGTTGACCCAGGCTCCTCTGCTCAGGAGACCAAAGGAGGGGGAAGATCTATCCTTATACCTTGGTGTTGGAGCTGAGGCCTTAAGCTACGTCTTGGTCCGGGAGGAAGGAAAGAAAAAACTACTGATCTACTATGTAAGCGGGGTCCTAAGGAATGTAGAACATTGGTAACCGATCTTGGAAAAGTTGGCCTTCGCCCTGATCATCTCTGCCCGGAGGCTCCATCCCTACTTCCAGGCACACTCTATCCAAGTGGTGACTGACCATCCCCTCTGCAACATCTTTGAGGGGGTGGAGCATTCAAGGAGGTTGGCAATGTGGTCAGTCGAGTTGAGTGAATTTGATATATCTTTTGTTCCCTGACTCTCGATCAAGGCCCAAGCGATGGCCAACTTCATAGCTGACTATATGGATGAGGTGGCGGAGGCCGAGCTCACTCACCCAGTTCCTTGGAAGGTGAAGGTAGATGGCGCGCCAGGAAGACATTCCTTGGGGTAGGCGTGATCCTAGAAAGACCCCAGGGAACAAAGATTGAGCAGACAGTGGTCGTTCATGAAAGTCTTTAATTTCAAAGATAGCTAATAACCTGGGGGTGAATAGGTTTTTAGGTCTTTTTTACTTTCTTCTAGACTTTATCTGATTTAAGTTCTATTGTTATTAGTTAGTATTGCTTTCAAGAAGATTACACGCAACACACAGATGGTTTATAGTGATTCCTCAGAGTATGGGTACATCTACTGTCCATCCTGCCTTTCTAACAGTATGTTAGAGAAGACACTTCACCAAAAACTCAGCTCCTAAGTGCTTACAATACGATCCCGTAGGACCACTCAGTGTCCTCCAAGACCTACAAATCGAGCACAAAACCCTACATCTCAGTGATCAAAAGATCACCAACCTCAGGCCATTGACCATACCACTCAGGCTAGGAGGATATCCCTACCTCAATTCCAAAGGATCCTACAACTCAGGCACAAGTGCCCTATAACTCAGGCCAAAGCCCTACACACGGATCCAAATAGGATCCTATAAGTCAGATTCAGACTTAAATCCTACCACTCAGATTCACTCTTGAATCCTAGCTCAGATCTATAAATGATCCTACACTCAGCCTTTATAAATAGGCTTACAACTCAGATCTAGAAAGATCCTACAAAGAAAGATAATTTTATTGATGATGACTAGACACCAGATAATTGATCTCTATGTCTTCCTTCTTCTATCCTGTGAAAACTCAGTTCTGATTTCTTCTTCACAGCTCCAGCAAAGATCTTCAGGATTGCTCTGCTTGGACTGTGAAGTAACTGCATCAGGGTTTGGCCTTGGCTAATTTTCTCTAAGAAAAATGTCTCAGATCTTGTTGTTGCTGGTGTTGATCACAGCAGCTAACGTAATGACCTTTTGGGTTCAGCCGATTTTTTAAATTCTGCTTCGAACCCTGCAATAATGATGAGGAAGAAGAAGAAGAAGATGCGCCGCTTTGCGAAAAGACAAATCATGAAAAGATGTGTTCTCCTCTACCGATTTCATTCCTTTTATCATCTTCCATCCAACGGTACTCTTGACCCGTGGGCCCAACCTTAATTGTTGATTTATAACCTTACTTTTACAGAATAAATTATACTGCAGGCCGCCGATGCCATTAGTGGTGTACTCCCGCTTTCCCGCAATGAATTTGAATTCTGTTTACTTTTGTTGACTTTTTCTGACGTCAGCATCAGTGGACTTAGCCAAATTATCAGTTCCAACCCAGGCGTTGAGTGTGTTTAGTGAAAAGATTAACTCAATGCCAAAACACTTAGTCAAATAAACTACACTCCCAAGAGTTGAGTGCGTTGAGTGAACAAACTTCTCTCAACGCCAAAACCCTTAGTCAACTTTCTGAACCTTTCTGCATCTTAGGCGTTGAGAGCATTGAGTAAGCCTTCATCACTCAACGCCTCTATACTTGGCCATTCTTTCTTCTCCACTGCAAGGTGTTGAGTGAACCTTCATCACTCAATGCCTTTATACTTAGCCACTTCTCTGAATTCCTGCCATCTTGTTGAGGCATTGAGTGAACTGGCTTCACTCAATGTATCTGTACTTAGTAAATTTCTCGGCACTGCTAGGCATTGAGTGTGTTGAGTGTGCCTTCCTAACTCAACACCATTCTAGACTTTTTAGTCTCAACTTCTTATGCATCGAGTGAACCTTCATCACAGGATGCTTCAGGACATAGACAGATTTTTCTAAATTTCTTCTTAGGCTTGGATTGCCTAAGCTTGTCTCGACACTATTTGTTGCATGGCATTGAGTGCGTTGAGTTAACTGACTTCACTCAACGCATGTTGAGTTAGCCATTTTTCTGTCTTTCTTCTTCTTAAGCTTTGACTGCACAGTCTTTCCTTAGCGCTTTTTGTTGTATGAAATTGAGTGAACTGACTTCACTCAACTCCTGTGGACTTAGCCACATTTCTTCACTATCAATGCAAAGGCTTTGACTGACTAGTCTTTACTTGATGCTTCTGCTAATTTAGCATTGAGTGAGTTGTCCTCACTCAAAAATTCTGCACTTAGCCAATTTTTCTGCTTGTCAATGTTGAGGCTTTGACAAACTCTGCTTTACTCAGCGCTTTTTGTTATATGGCGTTGAGTGAACTGCCTTCACTTAACGCCTGTGGACTTAGCTGCATTTCTTGCTTTCTAACATCCCTCCTTGACATCTAGCTTTGAGTGAACACAAAGAAGGATGCTTAGTCCTGATATGAGAGACATGATTCCTAGCTATAGAGATTGTAATAGTAGAATCACAAAATAAAGGACTTCTACTTATCTGGAGGTTATAGTCCTAGAGCTGATGCTTGATCCATAGTAACTGTGCACAGAAGCTCCTAGAAACTATATATTTTGATTCTGCAGTTGAAATTACAACACTTATTTGCTTCTCGCTGCTCCAAGATACTAATCTTCCTCCCAAGAACTGAGAGGTGCTTGATGTGCTTTTCATATCCTCTTTGCATCCTGCAAAATCTGCATCTGGAGGCTATTCAACATAGACTTCTTCCTTTAAGTCATGATTTAGGAAGGCTGACTTCACATCCATCTGGTAGACTTTAAATCCTTTGCATGCAGTAAATGCATAGAACATTCTGATGGCTTCCAATCTGGCTACCGGAGCAAAGATTTGATTAAAATCAATACCTTCTTCTTGATTGTATCATTTAGCCACCAGTATAGTCTTATTTTTAACTATAATGTCATTTTCATTAAGTTTGTTCCTGTAGATCCACTTGGTTCCAATGACATTATGTCCTTGTGGTCTGGGAACCAGCTTTCAGACCTTACACCTCTTAAACTTGTTCAGTTCCTCTTGCATTGCTACAATCCATAACCGATCTATGTGATACCACTTGAAAGTGATTGTAGCTAATCTATGTGAATAAAAAGGCTAAGAAGTGATAAATGAAGTGAATATGCCTCAGGGGAGTTCAAAGATTTTCTCAAAGTCTTCGTTAGTGTTGCCCTAGCCCCCTCTCCCATGAAATCTCTTTGCCACAATTCCTGTTCCTTTTTCGTTCCCGTCGCGAGCAGAAGTCAACCCATCACCTATCACAAAGTAGGAGTTTCTTCCCTTTCGCCGATCGTGAATTTGTTTGATCCAACACCGTTTGGGAAGGGCAAAAAGGCTCTATCGACTACTGCCTCTGTTCGTGATTTTTTCTTGTTCTTCGCAAACTTTGGCCGCCGATCATAAGGAAGGAACAACATGATCGCTACAAAGAACACTATCGCCGATGACCATAAATTTCCAGATATTTCACCGACGCCGCCCGTCCTCTCCGGTATCATACCAGGTTGCGCGGAAGAAGACAGAAACTGTGGCTATCGCGTGAATCCCGTCTATGGTTCGCGCCTGTCGCAGACAACTTAAAAAATAAACAGGGCGCTGTCGTTGTTCTGCGATTTTTTCTACATCTCCGCCTCAACCCTTCAAGTTGCTTTCATCGGCTGGATCTGTCCCTGCTATCGCTGATTGCAAGGAAGAAGGCAAGGAAGAGGTTGTTTCATGGTTGTTCTCGCGTGAAGCCACTGCTCGCTTGCGCCAATCAAGATTGGAAAGGAGAGATTGTTGCCTCTTTGTTTTAGAGAGTCGCTGATCAAGAATACCTCGAAGGGAGAAGTTATCTTTTAGATCGTTGGTATTCCTGCATTATGCCGAGCCTCCAGACCAAAAGAAATCAGATTACCCTGATTTTAAGTCAATCATTTGTGAGAGAAGAGGCTTGATTTGTACATGATCATCAGGAGCTTTCGGGGATTGATCTCACTATTTCAAATCCAGCCGTCAGTAAAAAGAAATCAGATTACCCTGATTTTAATTTCTCATCAGCCTCGATTGCAAGATTTCTAAGATTTTGGTTTATTGCTGAGTTTTTGCTGTGGAAGTCTGCTGATTGAGATCTAGTCTTCAGTGACTGTGTTCAGCCGGAGAGGAGCAAACTTTGTTTATAAAATGGATCTGAAGATCTTGTCGTCGCCATACAGTCGGGTGATGTTTTTCTTTTCTACAGTTCTGCTTGTGATTTAGGTTGTTAGTGGAATTCGAGAGTTTAGAAAAGAGACACATAATATTCAAGAGAAACAGTGAGAACATCCCTCTGCCAAATGAGTTTGTTGCAGGAGCTATTTTTTTCAAGCTCCCATCACCTTGGTACTCCTTTAAAATTGAATTTATCGGAAGAAAACTCTCGCCTGTCTTAATAACCTCAAGCAATTTATTTGCATTAAGGACAAGAACCAAATTATGCATGCCTTGAAGACGTTTAGTAAGCATAACTCTGCTGCTAATATGGTCATGCTTCTTAAGCATAAGTCTAATCCCGGAAAGACTAGACCACACTCTAGTGCACATACAGTTGCTGTCACCAGCAAGAAGACTAAGAAATTAAGGGCAAGTGCTACAACTACAATAAGTGGGGTCACTGTGCTTGCGAGTGCAAGCAACCCAAAAGAGGTGAATCCAGTACACCAAAGCCTGATAATAAAGAGAATATTGTTTATCATACTGCGCCTACCAACTTTGTTGTGATGGTTGGCAATGTGAAGGCCAGTATAGAGTGGTCGGTTGATTCAGGTGCTATGTAACACTCCCATCCGTCACATGGGATATAGCAGAAGTCCGGCCGGGGTCCCACGCCACATACCGTGGACATCTAGTGGAGTTACGTATTAATACCAAATTACCGCCAAAGGAAACACGCGTCCTAACTCAGAGCATTCTAGCGGAAGCTTTTTAAAACAGTTATAAAGAAAATAACCCACGCCACATCATGAATGTCCACTAAAAACCCAAAGTAGGAATGAGCGTAAAGATACACAAAGTACTTAGCCTTATGGCCTTACAAGAGTTTACTTAAACAATAAATGTCTTCCATACATCGGCATGCAGGCTGGTAAACATTCGCCTTGCCCTTCAAGGGCCGACTTAGCAAATTGGGCGACAACCCGCTACTTACCACTAGGCTCCGCAACACATGCAATCAACATTCCATCGCAACGGTGGCAAACAAAATCAACGGTCAGCTAAAGCTGACCAAATTATAACCACCCCACCCCTAAATCGGGGCGGCGGTGTTCCTTCCCTGTATTTTATTAGTATAACCAAACAAGATAGTGAAAGTACAAGTTAAGCACACTTTACCATAGGCGTAGGCTCGCACGGTCACACGCCCCGTGCTCTCAGGGCACATTCTTGGTGAACCCGGTCCACCACAGCCCCCAGAACGGTAACATCGTGAGCATTTTAGTCTTTACGTTCGAAGCCTAAGACTCATCCTCTATGCAATCGGTAAGTGCCAAGTACCTTAGGTCTCTTTAACCGAACCACATAGAGCGGGTACAGTTCCACTCAACCCGTTGCTCACACCGCCACGACAATCTAAGCCATAAGCACGGGTTAAGATTCCTTGAAGCCCGAGTATGGATCATACAATTTTACATAACCCAGTTATGTACAAGTTGGCTCTCAGGCCACCAAGATGACAGAACCATGCATTTGCCCAGTTTTTTGGGTGCACCTTGGGGTTAGTCCCCAAGGCTCCCTTTTGGAATCTACCACGTAGAAAACACGAAAACATCCATTGGCACGGAGTCTTCTCTAGATATTCATGCATAATGAAACATCACCGATCCAGACCAACTTGTTCGGGTAGGCTTCACACAACATGCCTATGTCCGTACTTCGATTCCGGACTCTACATGCAAAACTAGGAGGACTATGCATATCCACCCGAAGGTACACCTTACACTCACCGCATACTCGCGAGAGCGGGTTTCCTATGCAAAAAGGAAGAGGACTTCACATGTCCAAGAAGAGAATCGTTACCCTAGAGGTTCGCTTTGGTGCCATGGAAAAATAGTTGGATGAAAAGCACCGCAACAGCAATGCCTCCACGGATCTGGACTCGGTTTGCGATTCGGAGCTCCGAAGCTCCACCGGCGGCCGGATATCTCCTTCTCCTTATTCCTTGCTCTCCCCTCTCTCTAACCCTTTAGATAGAGAAAACCTAAAGAGGAATGATGGTTTCACCCCTATTCTCGGCCTTATAACAGCAAGGACAAATATGGACCCTTGGATCTGATTTGAAAGAAATGAACGGACATGATTCGCACTTAAAATCAACTTCCTGGGCCGAATACGGCTTTTGACACGTCCGTATCACAGGCCGTGTCTTACGATCTGAACATGATAGTCGAATGCAGAACAGGACACGGGCTCCGACACGCCCATGTACTACTTGACACGCCCATGCCAGCTTATGACATGCCTGTGTCACGGGGCGTGTCCCTCAAGAGACACAGGAAACCGTCACGTCCCGACCAGGACATGGTTTCTCAACACGCCCGTGTCAACTTTTGACACGCCTGTGTCAACCAGTACACGCTTGTGTTCCAAGCCGTGTTCCTCAGCCGACACAGCCCGGCTAACACAGAGAAGGGCATGGCCCTGGACATGCACGTGTCCGCACTGGAAGCGCCCGTGTACGACCTGGACAAGACCGTGTCCCAGGTCGTGTGCCTCACTTGACACCACCCCGCCGACACAGAGCAAGACATGGCCCTGGACGCACCCATGTACCAGGCCATGTGGCCCTTATCTGACCCCAGATTGGCCTTAAGACGCTACCAGATCATTTACGATTTTTGGGGCGTTAAAATCCCCCCCCCCTTAAAATGAATTTCATCCCGAAATTATGGAATAGTAAGTACTCATACTTAACTGGTACCTGAGTAGAAGAGCTCGGGATACTCCTCAAGCATGGTCTGCTCTTGCACCCACGAAAGCTCCTCACGACCGCAGTTGTCCCATCAGACTTTGTCATCCTGATGTCTTTGTTACTAAGTCTCTTGACTTCAAAGTCCTCAATGAGAATGGGCTTAACCTTCGTCATTAACCCATTATCAATCGGTACCTGATCGACCGCAATCACTTGCGAAGGATCTTGCACCGCCTTCCGCAACACCGATATATGGAATACGTCGTGTATACCACTCAGTTCAACTGATAACTTTACTCGATAAGCCGCTTCACCAATTCACTCTAGAATCTCAAACGGTCCAATGTATCTCGGAATCAGCTTCTTCAAGCGTCGTACCCGTAAGACACCCTTGAATGGCTTAATATTCAAATATACCCAGTCACCAACAACGAACTCAACGTTCCTATGCTTCGAATTATAGTATTTAGCCTGCCTGTCCTGAGCGATCAGCAATCGTTCTCATATTGTTTGTACCAACGAAGTGGTGCCTTCCACTTCTTGTCATTTGTACAGCTTCGACTCACCCGTCTCCAACCAAGATTATGGCGTGCGGAATTTTCTACCGTATATGGCCTCGAAGCACGCCATTTGAATACTCGCTTGGTAGCTATGGTTATAAGCAAACTCCACCATGTACAGGTCATCTTTCCACCGCTTTCCGAAATCCAAGACGCACATGTGAAGCATGTCCTCAATCTTCCTATTGACCCTCTCGGTCTGACCATCCGTTTGCGGATGAAAGGCCGTGCTGAAACTCAACTTGGTTCCCAACATTTGTTACAACAAATTCCAGTCATTGGACATGAAGTGCCCATCTCGTTCACTCATGATGCTGCGGGGCACACCGTGCAGCCGAACAATGTTATCTACATAGAGTTTTGCCAGTTTATCCACCGAATCATCCTTCCTATTCAGAATGAAGTGCGATAATTTTGTCAATCGATCTACGACCACCCAGATGACATCATTTCCCTTCTACCACCTTGGTAACCCATGCACTAAATCCATTGAAATATCATCGAACTTCCACTCCAGGATAGGCAAGGACTTCATGAAACCTCCAGGCTTTTGGCACTCTGCCTTCACTAAGGTGTTTAACACTTCGCCATGTAAAGTGCTACGTCATTTTTAAGTCCTGGCCACCAGAACAACATTTTAATGTCTCTAAACATTTTTGTACTCCTTGGGTGAATCGAGTACTTAGTATGATGAGCCTCGTACATCAATTCCTCCCGTAGTTTACCCACACTTGGGACGCACAGACAATTGTCCCTCCACAACAGTCCATCCTTAACAATAAATTGGGAATTTGACCCATACAAAGCCTCATCCATGATCTGCTTCATGCTGTCATACCCCACCAGAGCTTGCTGAATCCTATAAGCAAGGTCATACTGCACCTCAGTCTAGTTCAATTGCGCTCCGATACTAGTCTTCTTGTCACCAAAAGAGATCTCTAATGCCTCCAAATCCCGAATCAAATGCTCGTCATGAACCGATAATCAGTTGGCCTGCGCGGGAGCCCTATGACTCAACACATCCGCAACCGAGTTGCCTTTCCCAGGAACATAATGTATCTTGAATGTGTAGTCACCCAGGAACGCCATCCACCTCCCCTGCCGAACAATGTTATCTTGTAATCGGTATATATATCGACCTTCACACCGTACAGGTAATGCCTCCATAGCTTCAGAGCAAATATCACAGCCGCTAACTCCAAGTCATGGACCAGATAATACCTCTCGTGCACCTTCAGTTGACGTGAGTCATAAGCTATTACACTCCCATGCTGCAGTAGAACACAACTTAAGCCACTGCCCGAAGCATCACTGTAAATCTCAAACTCTTCGGTCCCACTTGGCGAACATAAAATAAACGCTGTGGTCAACTGACTTTTCAGTTCTTCAAAATCTTGCGCGCACTTCAGCAACCACACAAACATTTGATCTTTCCTCGTCAAAGTCATGAGGGGTAACGCTATCTGCGAGAAGTTCTCTACAAAGCTCCTGTAGTAGACGACAAGTCCCAAGAAACTCCGGACTTCTGCCACTAAAGATAACACAGGCCACTCTCGTATCGCAACTATCTTCGCCGGATCTACCGCAATCCCTTCTCCACTAACTATATGACCAATGAATGCTATCGAGGATAACCAAAATTTGCATTTGGAGAATTTGGCATATGGTTGATTCCTCTTCAATGTCTCCAACACCATATGTAGATGCTTGAAATGATCATCCTTGCACTGCGAGTATACCAATATATCATCGATAAAGACTATCACGAAGTGGTCTAGGTAGTCTCTGAACGTTCTGTTCATCAAATCCAAAAACACGGATGGCGCATTAGTCAGCCCAAACGACATGACAGTGAACTCATAATGCCCATACCGTATGCTGAAAGCTGCCTTGGGTATGTCACTTTCCCTTATCCGCAGCTGATAGTATCTGGATTTCAGATCCAACTTTGACTACACGGCTGACCCCAGCAGCTGGTCGAATAGATCATCAATCCTTTGGATCAGATACTTATTCTTCTCCGTTAGCTTATTCAACTCCCGGTAATTGATACAATGTCGTAAGCTTTCGTCCTTCTTCTTAACAAAGAGGATCAGCGCACTCCAAGGCGACGAACTTGGCGTAAATAACACTGTTCCAATAGTTCTTGAAGTTGTACTTTCAGTTCCGCCATCTCCTTAGGCGCTAACCGATACGGAGAGCGTGACACAAGTTTGCCACCTGGCACTAGCTCAGTGGTGAAGTCGATCTCTCACTGAGGCGGGGCCTTAAGGATATCTTGAGGGAATGCGTCAGGAAACTCAGAAAACTACCCACCTTACGGTTGCAATCTATGTACGCACGTTGCTCTGAGAGTCAGTCCGTACAAGAGAACACGTCAAACTCCACTATTGGCAGTATCGAGGCTTGCAAGTCAAACTCTTGACTCCCTGATTGATATTTTACATCAAGTCCCCGGCAACGGCGTCAAAAACTTGATGCGGGTTAAAACTCGCGGCACCCCGCGTGTTTTTATTTAGCAAAAGTGAAGTTTATATATTTTAATTTGGAAGGAGGGACACGCAGATTTATTAAGTATAAAAAGAGTTTCGATCAAGTTTTAATGAAAGGAGGCAAGTGCACCTATCGCGTGTAGTACATGATCTTCCAGTGTGGAATATCGAGGTCGTATTGTTCTCTGTGTCGGGTCGATTATTTCTACTCTTCCCTGGAGGGGACTATTATTTTACCGATATTATCTTGTCAGGTATTTGTTTATATATAAAAACAAAAGGCATTAAAAATAAAAGCGTTAAAAAGGTGGAGCGGATGAAATGCTTAGCGCAACCGTACCGAATTAAATTTGAACTAAAATAAAATTTTATTAAAATGAGATCCTAAATTTCAAATTAATTAAGGCGGCGACTTGGCCGTGGAGGTTCCACAAAAATGAGCTCACTTATCTCTAGGACTATCGCTCACCTGAACATTAAGACTATTCTACCGGGCTCTCATCTAACGAATGATTCCTCTTAATGCCCGCATTACGCTAAGAACCCCATTATTGGGTGGGGAACCCAATCCGGTAGAGTTGCGCGCCTCCTCTCTTGAGGGTTAGTGCGGAACTCCATTTACCAAGGGGCAATCGGTCCATACGCACGACCTCTCGGCTAGCTAGTATATGGACTACGGAAATAGAGCTCACACATCGATTATGTGGTTCTACACTTCGTTAACACGAGGCAAACCTTAAGGTAATTTAATTAATTAGAAAAATAGGAGCTTTAATTATTTAAAACTATTTTATCTGTCTCAATGCTCTTCGATACTGAGGGCTAAGAACGGTTAGCCACTCATCGGAATGGGGACGACAAGCGGCAGAAAGCGATAAAATAAAGCAGAAAATGAAAGCGATAAAAGAAAGCAGTAAAAGGAAAGCAGTAAAGGAAAGCTGTAAATTGCAAGTCCCACTCAAACGAGTGAGACTGAAATGAAAGCAGAAAATGACAAGTCCCGGCTCAAATGAGTGGGCGGGAAAGGAAAGCTGTAAAATTGCAAGTCCTACTCAAATGAGTAGGAGAAAATAAATGCACCTACACATGCACTCTACGAGAATGAAAACTCACGCACACACTCTACTTGAAATAAAAATGCACGCACTCAACAGAAAAGTAAAACACACTCACTCTACAAAAAGAAAAACGCACACACACTGCAGAAAGTAAAACGCACACACACTGCATGAAATAAAAACACTCACTCACGCACTCTACAGAATTAAAACAATGCGCCGTTTAACTCTTAACGAGTATGCAGAAATAAATGCGCACACGCACACACTCTACATGAATTGAAAGAAAGCAATGAAAATTAACGCATACACGCACACACACGAGCGAAAAAATAAGAAAAATTACGTTGCTGAAAAATTAAAACGACTGCATTTCTACCGCTAGAATGCTGTAGAAATGCATAAAATGCGGAAATAAAAATTAAACAAGCAAAAAGGTTTGCAAATAAACGCAAAATGAAAGTGCTGAAAAAATTAAAACGAATACATTTCTACCGCTAGAATGCGGTAAAACTGAATAAAATGAAGATAGAAAAATTAAACTTGCAAAGGTTTTAAAATGAAATCAATGTGCACGAAAAATTAAAACGACTATATATTCATTCCTATAACTCCGTAAAAGTTGTTAAAAAGTGAAAATAAAGTGAAAATAATAAAAAATTATACATCCTAAACAGGAAAACCTAAGTTAGTGAAAAATGAAAATTACTTTCAAACTGTTTTACGGTATTATAGGAATGAAATATAAGGTATAAAAACCTAAGCCTAAACAAAACTAAGTAGGAAAAATAAAAAACTATACTCATACACACACACACATAAAAAGAGCGAAAACAAAGGTTAAAACAAAAATAAAAATAAGATTGCATAAGAGAGTGGACACAAAGATGAAATCCAAATCTATAGAAAGGGAGAAAATCTACAATTTTATTAATCTAAAATGAAGATTACAAAGCTAAATCAAAAATAAAGGAGAGGGGGAGAAATTCCCTTACAAAGCATTTGGAATCATCTAAGCAGCCAACCCTTATACAAAATGGATACAAAAAAGTTGAACAGGAATACATACAGCAAGTGGGTATTTATAAGAAAACTTTTCATGGTACACGCCCTCGGTCACGGGCGTGTACCATGGGCATGTCACTACTGTACAAATGGTGATGCTGACATTTGACATCAAAGTTGACTTCGGCTGTACACGTGGCGATCACGCCCCAGGTCACAAGCGTGAAGGTGGGCGTGTCGGGGAGGTCGATCTGGGCGCGGGTTGCGTCAAAAGTCACAGGTGCAGTCTTGTCGGGCCAGGTGGAGAAGTCACGCCCGAGGTCACGGGCGTGACGCTGGGCGTGTCGGGTTGGTCGATGATCGTTGAGCGCATTTTCGTCGAGCTGGATTGACACGGGCATCGGCGGGGCGTGTCATCTGACACGGGCATATGGTCGGGCGTGTCACATGATTTTTCTTCAAAAACGGTTGATTCACTGGAATTTGAAGTGTCACGCCCAGGTCATGGGGGTGACCCAATGTACACGGGCGTGTACTAGCATTTTTTTGCAATTTTTCCTGAAATGTTCAGGAAATCAAAATAAAGTAAGTTAGAATAATATTTACAAAAAATAAGCAATTTATTGAAAAAAAATTAAGTAAAACTAATAAAAAGAAACTAAACCGACTTATTTAATGTACATAAAAATACATATATTTATAACTCATCACTCCCAATCCGTATCTTTACACAACAAACTTTATCTGCGCGCATTGAACACCCATTAGGCAACAACACATCCAATTTGACCATTGCCATCGAATAAGGTACTCTGATGCGCGATACAAAACCTTCATACAAAAAAGAATGCGAAGCTCCCGTATCAAATAGTGCTCTCGCCGGATAATCGAAAATAACAACAAAGCCTAGCACAAACAGTCATAAGCTAATGCGCAAAAGGTAACTAATATATAAAGCTAATATGCTTTTAATAAACTCATACCTGTCACCACGTCAGACTGCTTTATGGCCTCCTAGAGGCCAAGATTGTACACTCTGGGCTGAGCTAGAGCATAGTGGGATGCAGTTGACTCCTCCGCTTTCCCTTTTTCATTGAATGATGCTCCAGGCTTCCTATCAGACTTTGGACGTCCGCTCCAACACTCTCAGGCATAATGCCCTGACTTTCCACAGTTATAACAAGCGCCCGGGGTTCGGCCTGAAGTTGCCCCAGATGCACCAGAAGAAGGGGTTCGACCCAAAGTTCTAGCCTACTTATTCCACTTACAGAACACAGATTTTGAGGAGTTTGACATTTTGAACTCCGTCTTCTTCGCACTCAAGTCCTTCTGTGCACCTTCCTGACAATCTCGGGCAAGGTGCCCTTCCTTGCCACAGGTATGACAAGCGTATGTAGCTTTGCTAATAGATGTTCTAGCCCTATTTGTCATCGTTCTGCGGCATGCAGCCTTTGTAAGTCCCGTAGAGTTCGGTACCCTACACACTAGCACCTGGTGGGCCTTCCTCAAATCTACTTCAAAAGATCTAGCCGACTCCACCAAGGCTCGAAATCCGAATAATTTTGGTGCCAACAGTAGGACTCGTAACTCGCCACGCAGACCATTATAAAATCTATCGATTATAGACTGTTCGTTCTCTAACTCAAAGCCTGAGAAGCGCCTTATCATAAGAAACGCCTGCAAATATTCATCAACTGAGTGTGCTCTCTACACTAAAAGCATGTTCAACTACTGACACGATGGTCTACTAAATGTCATTTGCTCTATCACACCACCCTGTTGAAGCCAAAATTTGACCTCAACGATAGTTCAAAATCAGGGGCATAGCCAACACCTACTTGTCCCAAGCTCTGACCTCCGACTGGTTGTGAAGGACCAGAAACCGACCAAAAGCCTCAGCAGAGAGGTCCCACCGCTTATCCGGAAGATCTCTGAGAGCTTCCCCTCCAAAGCCAAAAGCTGGGCTTGGAGCTTCTTAGAAAGCACAGGAAACACTTTTAAAGTCCTGCAGAAAAGTGCCTTCGGAAGAACCCCTATGGGTCTATTTAAAGGCCTTTGAGTTTGAACTGTCAATAACCAACTGAATTGAACTGAAATTACCAAAATACCCTTGCTCGGGTCTGCCAACAGCCAAACTCCGCTGTTCTGAAGGGTTATATGCAGACCACTGAGGTCAAAAGCGTAAAATCACATGGGACTAAAAATGTGAAACACCTTCCAACTGAACCGGTTCTTGACCAACCACTGAACCAGCACTCGGAGAGAGCACCGGCTCGCGGGCAAGAGCTTCTTCTCATGGGGCTCGTCTTGCCTAGCGGATTGGCCCTCGCCTCGCGACTAGTCCTCTCTATGGGTCCGTCTCTCCTAAAAAGGCTCTCGCCTGAGCCACTGGGCCCCTCTCGCCTAGCAAGTCGGGCCTGACTCGTCAAGGAGCCCTTTTCCTGGGACCCACTCGCCCAGCGAGTAGGCTCTGTCAAAGATCCCATCTCGCCTTACCTTCCCCTCTCTTCGAGCCCGAACTATTCCTGCGAGCCCGAGGTTTTACACAATCCCCTATCTTTTCAAGGTTGTTTCAAGCTCAAAAAGAAAGTTCAACTGAGGCTCGTGTCATTAAAGCATAAATATGGGCATATTTATCATGGAATCTTTGGTGAGGCCCTCTACCGGAGCCTTTAAATATAGGATTCCTACTCCGTATAAAGGATGCCCCCTTTCACACTTCTTCCTTTGCTCTACTGCAATCATGTCTCACAGCAAGAGTTTTCGTGAGTGCCTTGCGATGGTGCGCAAGCAGAACAAGGCCAACGTGGCCGCTCTGACCACGGCTCTGGTTAGCATCCCACCCTCCTTACCATCATCTTCGTCTCGCCCGAAGAAGGTAAAGACAGGCGGCCCACTCTGCTCGGTCGAGGATCCATCTCACGCTACCTTGCAAATCCACCCCTCTCCTCCTCCCGCATCTCCTAGAGAGAAGGAGGTGACTTCTCGCTTTTGTCCCTATTACCCCTTCATCCGCATCTGCTTATTTACCATTTGCTTCTTCAGGGAGCCCCCACACCTCTACACCGACCAGAAAGTCCGAGGGACACTGTCATCTAACACGAAAACGCTGACTCAGCACAACCTTCCACTCATCCATCTACACCTCCCAATGAGAGGAAGGACGACCCTTCTCAGGCTGCCGGGACCTCCTGTCATCCAGATAAAAAAACCTTCCCTCTCGCTTCTCTGTCCTGCTCGCTACTCCCATGCCTTGCTGCGATAGCCTCCCTTACTCTGCCCCTCGACTCCTTGTGTAGGCGCCCAGGCTGACTCGCCAGCTGAGGAGCTCTTTAGGCAAAGTCGTGGCGGTGATTTCCATCCAGCTAGTTCGTGGCTCCAAAGCGATCGTCGAGGGTTACAATCACCTTCTTGGACAAATGAAGTACTTTATTTATGCATATGCATGGAATCCTCCACCAAGAGGTGGAAAGCGTAAGTGATTCTAGGTTGAGTCTGCATTTACAGCCGGAAATAGGCAGTATGGCATAAACATGCTGTGTGAAACCCTTCCGGACGGTTAGTCTGGATTGGTGATGTTGATATTGTCAACCGAAGAAGACTCCGTGTATTGTATAGATGCTTGTGACTTGTGAATCCTTGAAAAGCTTGGTATGAGCTGAGCCCTTGAATTCGGTGTGGTGATGAACTGGAATGGATTGGAAAGCGGCTCTGCGAGAGCTGTGTGTGTAGCAAGAAAGGGAAGGCTGACTCGCGTCAAGATCTGCACTATTGACGAATTGAGCAACGGGAAATGGCTGACCTGTACCTGTATTGTAGGAGATCGATTGGTGGCAAGACAAATGGGGGGCTACGGGCCAGACTCGGCTTGCTGCACCACAAGGGTGGGTCGATCTGAAGTGGAAATGCTCAAGTTTGTCGTGAGGTTAGTACCTCTAAGTGGGATGGGCGAGGATGTCCCCAGCATGCGTGTTGGTTGACTAGTGCCTATAGCCAACAAGTTAAAAACCTCTGATTGGTGGTGAGCAACTGGTATATCTGGTACACCAATAATGTGCCCTGCGTGCACCGAGCATCTGGCGGAGGCCGGCATTTGTGATACTGTTGTGCTTGAGAGCACTTGTTGCGATTGGTAGATGTTATGATTGCAATATATACAGGGAAGAAACCACTGCCCCGGGTAAGCGATAGGGTCGTTATAATTGGTCATCTAATGCTGACCGTTGATTTGTTTACCGCACTTGGGGTGGATGTCTAATTGTAGGTGCTGATAGGTGAGTTGAATGGAATTGAGCAGAATGAAGCCTTGCTGCTTAAAGGCCCTTGAAGGCCGTGTGAATAATTCTTGGATTTCATGTGTGGCCATCCTGCGTGCCAATGTATGAAGCTGTATATTTGTAAAGAGCAACTTGTAAGGCCTTAAGGCCATGAGCGTGTGTGTGTTGTATATATTCCTGGTTTATGTATAAATGTGGAGTTTATATATTTAGTGGACATTCATGCGGTTGAGTTCTTATAACTTAAAATGCTGCGCTAGAATGCTCTGAGTTAGGATACGAGTAGAACGTGATTTGATATTCACACGTTATTCCGCCGTTTGTCTGTGAAATATGGCGTGGGGCCCCGGCCGGACCCATCATTATATTCCGTATAACAAACGGAGGTGTTACACTCTCATTAGCTGGCAGGTACGTCGGTTTGCCTGTGGGGGAAAGGATTGGATCTTGGAGACTTGGTTCTTGGTTCTTGGAGACTTTTGCACTACCTTGAGCCTGGCTCGACCCTAGGTAGACCAGCTGTGCAAGCTCTCATTAGCTTGCAGGTCTGAAGGCTCGCCTGTGCAGGTAAGGGACCCCGAGTGCTGATGGGCCCCAGGTAGACCCGCTGCGCATGCTCTCATTTGCTGGAAGGTCCGAAGGCTCACCTGTGGGGGAAAGGATTAATTCCTTGAGACTTGGTTTTTGGTTCTTGGAGACTTTTGCAGTACCCCGAGCGCTGCTCGGTCCCAGCTAGACCTGCTCTGTAGGCTCTCATTAGCTGGCAGGTCCAAAGGCTCGCATGTGGGGGTAAGGGACTCCGAGCGCTGCTCTGCCCCAGGTATACCCGCTGCGCAGGCTCTCATTAGCTAGCAGGTCCGAAGGCTCGCCTGTGGGGGAAAGGATTGTTCTTGGAGACTTGGTTCTTGGTTCTTGGAGACTTTTGCACTACCCCGAGCCTGGCTTGTCCCCAGGTAGACCTGCTGCACAGGCTCTCATTAGCTGGCAGGTCTGAAGGCTCGCCTGTGGGTGTAAGGGACCCCGAGTGCTGCTCGACCCCAGGTAGACCCGTTGCGCAGGCTCTCATTTGCTGGCAGGTCCGCAGGCTCACTTGCGGGGGAAAGGATTGTTTCTTGGAAACTTGGTTCCTTGTTCTTGGAGACTTTTGCACCACCCCGAGCCTTGCTTGGTCTACGATAGACCCGCTGCCCAGGCTCTTATCAAGCTGGCAGGGTTGTAAGCTTACTCGATGGCAGAGTGGTTGGGGAGACCTCCTTACGGTGAATCCCTACTTAATTTCATGAAAAATAAATTATGGGAGGAAAAGGCTGGAGCAGAGCAATTGGAGGCACTCCTAGCTGGCGGCCTCAGGGATGGACTCGCCTACGGCGAGTGGGCACTCGCGTGGGACAGAAGGCTCAACCTAATAATAGGGGAGCAAGTTAAATCACTAAAAGCCAGTCACGCCGGAAGTACCTTAAGGCGAGACGGAGGGTTATATCGGTTGGTCTCATGCATAAATGAGATGGTGGAAGTGATGACTCGCGCTCTGAAAAATGTCAACTCTCCAACGAAGCGGCGAGACGAGACATAGCACCGTCTCGCGGCCGTGAGCGCATCAAAGGGTCATCTTGCAGTAGACAAAATAAAGCAAAGTGAAAAGGGTAAAAGCGAGGCGTCGAGACGGGTGGGTAGCACTGTCTGCAAACAGAAGCAAGCCAATGAATTATTTCGCAAAATGTAAAATAAAGTAACAGGACAAGAGTTTGTGCATTTGATCAGTATATGTTCATCACAGTGTTATGAGTACATTTTTAAACTAATCACAGAATGAAACTAAAAAAGAAGCTAAGTAAAGTTATGCAGAAGCAAAAAAGGGGAGAGGGTTCCTTGATCACGCAGGTAACATGTCATTTCTCCTCGCTGGAAGAAGAATCTTCGCTCTCCACGCCATAGAGCTGGGGGACCAGAACGCAAGCGGTGACCGTTTTGGAGTCTTCCTTCATCTTAATCATCTTTAGAACCAGCTCTATCATCCTGATGTTGGCATCTCGGAACTGCTCCTCAACTTCATCCAGATAATAGTGAGGCAGAGGAGCCTGGAAGGGTTTGCGGCCAGACAACTACGCGGTGTTGCCCTGGAGGCGGGTGATCTGAGCATTCAAATCCTTATTATCCTCCTCCAGGGCCACCATGCACGAGTGCATTCGCTCCGCCGTATCGGCATCCTGCGAGACGCCAAGTCATTAGCAAAGAGTGTTTAAAAAGGATAATCCAAGGATAAGGTTAAGGATTACCACGCCGCCCTGGGCTTTCGTAAGGAGGGTTTTGGCGACGGATAGCCTTTTTGCAAGGTCGTCAGATTTCTATCACTCCGTCGCCAGGCCCATCTCGGTGTCTTTCCATTTCTTGTTGGTGTAAATCAGGCGGCGAGAGGTGCGATGCGAGATCTCCAAGGCATGTAGTTGTGCATGGGAGGTCTTCAGGACGAGGTCTCCCGAGGACTCGTTCTTGGGGGAGACTGCCTCGGGACCACCGTAAAGGTCGTAGCCCAAAGAGAAGGCATGGCTGGTCGGAAGCACTTGCTCTTTCCAAAAGGGAAGGAGGGTGGAGATGGACACATGGTTGACATCCCTCTCCCACACCAGAACGGGGTCGTCGGCAGCATCTTGTACCATGGGGCCTAGATTGAAGTTTGGAAGAGAACAGGGGGCGTGGCGACTGGAGGAAGCAGCTTCGCGAGACGTAGATATTGCCTGTTGATTAGAAGTGGCGGCAGGCCGGTCGGGTAAAGTCGTCTCACGGGCGGGCAAGAAGACCTGAGGGGGAGGCGAGCGGGGCGACTGTGAGTCCCCTATGGAGATGGGGCTCAAGGACCCCGACATCTCCTTCTCCTTCAGGGCCTTCTTTTTCCATTAGAGAGGGTCATAACTTTAGTCATCCTTTTCTTGGGAGGGCTGGAGCGAGAGGGGGCAGTGTCGTCTGCAGGCCTATTCGGAGGGGCAGGAGCCAGAGAGCCTCTCACCGCCTCGGCCGCCACGCTGGCGTGACTGAGGCCCTTGGTTGGTTGGTTGTTGCTCTTGTAAGGGGGGTGGATTGGTATGACCCGCTCTCTTAAAACAAGCAAGGGGGAGATGAGATGGCGAAATAAAAAATAATAAAATGCAAGACAAGAGAGTGAGAGTACCTTCGCTGGGGAGCATGGGAGATAGCGAGTCGAGGCCCCACCGCATGAAGTTGACCTCGAAGTTTTAGACGACGAAGAAGTCGTACAGCAGCTTGTCCGTGCCGCCCACCTGCGGAGACACATAAAAGATCTCGGGGGGCGACACAGGCGCGAGCGGGATGCCCCGAACTTGCCATGGATGAACACGAACCTGGTGAGCCAATGATGGTTTTTATTGGGCATCTCACACACCTTGCTCCCTTGCCCAGTGAAGTACGAGAAACAATCGGCGTTGGCGTGGTAGATGAAGAGCTTGCGGAAAATCGTCAAGCTAAACTCGATGTGCTCCCGACACATGTAGCTGGCGATAGCGATTAACACCGAAATGGCATATGGGTTAAGCTGCGCTCGGACGCCGCCGAAATACTTTAGGACCTGTTTTACCTCCGGCCAGAGGGGCAATCTCAACCCCGCCTCGAAGTGCGAGACGGGGACGGCGATCTCTCCCGGGTAGTAGGTGTTGACTGCCTAGATGACCTTGGGGGGCCGCGATTCGAGCCCCTCCATCATGTACTCACGAATAGAGTTGCTGTAGTCTTCATCACGAAGCTTGCCGGGAGGGAAGTCGTGATCGCTAAACTATTTCCCCCAGTGACTGCACCCCTCGCCTTCCTCGACTATCTTCTTTCCCCTTCTAGGCGAGATGGATGTAGGTGAGATGGTTGAGGGAAAAGAAGTAGTGAGAAAGTGAATCGACGAGACGGCCGATGAAGGAAGGAGCGATAGGAATAAAGAGTGAGAGGGATGGGCATGACGAAAGAAGCAATGGGGTAAGGGCTTCGATGCGATAGTGGTGAAGGCGCGGATATCCTTCTGATCCGGGGGGCAAGAGTATTTATAGCGGATATTGTCAAATAGATAAAATGTGTGGGAAAAATGTATGTAGGAAGGGGGATAGTCGGCCGACGGTTCACTCTCTCTCTCCTAAACCTCGATTCGTGTGGCCCATCACAGGCTTCCTCAGCAAGGCAGGATAGAATAAATGAATGAAAAAGAATAAAAGAAATTAAAAGATTAAGCTAGCAGCAGTAAATATTTAAATGTACCATCCTACAAAAGGCGCGCACCATGTTCTCAGACCCTAGGTTACTGGCGAAATGGTGGCATAATATGTTACAAAATTATTACAGCATTAAGAGCAAGACAGATGAATAAAGCGGGACCAGCAGGGCGGTCTTTAATACGGGTGCCATTTCCCGTGGCCACCTGAGCCCCCGCGCAGGGGGGCCTATTGTGTAAGACCCCCCCTTTTTTCTTTTTAACACCGGGGTATTAGGCCCAAAACCGCTGCTTTGTGGTGACACCTTCACGCCCTGAGGGTGATTACTGCGAAACGCCGATTCTGCCGGCCGATTCGATCACAGAAAAGCAACAAAAGTAGAGTAAATACAAGTGAGGTAAAAACTCTAACCAAATGTCCACAATAAAATCACATCAGAGTAATAATATCTCCACGAAGGGAGAGTCCACAAAATATATAAATGTACTGAAAATAAGGGCTTAAGTTCGATACACCAAATCCTCACTACATAATCACTCAAGCGGAAGCAAAATAAAACACTATTAAGGTCAGGGGCTCACAGTCCCCGCCGTCTGAACTCCGGTGCTAGACTGCCCCATCTCCAAGCGTGCCGACCTGCGGGGCTGCTCCTCCATGGTGGGCTCCACGATCCCCTAGGCACCGAGCGGAGAGGAAGAAAGGGGAGGACTTGAAGGTGGAGAGTAATCAAGAAACAGATGGAAATGGACCTATACTAGCTATTTTATAGTACATGTGGCAGTAGAGTAAAGTATGAAAAGTAACCTTAACTTATACGGAAACATATAAGCAAGGGATCTTATACAGTGCTCCCATCGTATAATGAGTCCCATACCAATTTATACGTTGGGGGTGTCGGTTATTAACAGCAATATATATATAAAGAATTTAACCTTAATTTATAAACTTGCCCACACAAGCTTATTGACCAAGGGGTCGTTTTGTAGGGCCTATTGTATAAGCGTCTCATACCACTTATACAATATGTGACAGGGGGTTTATGCTATGATTATGCTATGACATGCAAGTGGGTTATGATGCGATCATGCAAGTGCAACTCACCCACCCGACTCTGTGCACACAGACCTTTAGTTCCCACTTTCTGGAGCTGAACCTCCCACGATACCTCCGTAGTGGCAGACGGAAGTGGTGGGTTGGGCCTCGCCCACCTCTAAACCAGTAAAACACTACCGGTCAGACCTATCGTATGCCTCAACACTGGTGCACTAAGCGGACTCCTGCGTACTCTTGCCGGCTGGCGCACCGGACTTCTGTTGGCGAAGTGCTAGCCACACTTCCCGAGTCAACGTATTGGCATCGGTGCATCGACACTCCAATACTGAAGACCCACCACCTTTACTTTATGCACATGCAACCTTATGTATCAGCACCGTGCCAAAGCTCCCCTGACCATCCCGTCCGTCACAAACATCAACCGAGCCAAAGCTCGTCGGGCCATCCTGTCCCTCACAAATATCAACCGAGCCAAAGCTCGCCGGGCCATCCTCCCCCTTTCCACAACCACCGAGCCTACCGCTCAGACATCCTAGTCAAACTAACTTCCCGTGACACCGGGGTGTGTGAATGTGAACCCCTAATTACTCTAGTTGCTCTTAAGATTTATCACATCTACAGTTTATGTTAACCCAGGACTGCCCAAGGTATACCCCGTGTAGGGCTCTCGAAGGCACTAGGAACTACGATGGGATTACGCTCAAAGCACCCTTTCGCAAGACACTTACTATTATTGGTTGTTACCCGATTTCCCAACCCTGAATTAATTTTACAGAATCTAGCCCTAGTGCATTAAACACTTCCTCCCTACGGGAAGGACGATCTTTCGACGATCCCGAGCACCACCTAACACTAGTCAACCTCTCACTATACTAATCCTGTCTTCTAATGATTAACTCCTTTATTTATCCAAACCAACAACCTACTGAGGATTCAACTCTTCAAAATTCATTACCCACTCTAGATCAGTTTCTGCAGTTACTATATGCAGACCACCCTATACTATATGAGATGTATAAAGGAGGTACTCCGGATTATCTTCCAAATCTCCTATAAAATTTATCAGAGGTCTATCATAACAAATTTAGTCTAAAATCAGAGATTCATAATTTTTCTAATTAATTTGACATTTATTGAATTTTCCCAAATGTTAGGCCATGTGCAATTTTGAACATGAACTATATGATCTACTCAAGTAATGACCACCCAAAAATTTCAATCACTAAATAACAGAGATATATGCTAGAGACTAATTTACATAATTTTTTAGAAAATATTTGACCTATAATTAATTTATCCAAAATAATTCCCTTAATCATATGTAAAGAAGGAAGTACCAAAATTATTCATCAGAAAATTATATAAAAATTACAGAATCTTAATATGGTACAGAGGAGGTCATTGTGCAAAAATGATAATTTTTCAGGCTTGCTAGAATCTAAAAGAAATTTAATTAAATTTTCATGGGAAAAAAATACTTAATGAAGCAACCCTTAGAATTATTCTTCCAAAAATTTCATAAAAATTCACAGAGCTTTAAAACATAATAAAAAGTCCTCTAACTAAAATTCATTAATTGCCAGCAAGTAATTACTTCATAATAAATTTCTAAGTGAATAAGACAAATTACCAAACTGTTAATGAAGTATCCAAAATAATAATCCTAAATTCATAATAAAATCTCCAGAGCTTATACTAACTTTAAAAACTACTCAACCCAAATCTAATCACTTTTCAATGAGGTTTAGTGACATTTTCCTTCACTACAATGTTTGTGCCCAAAGCTAGGGTTAGGGTTTTGAGGGGGTTTAAGGATTCCAAATTCACTAAAATTTTAACAAGAGGACCATACTAACACTATGGTCCTCTCCACAAATTTTTAAGTCATTCCAAGGTCATTTGGCCTCATGACCTTCAAACCCTAAAAATCCACATTAAGGGACCAACCCTAGGGCTCTAGGGCTACCCTACTCGTAACCACCCCAAATTCCAATGGAGGGTGAGTCATACTATAGAGAGTCAGTTGCCAAAATATCAGCCTCTGTTGAGGTGATTTGACCACTCAAAATCAAAAGGGGGTGCTTGACCTAGTTAACCCTAAAAGGGGTCAACCTTGGGTTGGATCAATACCTAACCAAAACATCTCCAAATGAGATGAAACTTTTACCAGAACCCTAACATGCCCTCTAAGACCATCCACCCAAATTTGGTGGGGATTTTGAGATATTTAGGACACCTAATTAATTTATTCATGGATTATTAACTTTTCCTAAAAAATATAGACAAATCTTCTCCAAAAATTCTGATTTTTTGATGTGTCCTAGATATAGTTGAGAGTAGCTCAATCCCCAAATTTTAGATCATTTAGATGTTTGGTTTGGAGTGGGCATCCATTTTATGCTCTGGACAGCCCTAGGGATAGACCTCACCAAAATGAGTGTCCTGGTCAAACCAATCACCCAATGTGTCCAAATAAATTTTAACATAAACTAGACCCTCCACGATACAAATTTTATGTTGGCCACTTTTTATGAAACAACACCTAGGTATTTTTAAAAATTAAAACCATTAAATACAAAATCTGTGACAGAAATTTAATTAATTAGAAATGCATTTCCTATAGTTTAATATCATCCCTGGCACGAATCTTGGAGCGTCGTGGACGGAATCCCTTCATCATCAACCTTGAGCCGACGGCAAGGATTCAATTTTCCTGGGCCAACTTCAAGTGCCTGCCGCCGGCCATCCAGCCGCTGCCCCGGCCGACCACCGCCACCCTCACCTCCGTTGAGGTGGTGGCTGTCGTCAGGCGGCGGCACAGCCGCCGGAGGGCCGTTTTCCGGGGGATCTACCAGGTTCAATTATCGGCCCGAAGCCATGGAAATACAAAATTGGTTCGGGCTCAATTGAGCCAGAACCTTGAACCTAGACGTTGCTACGATATAACCATGAGATAAGGGGAGGAGGAGGACCTTTCCGGTGGCCTGAAGTCAAGAAGATCGCCCGGAAACCATCTTTGAAGGCGACGCCGCTCGGTTTCAGCAACTGCACTGTGGGGACGCTCGGTTTCTTTAGGTAAGGATTGGGAAATCCTCCTCTCGGCCCACTGAAGGTGTTTAAAGCCTGAGATGGGGAGAGGAGAGGCTGGATCATCAGTGACAATTAATGGCCTTGAAAGCAACCTCTCGGCCTTGGTTGTAACGCCCCCGGTTTTTCTGTGTATTGTTTGATCTTTGATTGGCGTTACGATGACACATTTCCGGCCTTTCCCCGTTGTAGAGCGTGGTCTTAGCTCTTTAGGTTCCTTGTATAGCCTGGTTGTAGCCTGTTAGCAGGATTCCCCAGCTAGCTGGAGTCTGTTTTGGTGACTCGGTTGGGCCTCTTAGGAAATGCTTGTGTTTTGGCTTCAGGAGGTGTTAGCCCGAGTGTGAGATCATCGGATGTTGTTTTCGATCTCACCGTTGTTTTTTGTGGCTTGGGTGTTTAGCTACGTTGCGGGTTTTGGTCGAAGTCCGAGATCGCTTGCTTTCGCATCGTTTTGATGTTTGTTATGTTAGCTTGCTGTGATGTGCATGACCTGGTGTGGCCGAGCATATTATGCTGGTGCCTTGTTTCTTTTTTTTAGCTAAGGAGTTTAGCTGTTTTTTTGTATGTTTGGGTGACACGGCCTGGGTCACGGGCGTGACCCATGGCGTGTCGAGCTCGGGTAGAGCTCTCGGTTGTGTGGTCGACGAAATTCGATCGGCGGGTGTTTTTGGAAGGAACACGGCATGTGACACGGGCGTGTCACAGGGCGTGTCTCCTTCGATTCGTCGAGCTGCGCTCGACAATTTGTGCGTTCAACGATTAATCGAGCTGCGCTCGATAATTCATCGAGTGGCGTTTGGATGAGTTCACGCCCCCCTAACACGGGCGTGCCGGATCTGACACGGGCGTGTCATAGGGCGTGACCCCTATTTCGTCGAGCTGAGCTCGACGATCATCGAGTGCGTAGGTGAGTGAGTACACGCCCCGTGCCACGGGCATGTCTGATCGGACACGGGCGTGTCACGGGTGTGTCTGGGGCGTGTTCCGTACTTGTTTTCTGAGTGCTTCTTTTTATGTCGTGAGTTGTTTTTCCTCCTCATTTCTTCGTTCTCAATTCTGGAGAAGCTTCCAGCAGATGGTTTTGGGAGGAGGTGGTGTTGGGTTTTGGCCGATGATTGCGGGAGGGTTAGATCTCGTTTTTCTCGTGCGTTAGAGGATTTGGCTTGCTCTCGTCTAGATCCTTCCTTCCATGTAAGTTATTATTGATCTAGGGATGATTCTAGGAGTTAAGAATTTCTGATTTCTTTTCTTCTTCTCTAATCTTTGCTTTTGACCCGTAGGTGGTCGATCTTGCCGCCAAAGGTTTTTTGTGTTGCAATCGCCGCATCTCAGTGGTAAGGCAAGTGGCTCCTTGCCCTTGCCAAGTTGACCCCTTTTTACCTAGTTACATTGCTGTATAATGTTCTTAATTTCAGCCATGTTCGATTTAGGTTGCCTAGGAATGTTGGCTAATCTCTTTCTTTTTATTATTTGCGGTTTGGTGTCCAGTGGGTAGCTAGAGGTACGGTAAGGCTGCGTTTAGTTGTATTTTAAGTTTAGTTGCGGTAGCCCCGAGTAGATAGGATGGAAGGGAGGGTTGGAATTAAATTTCCAACTCTCTGTTTCAACGCATTGAGAGAGTTTAGGCTGCGGTTTTAATTAAAATTTATGTTTAACCTAAGTAGAAAGCGCTGACAGCATTGAGTGAGCCGAGTTCACTCAACGCCGTAATCCAGCGTAGGTTTTGAGGCTAAGTATTTTGGCGTCAAGTGAGTGGAGCTTACTCAATGCCGCGTCGAGTGGGCTCGACGTTTCTGCCTTGGGTTCGTGTGTTTCCTTAGAATTGTTAGTGTGACTTTTCCCTTTTCCCTAGGGGGAGGGGGTATTGGGTGTTCGGCTAGTTTTTGAATGCCGACTCTTGGGTTGTGGCAGGTGGTGGAGTTTTGGTGCCTCTGGAGGGGTGGTTTTATGTGGAGAGCTGTGGCCACCGCCTTTTGCCCCAGCTTGGGTTGGCGTGTGTGGGACCCTAGAGCTGCCACTATTTGACCCCTTAGCCCTTTTTGGATCTGGTTTTGGTTATGTATTCAGATCCATGTTTTGACCCCTGCCATTAACCCACAAGTTAGGACTGTTAGTTCCTTTCCTATTTATGGCTATTTCTTTTGGCATATATGTATATGTCTTGTTACTGTTGCAGACTCTTTTGTAGGACATGTTGCTTTTATTACTCACACTTGGTGTGCTTTGCTGTTCTTTACATAGTGCTCTTTTTTTACTGTCATGTCCTTTCTTTTACTGATAGCATTTTGTTGTCGGGTTGGTAAACCCTTCTTATTTGCTCATAAATCTAATGCTCTATTTACCTTTTGATTATTTTCTTACTGAGGTGTTCTTTTCTTGAATGCCTCAAGTCCAGGTTGTAGCCAGTGGAGCTACTAGTTCTTTTGGTGGGGCTTGCTTGTGGCCTCTTGGGTAGCTGAGATAGTTGATCCTCGATTGCTGTGAGGTAGTTATTTTCCTTTCTATATAGACATGCATACTCACCAGTGGGTTCATGTCAGGTTGTTGATGCCCACTGGTGGCATCTTGCGATGCTGGGTGTGAATTAAAACTGCTATTTTTGCCTATTTGTGGTTGTTTACTTGCTTCTGGGAATGTTTTATGCTAGATTGCATGTTAGATATTTTTAAACCCTAAAAGCGTTACTATATGTATCTCATGCATGTCATATTTATAAAACTAATACACTACTTTTCCTTTAGTGTAAATACTACATTTTTATATACTATACTAACCTTAGAGTCGTGCATACCATGAGTCGTCCCTTGGGGACACTTATGCTCATTTAGGGTGTCAACTCAATTTAACCAAAGTATTTTCCGCTGCGTATAAATATACTTTTAATTGTGGAGTAGCTGATCCACTGTGCCGAGGTATACGACCATTAAATATAACTGGTTTTCTTTCATATTACACTATGATTTTCCTTAAAATCTAAGGTCTGGAGTTTTGCCTGAACGTGTGCAGTTATCCCCTGCATGATGTGGCACCACGACACTTATTTTCTCTTGCTCTGATGCAGTGTAATTGTCGAGAAAATGCGGGTTGTGACAGTTGGTATCAGAGGGAGGTTGCTTGGCAAATGGTCGGACAACCTTTCCCTTGTTTGCATTAGTAGTTTAGCGTCATACCCTACACACACCAATATGTCATCAGCACGTCTTGGCTAAAGCACGAACACTACACTCATGAGCATGAAGAAGTATACGGGGAATATTATGTACTATGGGATGCATAATATGTGTTTGTATATGGATCCACCATAGGAGGCAACATGTGAGGGTTATGTAGTATGGGACGCATAACCTCACCACATGAATGCGGCTATCACGTTTTCTTTTTTCGTTGCATCGAAATGTTATGTAGTATGGGATGCATAACATTTTCATGTGTGCTCCTCCCATGGCATGCATTAAGGCCTTTTTTTAGAATGCATAGCACATCATGCATAGCACATCATGCATAACATAACATTTCATAAGCACAACGTGCCAAGCTAAAGATTTGCATGATGACATATGTACACGCATGATTTTGAGTCAAAAATAATATAAATACATGCATTCATGGTTTAGGCACATGAGTTAATATGATGGTGGTGTACTATCTTAGATTAAGCATAACATCATCATGGTAAAAACAAATCCCAGAGCAAGTTTAGCAGTTGAAGTTCATATTTAAGTGTGTTTGTCTGTACCGGGTAGTTTTGTTCTAGCTGTTAGGCTCGGTTTTGTATAAAGCTTGTGCGAATATAGGATGGCGAGACATCCTGCGACGAGATCAACTCCCCAATCAGAGGGTGAGACGTTGGGAGCGCAGAGCGAGGCGTTGATAGAAATCCTGCGGCAGAGTAATGAGGCCTTATCGAGACAGGTAGTGGATATGCAAACTCAGATTCAGTCTCTTGTTGCAGTGGTGGCGAGACAGACTCCGAGAGTCCAGGACCCCGCAGAGGGGGTAGATGTTCCTGCCCCTCCTGATCCTCCCGTGCCTTCGGTTGTGGTGCCCCCGGAGATGGCGTTCATATCCAAGTTTCAGCGGCTTAGGCCCCCTACTTATGATGGGCAAGCAGATTACATGATTTTGGATGACTGGTTGATTTCCATTGAAGAGATGTTCTCTTACTCTGGGATTGCGGACGATCAGAGAGTGATGCTCGCTGCCTACTAGCTCAAGGGCTTAGAAAAGAGTTGGTGGCTGAGGGAGAAAGAGAGCTTGGTGGCAGGATGCAATTGGGAGTCATTTAAGGTGATGATGTTAAGTAAGTTTCTGCCTTCAGTCAAGCGGGACCGGCTAATGAATGACTTCCTTCATTTGAACCAGAGGAAACTCACGGTTATTGAGTATGAGATTGAGTTTAGCAAGTTGAGTCGGTTTGCTCCTGGTCTGGTGAGTGTTGAAGCAGATCGAGTTTAACGGTTTCTGGGTGGACTAAGAAGCGACATTCAGCAGTTAGCGAATGCCTACGCAGCAGTCAGTTATGCCAGTGTGGTTGAAGCTGCCTTGAAGGTCGAGGCCATTGAGAATGCCAAGAATAGAGGCCAGTAGATGAGGAAGGATAAGCGGAAGTCCGGTGGAGGGAAGAGTCCTCAGGAGCCTGATGTTGCCTCGAGAAA